>PVIW01002434.1:55279-219896 GCA_004026585.1 Noctilio leporinus
AGTTTTGCTCATTATTGTCCTGTAATGGGTGAGATCATATGATATTTGTCCTTCACTGACTGGCTTATTTCACTAAGCATAATACTCTCCAGTTCCATCCATGTTGTTGCAAAGGGTACAAGTTCCTTCTTTCTTTCTGCTATATAGAATTCCATTGTGTAAATGTACCAAAGTTTTTTGATCCAATCATCCACTGATAATTTTTAATATGTAAGGATTTACTAGCACCATTTTGTTAATGGATGGTTTCTGGTTGTTTTATAGTTCCATTGTTCTTTCTCCTTTTCTTGCTGCTGATATTATAATAGCTATAATTCATTGTAATACTTCTTTCCTTTAATCTTTATGCTTTAGTTAAGAGGTTAACACAGCATCATATAACAATTTAGTTTTCTCTTCAGATTGTATATAAAATATACATTACTGATTTATTTTATATTTTCATGTTACTAATAAGCATTTTTTAATATTAGCTTGAAGAACTTCTTTCAGAATTCCTCATAAGGTAGGTCTGGTGGTGATAAACTTCCTCAGTGTTTTATTTGGGCAAGTCTTTGTTTTTTCTTATATCTTCAGAATAATTCTGCTAGATGGAGTATTCTTGGTTGGCATTTTCTTCTTCCTTCAGCAATTTGATATAGTTTTATATACTGAGAGCTGCTAAAAGACTGGTCTTAAGTCTCAACACACACACGCACACACACACACACATACACACAAATAATTATGTGAGGTAATGGAGGTGTTAGCTAATATTACAGCAGTAACCATATTGTAATATGTAGGCTTATCAAATCAACAAGTGTTATCCCACTCTTTTAGCCTTTAAACTTTTCTGCTAAGAAATCCACTGATACACTAAAGATAGTTCCTTTGTAGATTGCAAACTTTTATTATCTTGCTGCTGTTTGAATTCTCTCTTTGTCTTGGAATACTGACAGTTTCATTATAATGTGTCTTGGAGAAGATAATTTTGGATTTAAATTATGCAGTATCCATTAGCTTTATAAACTTGGTTGATTGAATCTATCCGTAGGTTTAGAAGCTCTCAGCCACTATTTATTTTTTTTCTTTTTTAAAAGATTTATGTATTTATTATTTTTAGAGAAAGGGGAAGATAGAGAGTCAGGGAGGGAGAGAGACATTAATGTATGGTTGCCTTTCACCTGCCTCCAGCTACAGACCTGGCTTGCAACCTGGTTATGTGCCCTGGCTGGGAATCCAACCAGAGACCTTTTTGTTCTTAGGCCAGCATCTTATCCACTGTGCCACCAGCTGGGGCTACACTATTTCTTTAGATAAACTCTCCACCCCTTCTTTCTCTTCTTCTGGAATTTAGCTCTGATATTAATTCTTTAGATAACCTACCACAGATCATGTAGACTTTCTTCATTCTTTTTCATTCACTCATTTTTATTGTTGTTCTCTTCTGACCAAGTTTCTTCAAAGTTCCTATCCTGTGAAGAGACTGTATGAGCCTCTCTTCTGACTAGCTTTTCTGCTACTGATGCTCTCTGTTGAATTCTTCATTTTATTCATTAAATTCTTCAGCTGCAGAATTTCTATTTGGTTCTTTTCATCCCTTATAACTTTTTATAGAGAGATAAATATCTCATTTTGCTCTTGTAGTGTTTTCAATTTCATTGAGTTATCTTTCTCAATTTTCCTGTCATTTATTGAGTTTTCCCAAAACAACTATTTTGAATTCTTTATCAGGTAAATTGCAAGCCATGTCATTGGGTTTGGTTACTAGATGACTATTACATTCTTTTGGTGATGTCATATTTCCTTGATTATTCATGCTTCTTGGAGTTTTTTTATTGTTGTTCTCATATTTGAAGTGGCAGCTTCTAATTTTCATGAGTTACCTTCAGGTAAGGGTTACCTTTTTTTTTTTTTTAAAGTATTTTATTTACTATATTTCAGAGAGAGGGGATGGGAGTGGGGCAGAGAGGGAGTGTAATATCAATATATAATTGCCTTTTACCTGCCTTCAGCTACGGACCTGGCACTGGAGACCTGGTTATGTGTCCAACTGGGAATCAAACCAGGAGACCTTTGGGTTTGCTGGCCGGTGCTTTATCCACTGTGCCACCAGCCAGGGCTAAGAGGTGTCTTTCATTGGTCCTCTTCTATGAGTACATCCCTGGTTTTCTCCAGCCAAGTATGAATACATCTGCTCCATGCTTCTTGCTCCCTCTGGTGGCAGAAATCTTAAATTGGTATCTCTTCGCAATTTTACAAAGCGCCAAGCTGGCTGACAAAAACCTCTCTGTTTTTCCCCAAAGGTGGAGCTACAGCTCAACACTTTGGTTTCTTCCTTGCCCATAGATCCTGGCCTGTTTTTTGCACACATTCCCTGTTTACCTGAGATCACTCCTGCTGCCCCCCTCCAAAATGTACATACACAATGGGCTGTGGGGGGGGGGGGGGGCGTGGATTTGTCACATCATCAAGGTTGACTGTGGGCCAGTTGGAGGATCCTCAAGGAGGTTTTCCCAGCAGCTCATGGGTGGACTTCTTGCTGGAGTCCAGACTAGAGTCAACAGGAACAGCATCTCCTGAATGGCCTCTGATATGCCTTTTTCACTTACCTATCCCTCCCCACAGTCATTAAGGTTCTATTTTAGTTATCTGGGTGCTGTAGGAGACAAATGGGTTTCTTTAGCAGCATCCCACAGAGCTGGGGAAGGAGGCACTCATCACTATGCCCCCATTTGTTCATGGGAGACATCAACAGCTTCCTGTATTTCTAAACTGCCACCTTCAGGGGAGAGGCGATGCTAGCAAAGTCTTTAATGTGCCCCAATGTATTCAAACATTGCACACACACACTTTTTTTAAAAATCTCAACAGAGTGCTGAAACTTCTTTTCTGGAAACCTAGACTTCTACAAAGGATCTCATCTGCAGGACCTCTGCCCAAGCCAAGGTTTTTAGTTGCTCCCAGACTGTAGCTGAGAAGGGAGGAGCCAGTCCACAGGCTTCTGCTGGTTTCACACCTAGTCCTGGGGCTTGTCTGCCTATTACCTGACACACTGTGGTTGAGATTCCCTCTGGGCCCCTTGGCATTTTGTGCTTGATCCCAGAACTTTCACAGAAGTGCTTTTGTTCATGAATGAATGCCGAAATTTAGTTGTAGAGAAAGGACTAAAACAAGGATATCTTGCATCAATCACCACAATACTGATGTTACCCCTGTGTAAACTGTTTTTAATGATCAAGAATCTTAACCTCCCTTGTTCATGTGAAGGACATATCTCCTTCTTTATATGTTTTTTTTTTAATGAAATAATTTTGCATCTAACTGGTTTATGATTCTGTTTTCCTCAGAAAAATTGAGTAGTGTGCATCTTGAAGAAATAAGGGTTCCTTCATTTGCACATTTTTCCTTTGGAAAGCTAATTTTATTCACCTGTACTTCTGAATTTTTTCTCTAGGAAGTAAGACATGACACAATGCTAACACTCACACGTGCACAATCAGAGAAGATGACATGGGTCAAAATCACAAGTGATCATGGTAGCTCATTCTGTAAGCAGAGCTCAGTGGACATACTTGCTAACAGGCACACACAGCTCAGGGAGACAGCATGTGTAAATTCTTACTAAAGTCTTTAAAATATACTATAAACAAAATCCAGTGCCCTGGCTGGTGGCACAGTAGATAAGGCACCAACCTGCGAACCCAAAGTTCACTGGTTTGATTCCCCAGCCAAGGCACATAATGAAGGTTGTAAGCCAGGTCTCCAGCTACATCTGTCGCTGGAGGCAAGTGAAAAAGGCAACCATACATTGATGTCTCTATCAGTTTCTGCCTCTCTCCCTTCCCCTGTCTCTCTAAAATAAGTAAATAGATAAAATAAACTAATTGCAAAATACATTTTTTTAAATCCAGATATTTATTATTCTCTTTAAGTGTATCCATCTTAACCTTCCTTTTAGAATATAAAATCCCTAAAAATTAAAAAGATTAAAAAATGGAAAGTAGTCTTAAGCAAGTTTTCAAATTGCTATTTATGCTTCAAACATGTATTTTTTCAATCTGAAATACTATCTGCCATGCATATCTCTAGTCAATGTAGAGACATGCACTACAGGAAGAATTTAACACAGCAATTAAAAGCAATTATTTCTTCAACCCACATTAAGTGGGTTACATAAAGTAAAGTGACATTATTTCCCTTGTATTGATATCTGACAAAATTCTTATAGAGTTTTTGGTAAGTCCTTCTAAGTTAGAAGTGGGAGCAGCAAAGTTCTTAATTAAATAACCAAAAAAAAAAAAAAAAATCAGAGTAAAGTCAATTGTATCCATATATGAAATACATAACCAAGATAAGAAAAATAATATGGCTTTACCTATGTATTGCGCTCTCTATATATCAGATATTTGATCTGAAAATTAATTGAGTCCTTTAACATGCTATATAATGATTATTTAATCTAAAAAATAGTTATGACTCCTTAAAGAAAATTACAGTTACAGATATATATATGGATAAACTTACAGTATAATCCTTCATATCCATACTTTAACTGGAAACTTAAAACTAATTTTAAAGGATTATAATTTATTTGAAATAAACAAGATCTGATCTGTTGAAATTAACAGTGTTTTGGGGGTTTGGATAGTTTTATTTCCAAAATGCCTTTTACTTCTGCTACTTAATGTAGCTCTGCCATGCCCCAAATTTTTGTTCTTGGGTGTTCTTTCATTTACAGAGTAAGAAACTATATATAATAGATGTTTGAATAATAGTAATTTAATGTATTAAAATATTTTTTACCTGCCAAAATATAATAACTGGAAACGATCACTTCTTAAATATGACCAACTATCACCCTTATGTGGCTTCTGTTAAATTCCACACTCCTTTCCATAGGCCTTGGTTTGAATGAACTTGTCATCACAAACCAAGTTTGGGGATCCAGGTTATCTGTGTCATGCCCTAACTAAACCTTAAGTACTCCAAAAAATAAACTTTTAAACAGTATTTTGGTATAATTTTAAATGGATAACTATAAAAGCCCTTATAAAACAATTCCATTATTTGAATCCTTTCATTACCCAGACTAGTAGATAGTCTTCTACTGCAGTTCTGTGTACATGAACAACCCATTGAATTTTCCCTCCTCTCTTGCTTTCATGTCCCTTCAAAGCACATTCTAAATTCTTTACCACTTCTACCTACTGCCTTCTCTTATTGCTAGCTTACAGTCCCAGGTTAATTTCTTTCTCACTGCTTCTTGCCTAGCCTTCTCTTCTGCCCCATGATAGTCTTTAACTCTTTTCCTCTAAACTTCTTTCTACTTCTTTCCCTTATTGGAAACCTGACAACATAGTGTTTCTCACAAATGGACTCGTATGCAACTCACTTTCCTCCTGGAATATTGATGCCACAATCATTCAATCACTTCTTTTGAAATTTATATAGCTAAAATAACCTCTTTTTTAATAATTAAAAATATGTTTATTGATTTTTAGAGAGAGAGAGTAACAGAGAGAGAAAGAAAAACAACAATGTTAGAGAGAAATACTGATTTACTGCCTCCTGTGCATGTCCCAGCTGGGGGTCAAACATGCAACCTCGGAATGTACCCCAACTGGGAATCAAACCTCAACTCTTCGGTGTACGGGATAATGCTCTAACCAACTGAGACATGCTGGCCAGGGCTCTATCTTCTCTTTACCTAATTAATTCTCCAACCTCCAGGATACTGCTAAATTATTCTGTGATTTATACTAGGGACAAATGGGTTGTGTTCTTATTGCTGCTTGTGGTGGTAGTGGTGCTGATGGTCGATGGTATTGCTGCTAAAGATGATATTAATTTTGTTTCTGTTTTACTCACAACTGTATTCCTGAAGAAACTTTTAAAGTCCTAGCTTCAAAATTTTTTATCTTCCACGTGACTTATATCTTTATTATCAAAACATCAACCTCCCTGTTAATTCCATTCAATAACCCAAAATTTACATCTTCAAAACTGTGAACTCAGACCATATCCTTTGGATCTCCCTTGTTGTTTTGTTTGTTTCATTTTGTTTTTGTTTTTTTCTGTCCTTGTATGAAAATAAAAACATTGAAACATGTCCCTACCACCTCTAGAATCCCTACACTTTTTAGCTTCTGCCATCCCTACATTAAAATTTCCAGCTCAGAGTAAACTCAATAACTATGTTTCTATTTCCACTACTAGATTATCTAACATTTCCAATAAACTTCTTCTAAAGACATTGTGCTCACTCTTTTTAGGTCTTTAATTACTTTGGTACAGAGTTGTATTAGCATATTAACTTCCTTATCATTTCATTCAGCTGACTCTCCAAACCTTTTAAGTCTCCTGAGCTTTTTATATTTACTCTTTCCTCCTAACTGAAAACAAACTGCTATAAATTCTACTTTACTGTGGGAAATGAAACCATCATATATGTAAGCTTCCTCATCTTTCCTCTTCTGCACTTGAACAATTTTCTGTACCTATACCCTCCTTTATTTTAACTCTGCTGGCTTCATGAAAGAGTTTCTGGTCTTCCATGTTCTCCATACGTTAAGAAAAATGGACAAAGTAGCCACTTCAGAGGACTTCTTCTGTTGGAGGTCTTGAGGCTCACACAGGTTTTCCCACCTAGCAGGCAAAGGATCTAGAATAAATCACCCAAAAAGGCTACAAAGACAGAAGGTGAGAATGGAGAACAGAGGTTAGGGGATAGGGAAAATGGGAGTCTTCCCCTAACCTGAGCTGTAAGGAGGCACAAGCAAAAGCCTTTCAGGACCTGGAATGGGACAAGTGAAGAGAGTCTCTATACATACTTGTTCTCCTAGCAGGCCGGAAGCTGTATGGACTTTTAGGAACCTTAAGAGTAGGGTGTCATGTCCAGGATTTGTAATCAAGTCCTACTGAATTATATAACCAGGTAAGCCAGGTATCCCTATTTTACAGTAGCATTTACTTCACATGATTGTTTCAGATATCAAGTGAGATACTATGGAAGGACATTGTAAGTGGTCAAGTGCTGTTCAATTGTTAGCAGGAGGCAGCAGGTTCCTAAGGTAAAATACAGCAAAGCAAGAAAGGCTTCAAACATCTGGAATATGTACTATAGGAAAAACGGCAAAGAATACTAGTCTTTGAATATACACAATTCAAAACATTATTACAGGTAAAGTTAATATGATCTCACCCATTACAGGACAATAATGAACAAAACTAACAACAAGCAAAACAGAACCAAATATATAAATACAGTGAACAGGGCTTCAGTGGTCAGGGAGAAAGAGGTTGGGGGGAGGGGAGAGGCAGAGTCAAGGAAGGGGAGCAGCTTAGACAAGAACCTAGTATAAAGGAACCATGGACATGGACAACAGGTGGGATTGACTTTGGGGGGAATGGGTGGGTGGGGAGGGGGACAGAGGGAAGCAAAAAGGGGATGGATGTAATACAACAACAATAAAATTTTAAAAAATAAATAAATTTAAAAAAAAAGCAAATGATGCTGTTAAAAAAAGAGAAAAAATAGGATTTTAAATACATATATAATTTCTTCTCTTTTTTCACTCAATATAAGAAATGCAGAAACAGGTCAAAATTGCCTTGAGAAGACCAAGGGACTGAAATATAAAATAAGCTGATTCATCTGCTTTGGCTATAAGAAAAATGACAGCTTCCATCCCTCAATTGGTGATGAAACTCTACTAGTTGTATTATTTTAAAGTTTTATTATGAATTCTATTACAGAGAAATAAAAATACTAATAGCTGGAGAATTCAAAGCAAACCATTTATTCTCTCGGATCATGGCTTCCTTGTATGAACAAGGATAGAGAGATTCAAGGACCCATGATGCCCTTCAATGTCTAAACTGCTATTACATAGAAACAAAGATCTTGCAAGTAAAAGCAGGAATTTAATATTTATACAATGATATTCACAACTATACTATGTACTTTTGGCAAGTAAAGTTTAAAATCATTTAACTTAAAGAGTTAGATAGTTGAACATTCAATATTGTTCCCTCTAGAAAGTCTTTTCTTTCAGAAAATCAAGGTGTAATTTAAATATTTACAATTTGAAATGAATCACTAGATTTCAAATATTAATTTTAAAATAAATATATAAATAGAATCTAACATGTTTCTGAATTACTAAATTCCATTTTCAATTGGAATTATTTTCAAAATTCTTTTCTTAGAATTATCATTTAATGCAGCTTTATATAGAATACACTTTCATTTTAATTACTATGCTTTTTTACATGATAAATTAGATAATTACAGAATTAATTATCTGGTTCAGGTACTATATGTTTCCCTTAGATAATTATAGAAGGTAATATTTTCATAAAACATCTTTTATTCATAAAATATACTCTTACAAATATCGGATATCACTGTCATGATTCATACATCATATCTATCTACTGAATCTTCATAAAATTAATGTCCTTATATTTTTGTGTTTTCATATTTGTGATTTCTAAGTAGAAATTTATTTTAATTTTAAAGATGAATGTTGGTCTGTATTTCTTAAAATAAATAAAAATATAGATTCAATATGAATATGTCATTCTCTGAAGTTTAATAAAGTATTGTAGCTGAACTTTACTTCTTGTCCAGTTATTTGTGGGAAACTACCCAGAGTTCCTTTAGAAAAATCACACTGTCTTTCAAATTCCCTTTTGTAATTAAAATATAAATAAGGCTCTGTAGAAGAGCCTTTGGTATCCTAAAGTAAACAAAATTGTTTGCTTCATCCTGCACTGGATTACCAGTGGACAAACAATACATGTTTTAGAGCACTAGGAAAACAGGAACAGATATATAATTCATATATACATGAATTTAACATTTAATATTTCAAAAATGGAAAAGAGACATTTCTATTGTCCTTTCTTGCACTTGTGTTAGTATACAGTATTGAATGCATATGTGTATGTGGCGGGAAAGGAAATGAGACAGAAATATATTTTGTGTCAGCTTTCAGGAAACTGCTGGCCTTGTTTTCAACCATTCATCCTTTAAGAATTCTTGTTTCTTATCCCATCATTCTTTCATTCCTTCCTTGAAATATGAAAACTATAGTTCATAAAATAAACTATGAGAGATATTTATATGTTACATAATATTTTCAGGGGCTGTTGAACACTAAAAATACAGGAAGTAAAGTCATAACTAGAAGCAGCAGAAAATTTTCTTAGTAATCTGTGGAGATGACTTGTATTTTTTTACAAATTAAAAAAGGAAGATTATAGTGATTTTCTTCTTGATTTCATGGTATTTACAGAACTCGTAGGTAAAGATATTTCAATTCCAATAATGTTTTTGAAAGGCAACAAGACAGTCTGTGCATTTTTCTTTAGTTATAAGTTTTCACTTTGGAGTGGTTTTTGATTCAGGAATAACTTCTGGCTCATGTACTATATGTTTCTCTTAAAAATTAGAGTGTCTCTTTTTCCAAAAACTATAAGTTGCCAAATTGGTCTCCTCTTGCACCAAGGAGGATATTTAATAGAGTAAAATGTACTTCTTAGATTGATTTAGTAAAAAGAAAAGAAAGAAAGACAGACAGACTTTCTCATAATATCCAAGCACTGGCTAAAGAGTTTATTTAGCAGGGTCCTTGACAGTAGGGAAACACTAATACATTTTGAACACCTGAGAGGGGAAAAGACTGGGTATAGCTTTCTTTACGTAGTCTTTGCAGCAACTCTATACAATTATTATTATGGCCCATTTTACATAACTAAGGAAACAATGACAGCAATAATACAAGGGGAGACATAAAAAATGAAAATTTATTTATTAAAAATTGTGTATTTATTCTTACATGTTTAAACTCCAGTCACCCTCAAAGTACTTGCCATTTAATGGAATACACCTACCGAGACTTTTTTTTTTCCTACTGCTCAAAATAGTTTTGAATGTGTTGATTTTGATTTTGATGCCTTCTAGTTTTTCTGCCATTTTTGTTTCACCTCTTTCACAGTAGCAAAACGTTTCCCTTTAGGGACTTTTTTCATCCAAAGAAACAAACAAAAAGTTGCTCCAGGGGAATGGGGAAGGTGGGGAATGGGGGTCATGTCATTTGGGGCAAAAACTGTTGAACATTCAGCATGGTGTGGGCAGGTGCACTCCTAAATCAACCATTAAAATATGGGTAAATGCGTTGAAAGACTCTTAAGAAAAATTCACTGGCACGGAACACAGACTCTCACAGCAACATCATCTGGTAACATTGATATAAATGGGTTCCCAGAACAATTACCTAGAGGGGAAAGCCTGTACTACAGGGACCACCCTTAGAAGGTAATTCCAGGATTGTTTTGCCGCCCCCACCCCCACTTCATAAATTGCTCTCCATAGTAAGTTGTGCAACCAGTAAGTACTAAAGCAGGATTGTGATTCAGATTTCTGTACTCCAAAATTTCTATTTGTTCACAAACACTACTGGTTCCACCTTCACGTTTGTCCCTCCACTGAGTATGAACATTAAGAATCAAATGAGAGGCACACTCCTCTTCCTTCCACAATCATACGAAGGATTACATCAACCTCAAAATGAAAAACAATCTGAACTACCAGAAAATCAAATTGCATGGAGGTCTAACACAGAAAAATATAAAAAGCAATACTCATCCAGAGTAGGGGCAGAAATGAGGAGCCAGGGTGAAGTGCATGCAGTGTAGCAGTGAGAGCAAGGCAGTGGCTGTAGCCAGCAGGCAGAAAGTGCAGTCACACCTTACGAAAGCCAGGAGGAACACCTGGGGAGCAATCTGAGTCCCAGAACAAACCTTGCAGCTCATGGTTCCAGGACTGAAAGAATGAAACCTCATTGTTTCTGGCTGTGACAACCAGCAAGTTGGGGCAGTGTAAGAAACTGCCAGTTGTAGGAGAATCCATTTAAAGGGACCCGCAGTCCTAGAATATGGACGAATCCATTCACCCTGGGAACCATCACCCCTACAATAGTTAGCAGGGTGCCAGTCACATAAAGGAGGTAGGTGAAATGACTGGAAAAGGGATGAGTGTTGAGCAAGCCACATAGTTCCCTCTCTGACCCCTCCCCCACGTACGGAACCAAAGGTGGTGAAACAGGTTTCCCAGCACTGATAAATACTTAAGGCTCTGCCACTTACAACATAACAGGTGTGACAGCTTTACCCGATACACAGAGGAAAACACAGAATGCTGTCAAACTGAGGAGACAGAGAAGTAAAAGAGGAAACAGATCAAGGTTCCAAAAGGAGAACTAAGTGAGAAGATAGCCAACCTAACAGAGGCAGAGTTCAAAACACTGGTGATAATGATGCTCACAGGCTTGACAGATATGACTGCGTATGGCCAACAAGTAAGGGACTAAGTGAAGGGTATAGTAAGTGAAATGAAGAAAAATCCACACAAAACCAATGGTGAAGAGAAGGAAGCTAGGGTTCAAATCAATGATTTGGAACATAAGAAAGAAAAAAACAGTCAACCAGCACAGAATGAAGAAACAAGAATTAAAGAAAATGAGGAGAGGCTTAGGAACCTCGGGGGGCAACTTTAAATGTACCATCATCCAAATCATAGGGGTGCCAGAAGGAGAAGAGGAAGAGCAAGAAATTAAAAATTTAGTTGAAAAAATAATGAAGGAAAACTTCCCTAATCTGGCAAAGGAAATAGACATACAAGTGTAGGAAGCACACAGAATCTCAAACAAGCTAGACCCAAAGAGGACCACATCAAGACATATCATAATTAAAACACTAAAGGTTAAAGAAAAAGAGCGAATCTTAAAGGCAGCAAGAGAAAAGAAGATAGTTACCTACAAAGAGGTTCTCATAAGATATCAGCAGATTTCTTAAAAGAAACTTTGCAGGCAAGAAGGGACTGGCAAGAGGTATTCAAAGTGATGAAAAGCAAGGACCTACAACCATAATTACCCTATTCCACAAAGCTATCATTTAGAATGGAAGGGCAGATAAAGTGCTTCCCAGACAAGGTAAAGCTAAAAGAGTCCATCCAAGTCCTTATTATATGAAAAGTTAAAGGAGCACAGAAGAATATCAAAACTATGAACATTAAATGAAAACAAATCACAACTATCAACAAATGAATCTTAAAAAATAATTAAAAAACTAAGCAAACAACCAGAACAGTAACAGAACCATAGATATAGAGATCATATGATCATAGGAGGGTTATCAGTGGGGTGAGGGAAGGGGGAGAATGGGGGGAAAGGTACAGGGATCAAGAAGCATAACTGGTAGGTATAAAATAGATAGGGGGATATTAAGAATAGTAAAGCAATATGAATGACCCATGGACATAAATAAAGGAAGGGGGGTTGCTGGAGGGAAGTGAGGTACTCGACAGAGGAGGACAAAGGGGAAAAACTTGGGAGAAGTGTAACAGCATAATCAATAAAGTATACTTAAAAATACTATAGACAATGTACATATGAGTGCCTAGTGTGCTGAATTTTCACAAACTACACTCAGGTAATTGGTATCCAGATCAAGGGTAGACAGGGAAACTGGTAGAAAGGCCTGAAAGGACAGGCAGAAAAATAACTAACACTAATGCATGTGATCACATAATAAATACTGTATGAATGTCCAGCACACACCAAAAAAAATCAAATGAGCAATTGCATTATGTTTATACTGAAAAATTATAGAAAAGCAATAGGGAGAAAAAAAATCTCACAGAAACTCAAACTTTATTTTTTGCCAGAGAGAGATAAATATAATCTCATATAATGTTCAGATTCCAAATTAAATATAACTGCTGATATGGAGCAGAAAGTGAAAAAAAAGGAGAAAGGAAAGATATGAGGATAAAGTACCAAGAAAATTTAGAAGGTACCAGCAAAAATTAATTTTTGCAGATGAGAGACTCACCCTGAAATAGTAGAGTGCCCACTTACAACAGATACAGGAACTGGGGCAAGCATTTTGCAGAAAGTTTAACAACAAACTGTTAATGAGGCTGTAGGGAAAGAGTTGTTCTTAAGTATTGCTGGTGGGAAATACCAACTGTGAAGACAATATTTTAAAATGTATCAGAAATCCAAATCAAATACTCTTTGATCCAATAGTGTCACAAATATTTACATATATAAAGAATTACTTTAAAATTACAATAGCAATAAATTAGAAAACTAAGCATCATCTGTAGACCATTACTTAATGAAAGTGTGGTACTTATTCACATGCCAAATTATTAACTGTGAAAAGAGATAAGGAATCTCTCTTCGTAATCTACAAAGTGTGGCACAGTAGTTTTATCATTGTGAGCACACAAGACATAGAATCTATTCTTGTGTTATTATTCATTATTAATGATTGTATTTATTTTCCATGTGAAAAACTGTAAACACACTTTTGCTACACTCTGTATACTAAGTTTCTCATGCTATTTTGCTAAGGGGAATATAGTATGTGTAAGAATTCCTCCAAGAAAAGTAGAATACTTAGGCATAAATCTAACAAAACATGTACAGAATGCATGTGCTCAACTACAAAATGCTGGTGATGGAAAGAAGACCTAAATAATTTAAGAGACATGACATATTTATGGTTGGAGATTCCACATAGTAAAGTACAATTCTCCCCATGTTGATTTCTAGAATTAACACAATCCCTATCAAAATCCCATGGTTTTCTGTAGGCATAAACAAGCTTATTCTAAAATTTGTGTGGGAAAGCAAAAGAATAGCTATTTTGCTATTTTGAAAAGCAAAACAATTTTGATATAGAGAAGAATAAGTGAGAGGAATTACTATAATCAAAGTTAAGATTTACTATAAAGATACAGTATTCAATACTCACTATAAAGTATTCAGTATTCAAGGCTTGCTATAAAGCTACAGCACTATAAAGCTACTACATTTAAGCAGCAATATTGGCAGAGAGGCCAACACATATCAAAAAACAGAATAAGGAACCCAGAAATCACCCCCATACAATTATAGCCAACTGATTTTTGATAAAGGCACACAAATGATTAAATAGAGGAAGGACTGTCTTTCAATAAATGGTACTTGAGCAATTGGACATCCACAGGTGAAACAAACCAACCAACCAACAAACTGAACTTCAACACAAAGCTCACACTTTAAGGAAAAATTAACTCAAATTAGATCATAGACTTAAATATAACATATAAAACTATATGATTTGTGTATATAGGCAATATATACTGTCATATTAGCATGTAAATTAGATGAGATTCATTTCAAATAGATTGTGGAAATATACATTTCCAGTTATGAAGGCCCCAAAACTGGGGATGCTTGGGAAAAGAAATTAATGCTATAGTAAACTTCATTATTGAAATGTGAATCTCTACTTCAACAGACTCTTAAATAGTTCAGGGGTTAGTTTAGGATCACATAGGAAGTCAACCACAAGTTCAAAGAATAGCTAGAATAGCATTCTACAAAATTATTTAAATCTTAGGGATTTTTATTTTTTACCTCAACTTAGTATACATAATCATTTCTACTCTGGGGATGAGCTGAGCACTGCAAGTGCCATTCTTTCTGAAGACTTCAACTTGTGAAACACATGTAGAGGAAAAACAGAGGGCATTGCAAGAAGTAAGACCTGTGCACAGGCAATATATATATAAACATCTAGGTTTTATTTGATAATTTAGATGTTTTTGAAAGTATTGATAAACAAAAGCTATACTTGGAAGTTGGATGACAAACATGCTTTTAGCATAGGATTTTCATCCTTGAATGTGACTTTTCCTGGAAATATTCAATTTTAGGCCTCTTGGTACAGATAGGTTCCATGGGAATGTACCAAAAAGAGGTAGGGAAACAGTCCCAGTAGGAGACTGTAGTTTCTTTAGAAAAAACTTCACTCATCCACAGTAAAGTCAAAGGGCTCAAAGTCTTTCCGGAAGCCGCGAGCCAGGGTCTCCTCTTCTTCCTTACTGATCTGACACTGCCTCCAGTCAGACTTGTCAGAAATATTAAGGATTGCTTCACTTGCCAGTACCTCCCTTCCAAACTGCAAAGGAAAAATCTTTTTTAATTCTGTGGAAAAGCTACTCTCCTGTGTCAAGTTCAACATAAAAACATGCTGCTCCTGGCTGTGCAATCTGCTTGATGTCAGAGTGCTCTGGAATCTCCAACAGTTCTAGCTGTTGCTCCTGCGCCTGCGTAATGTAGGCATCTTTAATGTCATCAGTAGTGCAGCGGCTGAGCAGGACAGGAATGACCTGGAGCTGGAGGTGATGGCTCTTGTAATTTCTCTCAAAAGAATACACACACACACACACAACACACTACTATATAGATGGAAAACTCCAAAAAGAGTAAGTTCCACTATGTTAAAATAAAGTTGAGTTGTATTATTAGAGGAGGAAGAATCTGACTTAAAAACCAAATTCATTTTTTACTATGGGTTTGACACTGTCTCTAGGACAACTTTCACAAAAGTGAGTTCTGCAATACACCATTTCTGTGATATATTTCACAAAAATAGCATTCCAGAGTAAAATAAGTATTAAAGAAGTAAAAAAACTGTTTAATTTGCTACAATATCTAAAATACTATCATTTAACATGTAATAATTATATAAGCTATCGGCATATTTAAAAATTTTTGAAGCCCTGGCTGGTAGCACAGTGGGTAAGGTGCCGGCCTGCAAACCCAAAGGTCGCTGGTTCGATTCCCAGCCAGGGCAACATAATCAGGTTGCAAGCCAGGTCTCCAGCCAGCTCTGTAGCTGGAGGCAGGTGAAAAGCAACCACACATTGATGTCTCTATCTCTATCTCTATCGCTGTCTCTGCCTCTCTCCCTTCCCCTCTCTCTGAAAAATAAATAAAATCTTTAAAAAAAAATAAATAAATAAATAAAAAGAAAAGAAAAAATAAATAAATAAAAATTTTTGTATTAACTCTTCAAAATACAGTGTGTACTTTAAATATGTGTAAAAATATGTATGTATGTAAATGTATTTTTGCATTTGTTTGGTAATATTGCAATTCATATTATGTAAAAGGGTAATTCTTTAAACAAATGAATTAACATAGGCATTTTGAAATAATGAAAAGAAAACTTTGTATTAATATGATTTGAGAAACTGACAGAAGGCAGTAATTAAATGGTGAATTGTCTGGATGTGAAAGAAAAAAAAAGTACACAGTGGTGGTTACAAAATAGACAGAGGGATATTAAGAAGAATAAAGGAAATGGAGGAGCCAAAGAACTTATATGCATGACACATGGACATGAACTAAGGGGGGGGGGGGGGCATTGCCAGAGGAAATGGGGTACTGGGTGGAGCAGGACAAAGGGGTGAAAATTGGGACAACTGTAATAGCAAAATCAGTAAAATATATTAAAAGTAAATAATAATAATAAAATTTAAGAAACTATAACACTTTCAGAATAAAAATGATCAAAGAAAATATTCAGCACCTAGGAATAAACAAGTTTCCACACTTGACACCAAAACCACAATCCAGAAAAGAAACATATGACAAATTAGACCTGATCATAATTTAAAATTTTTACTATGCAAAAATTCATATGAAGTCCATACAAAGACCAGCAATAGCTGGGAGAAAATATTTGCATGCTATATATCAGATAAATACCTTATATATAGAGTATGTAAGGAATTCTTAATATTCAACAATAAAAACACAAAGACAAAAATCCAATTATTAAATGAGCAGAAACATCAAAAAATGTTTCACTAAAGGTAACATACAAATGGCAAGTAATGACAGGGTTATGTCATCAGTCATTTGGAAAATTCAAATAAAAACCAAAGTGAGATATTACTACGCAACTATCGGAACAAGAAAAAGACAGACTGGTAATACCAAATGTTGGCCCTCACATATGGGGGAGTAAAACACTACATTCATTCCAAAAAGTAGTCTGACAGTTTCTCATAACCCAAAACATGCACATGTCATATCACCTAGCAAGTTTACTCTTGAGTATTATTGCAGAGAAATGAAAACTTTTCTTAAGACTAAGCTCTGTACACAAATGTTTATAATAGTTTTATTTGCAATAGTCAAAAGTTGAAAACAACTCAAATGCCCTTCAATAGGTAAATGGTTAAACAAACCATGGTACACACTTATTGTTCAATACTATGCAGCAATCAAAGTAAATTAACAACTGATCCTCATAGCATCTTGGATGGATCCCAAAGGGAATATGCCAAGTGAAAAAGCTAGTCTCAAAAAGTATAGACTGTATGATTTCATATATATAAGTTTTTAAAATAAAAATTTTAGATGGAGAACAGATTAGCAGTTCTCAGATTTCACTAGCATTATATAAATACATGATAAAGTGCTTTAAATCTGAATATGCTCTATCAATTGCACCAATCGTAAGTTGCTGGACTTGATATTGTACTATACCCCATGCAAGATGTTACCAGCAGGAAAACTGGATGAAGGATATAGAAGTCTCCCTATATAACTTTTGCCACTTTCTGTTCACTTACAACTATTTCAAAATAAAGTTTTTAAACAGTGTGTAAAACTATGTGTATAATATAGTACTGTTTTGTGAGAAAGAGGAGCAGAGAAAATAACATATATATTTGGTTTTGCTTATGTATGCACAAAGAAACTCCTAAAGGATATTAATAACCATCATTACCTTGAGTGTGTGTCAGTTGGGGAAGCTCTGGCAAATGGGAGATGGGTGTAGAAAAGAAATAACTTTAAAAATATTTTGAACCATTTTAACCTGTTTCTTATTAAAAATAAATAAATCATTTTATCCTAGGCATAAGAAATAACAATAAGGACCATGCACTATCTCTATTATTCATAAAAGGACATTTAACACCAAAAATGTAACATGACATAATCTTGGATTTAGAGCAGATATTCAAATTTAATTAGTAGTACTACTTTATAAAATTTTTACATTATCGTTGTCATATCTCTTATTTTCTGTGGATTTAAGGAAATTCGACCGTTGGTCAGTGATTGTCTTGAAAATGACACTCAAAAAACTCTGCATTTGCTGAGAGCAATTTTACCCAGGTACCAAAATGAATCTCTCACTATTGGATCTACAGTCCTGTAGTTTCAGCATATGCAAGCATTGTTCTCTTGGACTTCAGAAAGAGAAAACAATAAAAGGATCCTTTAAATAACCTCTACACATTGGAATAAAATATGCCTTTCTGTGCTTTAGTGTTTCTTGGGAAATAGAATTGAGTGGTACTATTTGTACATTTTCCAAAAAAAGAAAATGAAGAACAAGAAAAATGCCAATGCCAAAATTCAAAAGAATTCTTGAAGATAGTCAAGAGCAAATGAGTGGCCTCAATAAAAAATGCACAGGTAGCATTTAACCACCATTTATTAATGGTGCATAGAAAAGTAAAATGCCAGCCACCTCAGATACTAATGAAAATCAATAAATGTCAATGTGTGTAGTACTGCTATGATGGAAAATCTGCTTTTTTATTTACCTGCTAGAATAGAAAAAAGAGAAAGGTGGTGACTTGGGCCAATAAAATATTAAAGATGTTCTGAAGTTATCCACATTCAAAACTGCAATATTCTGCTAAGTTAAAGAGCCATTTCTCTAAACACCTAAATGTTATCTATCAAAGTTATTTTAATGGTAGCTGTCTCTACATTTACTTTTCTCATTGTTTCTTTCATTATATTTACAAAGCAGCAGTGATCAGTTTAGCTAATATTTATAGGAGAAAGGCACAAGTTTTAAGGAACTATGAAAGCAACGTAAAGAGTTCTAAGTTAATGATTTTTTTGAAGTACACATGGGAACATATAATTATGTTAGCAATTTGACAGTCTAGCATTTGAGGGGGAAGTCAAATGTCTTGAATTTCAATTAAAACAACCCAGTGCTACCAAGCAGAAGATGTGCAGGAAGGGTGGCCTGAAGTGGAAACATGTCTGGGAGCATATTTCTCTTTGTAATCACTTTGCTTCCATTGAGACCATTGTCATTACCAACAGGTCTACCAAGTTGCAAGACATTCAAGGCAGTAATTCAAAGAATGACAATAGCTGCCCTCTGGGCCCCACACCCATTAGGCCCATACCCTCACTCCCCTCAGGTTTCTACTCCAGTGTCCCTTTGTAAAAATTTTTTATTATTCAACTATAGTTGTCCTAACCCCTGCCTGCCCATCCCCCAGTCCCATAGCCAATCCCCTGCCCTGTTGTCTATGTCCTTGGGCCCTTTATATTTATTCCTTGACTAGATCCTGTCCCTTTTATAAAAGAGGCCTCCCTTGATATTCCTTATTAAAAGAGCATTCACAGTTTTCTTCACAGCACTTACTACCAACAGCTATTTCATATTTACTTGGTTCTTGTCTGAGTTCTCCCAGGAATGTCAGCTCTTGAGCACAGGGATCAGTTTGATTCAATTCTGTTATCCATTATCTGAGAAACAAACAACTAACCAAAAAACAGGATGCAACCAATTCTTCTATTTAAAAGGAGGCTAAAAATAGTTACCTGACAGTGGAAAAGTCTGGAACTCAAACCCATGGCTCTGGGTTCTAAATTCTATGCCTTTTTTCAGCATATCACACAGCCTCTTATTTGGATAATGTGAGTTACTTTAAATCTAGAAAATTTTATCAAATCTTTATGGAAATGGGACATTGTAAAGGTTGACTACTTAAAAAGAGCACGTATTTTTTATTGAATTGATAATTCCTCCTTCCTGTGCACAAGTAAAAACCCTTTATTCAGAAATATATTAAAATATTTAAGCATATGTGGAATTAAGAATAATACAGAAGCAAACAAACAATAACAATAACAAAAACTTGACACTCCTCAGGATAGCCCTAGATCCTAATACAAAGACATTACTAAATCTATGAAGTTAACCAGAGCCATACAACAATTTAGTAAACATTTACTGATTATCTTTTATTGATCAGACGCTATGCTAAGACCACATAGTTACAAAAAAGAATAACTGATAGCCCATGCACTTAAAAGAGTTAAATCCACTCAGTACACAGAAATATCAACATGAATACAATATAACAGAATTCAGTTCTGCCTAGGAGGGTCAAGCAGAGGAGTCAATTTTGAAGCTTCATGTCAGGCCAGGGGTAGGCATTCCTGGTGCAAGGGCAATAGGGAGTAGCATATATGCAGAGCTGGGAAATACCGTATGAGTATGTAGCCCAACACAAGGACGTTTAATATGCCTGGACATCAGGTGAAATAGGAGGAACCTTACATTATCCATGTGAACTCACATTATCCAAGTGAGAGGCTGTGTGATCTGCTGAAAAGAAAGCATGGAATTTAGAACCCAGAGAAATGGGTTGGAGTTCCAGACTTTTCCACTGACAGGTGACTATTTTTAGCATCCTTTTACCTACAGAAGCATTGTGAGGTTTAAATAGATGGGGTTATCAATGAGCAAACTAACACTACCTAAATGTTGTTGAGCAAGTCCAGTGAGATATTGCAAGTAAAATTGTCAGCTTAGGGCCTTGCAAAGTGGTGAATAAATGCTGGCACTTGTCTTGGAATGGAGGATTTAAGATTTTTATATATCCATTATTCCAAAGGAAGAAAAATATCTCCTGGTACCAAAATAAATCGACTATTAATCAAATGAAATATTTACCTGAGTACCCATGTAACAGAAGTGGCATGCATTTATACAGAAGCGTATTCAAAACCGGAGACACCAGGCAGCATTCTCATCTGCTGTTTTCAGTGAGAACTAATATACATAACAGGAAGCTTAAGAAGCAGTGGAGCAATCCTGTATTTAATTAGAACCAGCCAAGACAAGATCTTCACTTCCTCACATAGCAAGTTGATTTTTACAGGGAAGAAGGTGTGACTTCGGTTTCTTTTTCCCATCACTCATGACCTCAATCCTTAGGGAAATGAAAAGATAATTCAATTCTCAAACGCTCATTTGGTCGTGGCAATGATAAATGATCAGAAATATTGCTGCTTTGGTCACATTGCGTTTCTTATTGGTTCTTGCTGTTCCTTCCCCTGACTTGCCTCTCCTTCTCTTCACTCAGCCTCAAGATAGTGGAGTGATAAAGCCTGTCACAATAAAATGTAATCTTCTGTCACAATCTTTCCCTTTTATTTTCTTGTCTGTTGTTTCTCCCAAAAGGCTCTTCAGTTTGATCCTTGCATGGCAACTTCACACTTCTGCTAATACTAATTGATTCCATTGTTTGTACCAGTCGGCAGAAGAAGAGGGTAATTTCCCTTTCTTTGCATCTTACAGTCACCTAATGAGGAGCTCTAGTACAGGGATTTTGAATTACACAATAAACAAAAATTTCCCATCATTTAGCATTTGTTCAAAGACTTAATGCTATGGGTCCAAACAAGACTAACAAAAAAAGAAAAGAAAAAGAAATATGTATTTTTCCACTGAATTCAATCGCTGCAAACAGAATACCTAAATTATTTAGAACACCAAAATCTGTTGTTATTGTTGAGCTAATGCCTAAGTAATTTGTAAAAATTATCCTACCCTTATATGAAAGCTGGGCTTTTCTTGCCATAAAACAAAAATCCTTTGAATTCTAATTGAAAAATTGCTTGAGTTATTTTGCAAATTAGTAAAGGAAGAAAGACATTTTGGGTAGTTACGTTTGCCACCCATATCCAAAAGGATGTAAGGGCTTCATTACATAGAACAAGAGCCGGAAACCACAATCTTCCAGGCCAGAGTGAGGTCTTACGCCAAAAGGATTTTACGGTCTCTACCTCTGTGCCTATGAAACCCCTACCCACATGGTGGCACTTCCCTTTCACCTGAGGGCCATGGCCCTGCCAGCATCCCTCCTGACCACCCAGGCTTTCCATCCTACACACTCACTTTGTTCATCATTACTTCATCCCTGTAGAAATATCTTTTCTCATAACCCTGGGTAGAAGTACAGTAGGCATTTCTAGAAGGGGAATATAATTCCATGAGGCACACATGTATGAAAAATTTGTATTTGAAACATTTAATGACAACACACCTGCAACTGTGCAGAAAACTTAGAGTGCAACACTTTGCATTTTGGTGCCAAGTACTTGGCTCTTATGTTCCATGACCCTCAGTTGTTATGTTTGCCATTAAAAATCTTCCTAGAATATACTAGTACATTTTTCCTCTTAAGTATGTAATAGCATTCAGTTGTTTTTGATGGTTCAGTTAGTATCCTGTAGTACCTTAAAAGAACAGATTGGTAGTTTGTCTTTTAAGATAACATATTTTTTCTTTCACTTGTATGCTTTTAACTAAGAGGCATGTGATTGAAAATATTTTACAGAGCATTATTATGAAACGAAAAGCTTCCATTGATTCATTCATTCACACATTCACTTACCGAACACTTAAGGAGCTCCTAGGAAGTGTGAGGCACTGTGCCAGACCCTGGAATACTACGGTCAATAACCCTAAAAATCTCTTAGAAAGGAAGAACTTGCAGGATTTTTCTCTATACTTTCCTAAGAGAGTGTTGAGAACCCATTTATAAGCCTGGAATGTCACCATCTACATCCACATACTTAATAGAATAATGGCAAAAACAGCAGAAAGAAAAGCCAAAGGCCTTGGTCTAGAAGAATCAGGAAAAGCTTCTCTGAAGTAATGATGGCAAGTGAATTGGGACTTCAAGGATGGGGAAAGGGAAGGTGGCATTCCATCACATGTTTTCAATAATCCTGTAGTGTATGTTCTCTATTAACAATGACTCTTGAATGTTTCTTTTGGTACCAACGGCCTCATAAAGATTTTAAGAAAACTCCTGTCTGTTATATTTAGAAAGTGATCTAAATAATGTTTTATGTTATATGTATTTTACTACATATGAAATAAAATCAAGCTCAAGGAAAATACACAAATACACAGAAAAATAGATAATTTCATGGGGTCTAAAGATTCCCTGAAGGCCATTTTGTTAATCCTGGAGATTCAGGGATGCCCTACTAAACTCCGTGTATTCAATAGATAAAGCAAAGACAGATATTTGATTATGTCTACATGGTATACAAGAGAATATGTGGCAATTATCTGGATAGTCTCATCAAAATGGTGGCAAGAGAAATAACTTAGATTCCTATATAAACTTCCTGCTAAGATTTCTAATTTGACTGTGTACCCTAGTGGTTTTCCACAGAGTTAATTTTGCCAAACAAGGGACATTTGCCAATATATTTTTGGGTTCCTGATGGGGAGGAGAGGTTGCTACTAACATCTAGAGAATAGAGACCAGGGATGCTGGTGAACACCCTAAAACGCACAAGACAGCTTCATGGCAAAGAACTCTGACCAAAATGTTAATAGTGCCAAAGTTGAAGACCCCTGGTCTATGATAAGTGGCTCAAATAATTTCTATGAGAAAGGGTTAGCCAACATAAAAATTGATTATATGGAAAATAAGGAAAATATAGAGAAACATTCATTTTAATCCAAATGAACACCTCTCTCTCTCTCTCTCTCTCTCTCTCTCATTAGATTATCATCATGTTTTCTTATTTCATAATTACATAATATATTTACTGTTTCCTTTGAAGGAAACAGTTTTAATAAAATAATAAAAATATCAAATAATGCAGTGTTAAACCCTCATTTTTGTTATAATTTTAATCTAAAAACGCATCTTAGGCATCATTTCACAAAGGTAGGGGGATCTCCTTTGTGGAATGAAAGGAACCTGGCCAGTCCCTGCCCTGCAATGGGCCCCTGCAGCAGTTGCTATAGCAAATATCTGTGCTTTATGAATGCCACTAACAGAAGCTGTCAAAAATGAAAACAGACTCAATTAAATGCAGACTAAGTGACCTTTAATATCATTTTATTGACTCCGGACAGTGGTTTGGGTCATTAGAGACCAAGAACTATTCTGTATACACGTGTGGTACTTGGGATTGCCTTGTGCCTGCCAGAGTCTTCCCTCTGCCAGCACATATTGGCCAGACACTTTTAATATGGAGACATCTTCAGTGATTATGAAAAACATGCTTATGTTATCTAAAAAACTTTTAAATCTTACAGAAACATATGGTACAAAATACAAGCATACTGTTATCTAAGTGACAGCTATTATATAATGTATATAAAGTCTTAAGGTAGATCTTTTATTTATTACTTATTTATAATTATTTATTTATTTTCTCCCGTCACCATTGATACCCTCTTCCACCTCATCTATCTCCCTTCCTCCTGCAATTACCAAATTGTTGTCTGGTCCATGAGTTCTTTTTTTTTTTCTTTAAAAATCCTTGTTTTCTCAATCCCTCCCACACTCTAACAGTCCCCAGAGAGAGATTCATAGACAGACAGCAGGCTGACAGTTCAGGGTAGAATTTCCAGCCCCATTTTAGAGATAGGAACACTGACATTTACAGAGGTGAAATAGCTTGTCCCAAATTTCATACTAATCAGAATTAGAAAGCAGGATTTTAAACAGTCCTGCTGACTCCAAATTTCATGCTCTTTAGATAGACCCCTGGCTTGTTTTAGCTGAACAGGTAGAAGCCAGCGTCTGGTCAACAGCCACCATGTTTGAGCCCTTTCTGGAATGAGCACTTCTACACAGTATCTTTCCTTATAACAAATCCATGACTAAGACACTACCTTCTCCACATTCACAGGCAAAGAAGTCATGCTCCATGAATAATGTTCATCCAACTGACAAGTGGCAAATCTGGATTTGAGCTAAGGTCACAGCCTAGGTCAGATTCTTATTCCAACTTTAGTAAACTTTCTGTGTCGTGAATTTTTTGTTTCAACTAAAAATGGATGATAATAATCAAAGACAGAGGATAAAAAAGTATTTTGGGCAGATTTTTCTCCAGTTATACTAACTGAAGAAAAGGGTTTTTTGCATCCAAAATTAAGGAGATTCCACAGCCATGCAAACTCAGTACTCTAATACTTACTCCTGAATGAAAGCCAATCTTTCTTTTTCATCTACTCTGAATGCATTGATTTTTAGGTCAGTTTTGTGACCACTGATAAGTTTCTGTCTTCAGGATTTACTGGTTTTGTTGCTTGTGGTAGTGTTTAGGGTGGGGGGGAGGTAGATAAAGAGAGGGAACGAAAATAATGTAAAGCTCTTGGCAAAGGGGCTGTGCTAATAAAATAAACAATTGTAAAAAAGAAAAAGAGCCCTACTGGTGACTTAGTGGATAGGGTGCTGGCCTGCAAACCCGAAGTTTGCTGGTTTGATTCCTAGCCAGGGCACACAACCAGGTTGCAAACCAGGTCTCCAGCCAGGTCTATAGCTGGAGGCAGATGAAAGGCAACCATACATTGATGTCTCTCTCTCTCTCTGCCTCTCTCCCATACCCCTTCTCTAAGGATAATAAATAAAATCTTAAAAAAAGAAAATAAAAAAAATAGTATTAACACTTTTACTTGTACATAGAAACAACCTTAATATTTGAAAACTCATGTTACTTGCCTGAATCTATTTTTCACTCAGAAATTTTACTCTATGTAAAAATAGGCATAATGTCCCAAGTATCAAGTTTTTAATATATACATGCATCTCTCAGTAACTTTCTGTAAAAGGGAAATTCCTCTTGTCATACATTACTCATTACAGCAGAAGCATCTATATTTAACACTGCCATATCTAGCAGTTTAAATGTACATTTTGATGCACACCAACACCCCTGGAAGAAGTCAGTGGGCTGGGTGTGTGCCCAGGTTGGTCAAGATTGTACTCAGGAATTTGGGAGGAAATCAAGAAGGAAACCTGTGTTCCCTAGATACAGCATTGTACTTACAAATAAATCCCTAAAGTTTTTAATGTTTCATATTAGTATTTAGAAACAATATTCTCAAAGACTAAGTGAAAAAGACCTAATAACACAGTTTTCTTTCCAAGTTTGAATACAAATTATTCAACTGGGGCTGTTGCCATAATTCTCTAAACCACAGAACTGGGTGAAATTGTTGTAACACCTTGTTCATGATCATGTTCATGATGCTAACATAATAATAAAAAGAACCAATAGTTCCTACTTCCTGATAGCATTATGAGGACTAATGCTGGAGGACAGTTCTTTGCAGCAGTCCCCAACAATTTTTGGCACCAGGTACCGGTTTCTTGGAAGACAATTTTCCACTGACGGCAGGGGGTGAGGGTGGATAGTTTCAGATGATTCCTGTGCTTTACGTTCATGCTCACTTCCTGCTGTGCGACTCTGGCTCCTAAGAGGTTCTGAATCAGCACTAACTTCACTTGGTCCACAGCCAAGGGGCTGGAGAGCCCTGCTGTACAGTTTGTGGCTCAAAGTAAGTCCTTAATGATGCTTATTCCCTCCTCAAACTCTGCCCCTTTTAAAATGAAGCAGTGAAATTCCCAGCAATGTGCTCTTGGTAGAATCCAACTTGAAACATCATGATTGTACATGGAGGAGATGTAAGACTTTAAACTACATTTTGTACTCTGGAATAAAAACCTGCTTGGACACTGACACAACTCACTTCACTTCAAAAACTCAAAGGAAAAAACTAAAGGAAAGGATCTCTTCTGAAGTAGGATCCTTTGATTCTTTTTCTCAACAGTCTTATGGATGGGTGCCAAGAAACTGATGAACATTCCTCATAAATAGTTTAAATTACTTTCTTTTTTAAAATAGCATTTTAAATAAAGATTTTATTTATTATTTTTAGAGAGGGGGGAAGGGAGAGAGGCAGAGAGGGAGAGAAACATCAATGTATGGTTGCCTTTCACCTGCCTCCAGCTACAGACCTGGCTGGAGACCTAGCTTGCAACCTGGTTATGTGCCCTGGCTGGGAATCGAATCAGCAACCTTTGGGTTCGCAGGTTGGCACCTTAGCCACAGTGTCACCAGCCAGGGCCTAAATTACTTTCACTGAAAAAAAAAGACATCAACTATTTTGGGACTAAAAAATAGGGAAGTGTGCCCTGAAGCATTGCTTCATAATCTGAAGGTTGCTGGTTCAATTCCTGATCAGGGTATTTGTCTGGGTTATAGGTTTGATCCCTGGTGCCAGGGTATTCAGGAGGCAGCCAATTGCTATTTCTCTCTTACATTGATGTTTTCTCTCTTTCCCTTTCTCTAGCTTTTACTGTCTCGCTAAAAGCAATGGAAAAAATGTCCTTGGGTGAGGATTAGAAAATAAATAGGGAAGGGCTTTTCAAGAAATCAAAAGGCTACTGTTTTAGGATAGACTGAAGATTTGAAGCATCTGGGATAAAGCATGTTAAGGGGAAACATTTAAGAGCTGCTAAAGCTGAGACATGAATATCGTAAATAATTCAAGAAAAACAAACTTGTACATTAAAAACCATACTTTCTAATTTGCAAGTTTTCTGTTGGTTTTGTTTCGTTTGTTTTAGTTTAGTTTTTTTTTTTTTTTTAAATAAATTCTTAGAAAATGTCTGATGGCTTGTAAGTAAGCGATTTTTCTTGTAGATCTTTATCACTTAAAATGTGGTCCATGGAAGAGCATCATGGGCATCTCCTGATAGCCTGTTCAGAATGCAGAATCTCACCTTACACCTACTGAATCTGCATGTTAACTGCATAAAACCCCTGGTGATCCTTATGCCCATTAAGTTTTGAGATATGCCACTATTAAAAATCAAATCTACTGGATTTCTCTTTTATTTAGGGGCCCCCTTCATACCTACATATCCTGTATGTGCCCAGCATTATTCTAAGAGCTTTTTATACATATGTCAGTGGGCCTTTCCCTGTCCATACTTTAGAATTACCTGAGGAGAATTTAAAAATAAGAATATCAGGCCCTACTCCAGATAATTTAATGAAATTAGTCTTAGACAGGGCCTGAGCAAAGGTATTTTTAAAGCTCCCCTGATCAATAAAATTTGAAGCCAAAGTTGAAAACAATTGCATTATTTCATTTACTTTTTACCTGCAAACACAGAGGTGTGTATTATTACATTTATAGAGGAACTTGCTTGTGATTACAAAACATGAATTTAAACTCAGTTCTTTCTGACTTCAAAACCTTTCTATTGCATTTTAAACATGTCAGTGGGGGATGAGGGGGTTTCATACCAGAAGCTGATTCCAAACTTCCCACTGTGTAGATACCCCAATGTGCTATACTCTGTGGGAATGTGGGAAAGCCTTTGAAAATCAGGGGAGAAAAAAAAAAGAGAGAGTAGGCTCAGGAACCTTACAATCAATCAGGCAAGGCTGGGATGAAAAGATGAAGAGCCACAAAACTGCTTCTCCACCAAATCAAATCAGCCCAGCACTGAACCCATTAAGACCATTCGAGGAAATAAAAAATGGATTGATGAATGACCAGGAGAGCTAAAGGTCTATGTACAAGATCACAAACTGAGTCAGCACGTGGGTCTAGAAGAGAC
Source organism: Noctilio leporinus (assembly GCA_004026585.1). Classification (NCBI taxonomy): domain Eukaryota; kingdom Metazoa; phylum Chordata; class Mammalia; order Chiroptera; family Noctilionidae; genus Noctilio; species Noctilio leporinus. The sequence goes on from PVIW01002434.1 coordinate 83,616, forward strand.
AACTGCTGTATTTACAAAAGTGCCCTGGGCACTGTTGCTCCTGGACCAATTCCTCAAGCCCTTGTGGACTGCCCTACCTCCACAGTCCCATCTCCACACTTAGGAGCAAGAGATATCCTAAAATGGAGTTATCCCAATGTGGGATGACCAATCAAAGGCTGAGGTGTGGAATATTCCCACAGAGACAGGGAGGCTGTGACTCATGTGGTCATGCATCGTTTTTTTTTGTTTTTTGTTTTTTTTAAGATTTATTATTTTTAGAGAGAGGGGAAGGGAGAGAGGCAGAGAGGAACAGAGACATCAATGTATGGTTGCCTTTCACCTGCCTCCAGCTATGGGCCTGGCTGGAGATCTGGCTTGCAACCTGGTTATGTGCCCTGGCTGGGAATCAAACCAGCGACCTTTGGGTTCGCAGGCCGGTACCTTATGCACTGTGCCACCAGCCAGGGCTCATGCATCGTTTAATCAAGCTACGTGTAGATTTTTAAAGTTTTAACAATACATGGATTTCTATATTACCATCTGTTCATTTTAAATGCAAAAAAATAAAATAAGACCATTCTTGTCATATACTTAAGAGGTTTGAAAAGAATTTCTCCTGTCTTTTGAAATATATGCAAACACGTCAAAAGAAATGGGCATTTTCTTTTATAAATTGTGCTTGGATGAGTGTTAACACATTTTCTTTGTCAGCTAGCCCAACCTCAGGGACCATTTCTATCTCAGGAAGCATTGAAAATCCTAGTATAATCCTAAAATGTGGATGTTGACTTTGAAAGTTCAATTTCACTGACAGATGTGTGCAATGGTACATAGAAAATTCCCTGTTGGGAACCATGAAAATGCTAGGATGTAACCATTAAGGAAGAATGCAATAATACAGGGTGGAGCAAAAACAGGTTTAGAATTGTTCTCATGGAAAATAATACAATAATTAAAAACATAATACAAGAATAAACTCTGTGGGTTTTTAAAAAGATTTTATTTATTTTTATAGAGAGGGGAAGGGAGAGAGGGAGAAAGACATCAATGTATGGTTGCCTTTCACCTGCCTCCAGCTAGAGACCTGGCTGGAGATCTGGCTTGCAACCTGGTTATGTGCCCTGGCTGGAATGGAACCAGCGACCTTTGGGTTTGCAGGCTGGTGCCTTATCCACTGTGCCACAGCCAGGGCTAAACTCTGTGTTTCAAATGCTCATAACTTTAAATGTACTTTTGCCCCATCTTGTATAAGCTGTTCTCTCATTTTATGTGATCCATTTTTGACATGAATGTTTATTTTTGTGACACATAAGATTATATTCACATTTATATAATGCCTACTTTTAAAGTAAATGCCAAAATTACAGACTTGAAAGTCAGCCTTCAGGGAAAAACTGACATATAAGTACACCTTATTTCTGTGCAGAAAAACAGCCCTCTTTTTATTTTTTATTTTAATTTTTAAAAACATTTTATTTCTATTTTTCAGAGAGAGGGGAAAGGAGAGGGGCAGAGAGGGAGAGAAATATCAATGTCTGATTGCCTTTCACCTGCCTCCAGCTACAGACCTGGCTTGCAACCTGGTTATGTTGTCCTGGCTGGGAATCGAACAGCAACCTCTGAGTTTGCAAGCTGGCGCCTTATCCACTGTGCCACCAGCCAGGGCTATAACAGCCCTCTTTTTAAATACATGGCAAGTGAAAAGTGTTTTACCTCTGAATCATGGATATGTTTACCCCAAACTAACAAAATTTTGAAAAACACAATGATGAGAAAAACATAGTGAAAAATACATTTAAGTAAATACTTAACCCCCTTTATTTTTAATATAAATTATGCATCTTCTAACCTCTGGCTTTACCCAGTACTACAGTAATCAAAGGTTACAATGTTTAAAAATACTCAGATTTTAACATTACCCCAGAACTAAAGATAAAAAATGAGTTTGTATATGTAAAAACTTTAGGTGTGTTTTATGGATCCTCTGCCTGAATTTGCAGTTCTGCAAAACCTGCTATTTTAAATAAATAATAAGCCCTCTTTCCCTTGGCTCCTAGATCTAGAGCCATAACACTTGCAGGTTCCTTGAAGACGGAGTTGAATTGATAGTGCCAGCTAGGAGCACCTGCATCTTCTAACATTCAGAGACATTCTGCCCCCTGGTGGACCGTTCAAGGATGGGCTTTGATGAAAGGTGAAGAAGCTTCACTTCCCACACCCTTCCCCTACCAGGCTCTTCCCTTCTATAAACTCCGGTAGATGCCTCAGTTGAAAGCTTTTGCCCTCACTACTTCCACATTAATTTGGATCAAAAGTTTCCTTTTAAATAATGGGAAAATTCTGGGCTTCCTAATCAGTTCTGCACAGGTAAAAAGAAATTAGATCAACCCAGTATTATTGATTATTATGGCTATGCCCAAGGAATGAAGAAGCGAGAAGTTGAAAATGAAATACTGAGACAGGATGTGGATGTGGTGAGGAACTTTGGACTCTTGGAAGAGGAAGATGGCTGGAACCCTCCAGACAAGGACCAAGAAGTCAAGAGATTAAAAGTAAATAAGAGATTGCCATAGGAAATGAAATATTTGGCAATTTCCTCTTGGCCGCTGGAGCTAGTATAAACCATCCCGTTGTCCTTTGGTCTGTGTGTACCAGTCTAAGAGGGTAAGTTTGAAAGTTTCCAAACCTCTGTCACTTTTAGTCTAGTCAACTTCTCTCGTTATGTCCTTTAGTCTCCCCCAGTTCAACCTCTCTCCAGCAGCATTCAGGTTTTCTATGCTACTGGGGCCCTGCATCTCCAGGGGAAGCAAAGGGAAAGTCATTGCTTAAGAGGAAATATCATCTGCTGACATCCAAATATGTGTTGGATATTTTGACAGGTGCTTAACCATGTAGTCTCTACATGGTTTGCTACAAACTGCAAGTAGCTTGCAGTTTGAGAACAATACAACTGTAAGGTGCTATGTTTGCAATTCAAACCTGGCACTTTCTGATTCCAAAAGCTATTTTTCTGTCAACCTCTCCAGTGTGCAGATAAGCCAGCTTCCTCCTCTTAGTTCTCCTCCAAGATGGCTTCTAATCCAGGTCCTCTGTTTCCTTTTTCTGTATTACAAGTACCATGTAGTACCTTGAAATCTTACTACTTAAAGATGAAATAGTACCTGCAGAATACTGATCTGGAAAATTCCTGTGATGATGAACCTGACTTACTCTCTTTGCTGAATATGAATCACAATTTGCCTACTTCCTTTTACACCCTTTCCACAGATTTAAACTAAATCCCTCAAATCATGGTGGCACTTGATTTGTGGACATGATACTTCCACAGTATCATTTTCATCAAAAACTCCTAAACTCAATCCAGAGTTCAATGACCCAATCTTCCCATAATAATAGAATTAGTACCCAAAGCTTTTTAGAACATAAACAAGGACTTTTATTTCATTATTTTCCTAAATTTCATTTCCAATTACACGCTTGTTGAAAGGTGGAATACCAAAGGCAATTTTCATTCACAGCAACTCTATCAAACACATATTATTTGAGATTTTACTGCTTGAGTGAATTATAGTCCTTTTAGGGTTTCTTGGTTAAAGAATGTAAAACTGAAATAACTGAAAGAAAAAGTGAAGAATACTGGTCTGTAGGAAATTTGTTGAACTCAGTAACCATTCATTCACAGATGCAGTGTCCATTTTAAAAAAGGAAACTCTAAAGACAATATTTGTATTTTTGGATGAGTATACATTCATATATTCGTGTGAAAATCTGTGCAATTAACAACATGGAAAATGTTATTTGTTATCATAGTCAATGAAAATATATTTTCATTTCTATATAAGTTAGACATTCCTATCTCCCATTTTATGTTCTGCAAAAAAATGCCGTATGGCTAGTTTATGAAACTACTATAGGCAGCAGTAACGGAAAAGGAGCTCAACAGTCTTAACTACATACCCCTGGGATGAATAATACACTGTGCGTAATCATGTGCAATGCCTGATGATGTTTGTGGAGCTCTTATAAATACAAGGGTTTGCAAGCTTCTATTTCACATAATATGCCCCAAATCCAGTCAGTTCAGCCAAATAGGCAAAAATTTAAGTGGCTAATCCACAAAAAGGCAAACAGTCCCTTTGACTAAATTGACCGTGTTTTCCTAATATAAGGACACCATCACTGTATGAGCCAAAGAAAGAAATCATTTGTAAGTGGCTATTTGTTTCAATTAGCCTAGAAGTTGACTTCTTTTTTTCTTAGGCCCAAAGAAAGCACAGCTGCATAAACAAAAACAGTCAAAACATAAAAATAAATACTGTGCTTTATACACATTCCTATAGGTAGTAATTTAGATTCTCCATGGGAGAAATGTCACAAAGCAAAACAAAACAAAGAAACTTGGGGATACAGAAGAATATAGGCTCATCTAATTCCTAAAATTTTTTCTTACTCCAGTAACTCGTTCTTCAGAATTCTCTTTTTTATTAGTTTATGTTTCTCTTTTTTATTTAGTTAATGTGTGACACTTTGAATAATATATTTCAACAGTCACTACCCCGGAGTTCAGGTCCGAACAGTGGGCAAACAGTGCACTTCAGATCAATACATCTATTGTTTCAGTCTGGACTGGAGAGCATTAAGCAGGCTGTGAATTCATTTTACAAAGACAAACTTGCTTCTGCACACAAGGTATCGACTGCAGGAAGCTCTCTGGAGAACGGGATGTTAGGGAGTCCTTAGAGTGAATTTGAGATAACAAGTATTGTTGCAATTTGAAAAGACATATAAGTTGAAAGTATTACTGTTTACTATATTCATTGAGGTGTCAAGTCACTGACAAATTTCTGAGGTGCAAAGGCTTATCAGTTTCTTGATTACCTAGTAAGTTTGAGGTTTGGCTCCATGAATTACAAGGAAAACAAGCTCAATTTTAGTTTCTCTAGCCTTTTCTAAAGTTCCTGAATGTCATTTTTCTAGTGATCTTTGTTTCTAACCAAAGTTCAATAGAAGGGGGGAAAAACAATATTTTATAATATAGTTCTTAGGGTTCTTACTGCATTTTGAAGATTTTGGTGAGAGGGGCTAGTTCTCTTGTTTATTTTATATGTTAGCACACAAAGGAATTACAGATGGGAAAGAGAGTGCTAATGATTATCAGAAAAAAGTCTCATGCATTTAAGATTTTTTACAAGTCAAAATATACATTCTCCTATTGCCCCTCATTCCTTAATTAGATAAGAACTAATCCTATTCATCAGTCTCCTTTGCATCTCACTGAACTGGATAAGGAATAAAGATGCTTTTCTTATTAACAAGCAATATATATCTAATATCATCAGTTTAATCAGTTGCATTAAAAAGAAATAGAGCAGCTTGGGTCGAGTCACCCATCATATCCCTCATTTATGGGGATTTAAATGTGTAAAATGAAAGTTATATGAAATTAGAAGGAAAAAAAAGCAACCTGCAGATTTTGGCACTAGCACACATGATGTTTTGTTTGTTAAAAACGTGGTTGACAATCACTAAATGGGAATGAAAAATCACAAATCTGCAGAAAACAAACAATCATAGGTGTTGGTTCTCTGTTTAACAGTCCTCATCTCCCATTTCCGCCCACCCAACCCCATATAGTTTCAATTATAATAAAAATAGAGATTTTAACATCAGAATTTTGCTGTTAACTCCTCAAGATTTCTCTGTGCCCTCCAAGCCACACATAGGGATTGAAGCACCAACTCCACAAGTTTCTCCAACCAAGGTTAAGTAAACAAAAACTGAAGACGGAAGGATGCCAAAGTAACTGTTCTTAAATGAAGCTGTAACACAAAGTTCTCCCCAAAACACAGGGTATTAAATGTCTAGTTCAAGTACTGCCAGGCTGTAAGCACCTGTCTCGGACAGGATTCAAATAACAACTACATATATCACTGGTTCTAGAAGGCATCATCCAGGACACCAAAGCAGGGCAATGATCACCTTTCCTCATGGATTTTTAAAAAGTTGCAAAACCCCCTTGTGATTGGCTGTCGCAGGGTCAGTGCTGAACCTGGGGTTTGAGGGATGAAAGGGAGCTTCCTCCTCAGCAGGGAAACTCCATAGTTTGATCAGTTCTCCTTTCAGAGCTCTCTTCCTCTTTCTCTCAGGGCTGTCCTGGATTCTCAGGATACACTGCCCTTGCCCAGAAGAGAGCGCCTCGCTCAGCGCCTCGCTAGGACCCAGTAACAGTGAAAGAAAAGTCGACCTACCTGTGGAACCAGACAAAACATGGCCCCCAAAGGCCACTTTTAGACGGCCCCAATTCAACTGACAAGTCAACTTGTGCATTTAAAGCGTATCAGTTTATGGAACGCTTGTTTGAAATCTTCATTGGACATGGTATAGATAATGGGGTTAATGAGGGAATTGAGATAGCCGAGCCACGTGAAGAAGTCAAATATGGCCAGGTGGAACCAGCATGCATCTTTGCAGATAGGCATCACTAGGGAGATGATGAAGAAGGGCAGCCAGCACACAATAAATGCTCCCAAAATGATCCCCAGGGTCTTGGTGGCTTTGCGCTCCCTAGCGGCCATGAGTTTCTTCTTCTCCAGCAGGGCATCAGAGATTCGCACTTTGACTTGGTTCACGTACACAGGAGACCCCGATTCGCTCGACATGTCCGGAGCCCGAGAGTTAATAGAGGTGACAGAGGATGTGGACCCAGGGGAGTCGGTTATCAGCTGGGCTCGGGTCAAACGCTTGCCGGTCTTGTTGGGAGTCTGTTTCAAAATCCGGGAGCGGGCTTCCACATAGATGCGGCCGTAGAGGGCGATGAGGAGCAGGGTGGGGAAGTAGAATGCGCCCACCGTGGAGTACACTGTGTAGAGGATGTGGTCCGTGTTCACCACGCAGTCCGACACCTCCTCCTCGGCTTTGGCCTGACGCCAAAAGAAGGGTGGCAGTGAAATGGAGATGGAGAAAACCCACACCAGCACGATCATGACCGCCGCCCTCGTAGGAGTCCTTTTGGCTGAGTACTCCACCGCATCCGTGATGGCCCAGTAGCGGTCCAGGGCGATGACACAGAGGTGCAGGATGGAAGCAGTGCAACAGGTGATGTCCGACGAGAGCCAGAAGTCGCAGACCACCTGTCCCAAGGTCCAGCGGCCGGTGACTGTGTACATGGTGCTGACCGGCATCACCAGGATGGATACTAGCAGGTCGGTGAGCGCCAGGGAGGCGATCAGGTAGTTGGCTGGGGTATGTAGCTTCCGAGTCCGGTACACAGTGGTAATCACAAACGCATTGGAGAGCGTAGTGGCCAAAGTGATGAGCGCCAGCAGTATGACCAGTAGTACTTTCCAGGGCAAGTCGATGGAGTCCTGGTAAACGGCGCTGCAGTTGTGGGAGGGAGCAGCGGAGAGGTTGGCCTGAGAAACCCCAGTCTGGGAGCCCGCAGGTTGCGGCGGGGCGCACCGAGCGCCTGTCTCCTCCATGTCTCTGCTCACTCCCGCTCCGGAGCGTAGCTCTGGGGCAATGAACTGACGAGGGAGAGGAAGGATATTGAAAGAGACCACAGTCTTGTCTCTCGGCTGGTAGTTCCTTAGGTTCCTCAATTACTCCCCACCCAGGTTCTTAGCTGAAACTAGAGGTCAAGGGCGCGGCAGCCAGGCAGGGAGCGCGTCGCTTGCACTTCCAGCGCTCCTGGCGCTGCCTCTGTGTCTCTAGCTGCTTGGTTCCACACCCGGTGTTGCTAAGGACTGACCCGCCGAGCTCCACACCGCACCGGCTTCCACCGAGGCGTCTAGTGAAGGAGAGCCAAGTATGGTTTGAGGAGGGCGCTTTAGCCAGGTGGGGTCTCTTACCCCAAATGTTCGTGGCTGAGCGTTCTTAGCCCGGGCGCTCCTTGAGCTGCAGAGTCTGCCCACAGGAGTTTCCTAGCTGTTTTGACCAAAATGTGCAGGCCAGCGAAGAGTCCTGGTCTTGCATTCCCACCCCCCTCCCCAGACTATGGCAGTTGCCTGCGGCGGCGGCGGCCGCCAGAGTAGGGTGGGGTGAAGTCTGGGAGCCGCGCTGCGCCGCGAGCGCCGGGGTTCTGCCCTCCCCCTTCCTTTTCACGCGCTGGCCACTCCGGCGACTGCCCCGCGGAAAAGGGGCCACACAAGGGGGGATTCGAGGGCTTGGGCTGCAGATGCTCGCACCTTAGTCCCGCGAGCACCACTTGGAGACGTGCTGCGAGGCGCACAGGTCTGGGGAGCCCAGCGCAGCACATGGGAAAGAGGCAGATTTCTGGGGAAGCTGGAGGGAAGCTGTGTGCGCCAGCCTGGGATGTGAGAGCCGCGGAACAGATGAGGTCCTTTTATAGAGTCCAGGTCCGCTTGTGCTACTCTTGCAACGCTGTGAGTGTGGTTCCCCGCTCCCGAACACCTTCCCTTTTTCTCTCCCCCCACCCACCTCTACCTCCCTCCGTCTCTCCCGCCCAGTTCTCTCCCTGGCCAAGGAAGTTCCCGCCGGGTCCTACCGCCCTCTATTTCCCTGCTCATGGCCCCTCCCTATTCTGACACCCAGGTGCCGCAGTTTTGGCCGAAAATGGGAATGAGGGCGTCCTGTCCTTGCCACTCTCCGCTTCCGAGCTTGCTCCGCACCTCTCCAATTAGACCCATGCTCCCTACTGGGGGCACAGGCACAATCGCGGGAGCTACCTACCACTACCCACCCCGGCAGGCCTGTGCTAGGTGGAGCGGGCCCCAGTCTCTGACCTCTTGGCTCAGGAATTTTAACCACCCTGCTGGCCGCACCCAGGCTAGAAGGAGGCGCCAGTGCCTAAGAAGGAAATGATCAACAGTGCGTTTTATATGCAATATTTTGGACATCAAGTCATACTTAACTCTTGCTACAATAAAAATTAATTTTTTCATATCCTTCCCCTTTAACTGTGAGTCAACAACAAAAAAAGCTGTGTACAAAAATGTAAAACTTCACAAACAGAAGCTCACTATGTGAAATTAAACCTTCGACTTTTGCTCCAGTGTTTTAGCAGTTGAGTATCTTTGGAAACAGTTCGCACTGGTTAGTCTGCCTAAAAGGGAGGTAAGTCCTCAGGATTCAAGAAAAAATCCCAGCTCTGGGGCCACCACCACCGGCACCATCAATGGTTCTGCTTTGCCTTCGACAAAAACAACAGGGCATCAACCATATTGGGCCCGAAGCAGTCGCAGTAGGTCCCTAGGTCTCTTGACCCCAGAGCATAGCTCCCGTGCCCAGATCCTACTCCAGCCTTAACAGAAACAAATCTAGGGTGGAAGTACAAGTCAGAGTAAGTGTCTAAAAAGCACCTAGAAGAATGATGTATTTTCAGCTCTGAGAGCTAACACAGCCATGAGTTCCCAGAGCCTGGCTCAGTGTTTATGGCAGGTAGACTGCATCCAATAAACATAAATAAATACCTCCATTGTAATTGAACTTATCAGGTTAACTATAAATGTATTTTTTAAGAATGTTATTTCATCTATTCTGGAGCTGGAGATTATTTGTTTATCTGGCCCATCCATTCAGTTTGTTTGTTTGTTTGTTTTTTTAAGTAACTGAGATCCTTTGAAAAAAGAGCTTTTACCAAAAGTGACACAACCTTAACCCAAGTTTCTCTAATTCCTCATCTGTAACCAGACAGACAGACAAAAATAGAGTGCCTATTCTATGTCAGGGAATTCTAGGTATCAGGGTAGCAAGTCCCAGGTGGTAGACCCAGACCTAGTTTTCAGGTAGTTTACATGTATCGAGGAGACAGACACCAACTGCATGAGCAAGTAAATAATTAACATGCTTTCACATGCTGCTAAATGCCATGAAGAAAATAAAATGCATTCATGCATTAAGAGTGAGGGTACTCCTTTTACTAAGTGGCTGCTGTCCAAAGACATCCTCTGGTGCCCCTGGGCTGCAGAAGCCAGGCTGAGACAGTAAACACACAACCTTCTTTTTACTCTCCTCCCCTTCCTAGCACTCAGCACTCAGTCTGGTAATATTAAACCTCATTTGCACCACATCTTTAAAGGGTCCCGCTCATCCTCCCCCCCTTCCCACCCACATAAGGGGTCTAGCTAGTCTTGATTATTTTACTAACTCCATTTCCCCCTTAGAAACCACCTCAGAGGGACGCGAAGTCGGGAGCCTAAACCACTAGGTGGGGGAGTTGGCCAGGATGGAGCAAGAAAGGGGGGGGGGGGGATGCGGGGAAATCATTTCGCTGCTAATTTCTGGGCGTAGCAAGATTAGAGAGGAATGTTAACAAGCTGCTGGCAGCCTCTTCTTTTTTCAGTTTCTGCTCCAGCAGTGTGCAGGGAAAAGCACTTGCTCCTTCTAGGATTTGACTTCAGCTATAGGGGAAACCTGTGGCTTTCTCCAGCCACGTTTTAGCTTCTCCAAATCCCGAGCCCCGAGTGGAATCCGCCACATCTCTGGAATCTGCCACTTCTCGGTGGAGCTTGAGCACCCGCATGCCCTACCCACCTTCGGTTACGAATTGCTTGAACACACTCAGCCTTCATACCGACAGGATTTTGACAAGAGTTCAGTGCAGAACCGCTTTTCATTAAGCTGGCTCCCGCATTTCACCCACTCCTTCCGCATTTGAAAACACAAAATGTTAATGCTTGCATATGGGCGCAAGTGGGTGAAACTGTCAGGAGCGCAAGACCCTTTTAACGTTGGCTCTGCCCAGGTAGCCTCAGAGCGCAGTAGGAGGCACTTAGGTGCGGCTCACGGCAGCGCTAGGAGGCACCTCGCTTCAAGTTTGCAGGAAATTCAGCCCACACAGACTGCGTGAGGGGCAATGATGGAACAGAAACCATGATGGGGTATAAGAGCGCAGGAAAAGTTAGTCTGATGGAAGTAGCTCCCGTTTGACCACGTGGCACGAAAACTGCGCATTAGTGTGCTCAACTCATCAGCCTCGCTCGGGTCTTTCAGCAGCGGGGAGGGTTAACGCTGGAGCCCAGTGCAGTCTGAGCACAGAAGAAGCCTGATAGTGTGGCGTGGTACAGAGGGACCAGAGAAAAACCGTCTCTCAAGGAAACCTTGCCTGTGCCAGAAAGATACGGTGCTGCCGGTGTAGTGGAATGCGAGAAAGCACAGTCTTCCAAGTTTGCACCCGGGTACAAGCCAGACTGAACGCTGTGAAGATAATAAAAGAAAATGCAATCTCCACTGTCACGTCATCTACCCTCGCAACTTGAAAAATCCACAAGCAGACCCTAACCACAAAATGTGAGCACCTCTCAGGCTACTTCTTATTGCAAGTCCGGTTTCCTCAGTCCGTGGCCCCTGTTTCTGTTTTGCTTGTTTTTAAACTCCCAACCCGGAAGTGGGCAGCAGACCTTGAGCTCTCTGTTCATCATCTCTGTTCATCCTTGAGCTCTTTACGAGGTGCCCCTTAGGTTTCCTCTGGTAACTATTCTTTAAAAATTTTACTAGTAATAATGAAAATACAAATTATTATTAAGCCTTGCCAAATAGTAAAATTCAGGTCTTGATTTTCTAAATTCTAGACTGCCATAAATTATTCTATGGTAATTAGCCACTATGTGTTTATGTATAGATACAAATATTGCGTCTGTATTTAAAGAAGAATGTAGACAAAAATTAGAGCAAGTATACAAAGCTTAGATACTTTCTAAAACCTGCCTCTGTAGTAATGACCACTTTCCTCCTTTCAACAGGTCCCCTCATTAGGTAAATTACCCCTGGTGTAAAGCTAGCCCAGCTCTAACCAGAAAAAGAGCTAGTTCCGGAACTAAGGTCTCAATCACATATTTCCTGGCTGAAGACCCATGTTTTAGAAGAAAATTTCTAACCTAAGACTTAAAGTTATGTAAGCAGAGATTGCATAGAGGAGATGAGCATTGAATTTTTCTTCTTGGACAAGCAATGGGATGTGGTGAAAATAAGAAAATTGTGGATGGAAAAAACAATGCCAATAAATCCGCCAAACTGAGGAACAATTTGCTGTTTTAAGTTGGCAGCATCATTAGGCAGCTTTGTTCAAGATGTAGTCTCTCCACAAAAGTCAATTCAAGGACAATAATCATGAAGTTATCTACTGGCCCAAGGGAAGAAGGAATAAAAACTAATTTTTTGCCTTATTTTCATCTATGAAAAATTGTAAAACTTTGAGTGATTGGTTCTAGTGTTGAAAAATAAAAGCAGTTTCATTGTTCTTCACCTGAAATTAATAATAATCATTACCCTTTATTGAATACTATGTACTAAGCCTTATGCTACTTGTTTCATATATTGTTCCATATATATTTGCTAATTTAATTCTTATATCAACACTAGAAGTTGTCATTTTGTGGATTGGGAATTTGAAGCTTAAAGGATTTAAGTAACTATGCTAATGTCAGACAGCTGATAAGTTATAGAACTGATTTTCAAATCCAAGTTTCTCTAATTTTAAGGCCCAACTCTTTATGAATGGTCTAGACTGAGTTTGCCACATAGCTCAGCATTAGCAGTGCTAATTCTGCCTATAACTGTTCTGGCCTTTTAAGTGCCATTCTGCCTATAACTGTTTTTCATCCCACTTGTGAGGACCATCACTGCTCATAGCTACTTAAGTCTCCAGAGTAATTTTCTATTACATGACTTCATGTCTTTCAGGGTGGGAGGAGATGGTGGTAAAATTCAGGTAGAAAATTGTGTGCCATGATTATGTTTAGCCAGTGAATTATCATTTTCAAAGTAGTGATTTTAGGTGATTACCTACAACATGTTCCTAAATCCATACCCCAAAGAAAAACCAGTCCAACATCGAATCATAGGGGCACCAGAAGGAGAAGAAGAACAAGAAATTGAAAACTTATGTGAAAAAATGAGAAAGGAAGTTTTCCCTAATTTGATAAAGTAAGCACTGAGAGTCCCAAAAAGCTAGACCTGAAGAGGACCAACACACATCATAATTAAAATGCCAAAAGGTTAAAGATAGAGAATCTTAAAAGCAGTAAGAGAAAAGAAGAGAGTTACCTACAAAGGGGTTCCTATAAGACTATCAGCTGATTTCTCAAAAGAAACTTTGTAGGCAAGAAGAGACTGGCAAGAATATTTAAAGTGATGAAAAGCAAGGACCAACAACCAAGATTACTTTATCCAGCAAAGCTATCATTCAGAATGGAAGGGCAGATAAAGTGCTTCCCAGACAAAGTAAAGTTAAAGGAGTTCATCATTACCAAGCCATTATTATATGAAATGTTAAAGGGACTTATTTAAGAAAAAGATCAAAACTATGAACGTTAAAATGACAACAAACTCACACCTATCAACAAATAGCATCTAAAAAGTAAAAACAAAAACTAAGCAAACAATCAGAATAGAAGCAGAATCATAGGTAGGGGGATCATTTAGAGGGATATTAGCTGGGAAGGTGAAAGGGGAGATAGTGGGGAAAGGTGCAGGAATTAAGAAGCATAATTGGTAGACTCAAAAATAGGCAGGGGGATGTTAAGAACAATATAGAAAAAGGTGAAGTCAAAGCAGGTATGTATATGCATGAACCATGAACATGAACTATGGGGAGTGGGATTGCTGGCAGGTAGGGAGGGGGGCAAAGGAAAAAGAAATTGGGATATCTGTAACAGCATAATTAATAATTTTTTAAAAAGACCTCATTGCAAATGATAGGTGATAATCATACCTAAAAGCAAAAGAAAGACTTTGTTTCAAGGAGAATGGGGCTCAAAAGAGGTATTAAACCACCAGGCTTTGGCCAAAGAAGAGCTACAGCTGAGCCTTAGCAAACATCCCAGAACACCATCAGGACTCTGTCCTTTTCTTGTTGTTTGTTTTCATGTCAACTTATTTTATCCATTTCACTGTAGATGCATTTTATCCATACCATGTAAAGTTACTGCCATTAACACCTTTAAGGATTACATCTTCCATCTTGAATCATATTTCAAAAACTAATTTTCATTTGTTCCAGATTCAGAAATTCTGAGAAATGTATTCTATTCTTGAGTAAAATGTAAGAAATGGAAAATCCATATTCCAAAAGTGCAGATTTAGACAAATTAAAGGCCCAGAGAAGGACAACCAGCTAAATGATTGCTACTTGCTTTATTTCCTTGAGGCATTTGCTGATTCTGAACACAAGTTGTGTAGTAGACTTGATCTAGGCAGAGGGTTTTGACTGGGAAGGAGAAATAAGCTAAGCTTTTGACACTTGTTGGGACAAGTGTGAAGGAGTTGAATCTAGAAGAACCTCAAATGCTTGGCCAGTTTTCCTTGTGGACATTTGGCTATGTATTGTAGCAAGATAAAACACCAAGAGGGTGGAAGAAAAATTCTAATGGGCAAATTAAAATCCCCCGAATTTTGGAGTGCTTAGAAGAAAAAGTCCGTCTGGATAGAAGAGGCCTGTATTAAACATGTGACTGGTTGGTCTTCCCTGAGGAAAAAGAGATCATTTAGGTTCTCAATGAAAAGGCCAGGATGGCAAGGCCTAAAGAAAGGACAAATCACAGACAGACTGAGTCTAACTATAAATCAGCTCACTGTCTGACTGGCTGGTATAATCAGCATTGCATACATTCTGCCTAGCTTAGGAAAGGATGAATAATCTGAGCAAACTAATATTTGGAGCCTCAATTGCCCACTTATATACAATAAAAGATACCTGTATAGTGCTGATAAAAAAAATTGACCCTGGCCCTGGCTGGTGGCATAGTGGCCCTGGCTGGCGGCACAGTGGATAAGGCGCTGGCCTGCGAACCCAAAGGTCTCTGGTTCAATTCCTAGCCAGGGCACATAATCAGGTTACAAGCCAGGTTTCAAGCCATGTTTCCAGCCAGGTCCTTAGCTGGAGGCAGGTGAAAGGCAACCATACATTGATGTTTCTCTCCCTCTCTGCCTCTCTCCCTTCCCCTCTCTCTAAAAATAATAAATAAAATCTTAAAAAAAAAGATTTTCTTTAAAAAAATTACCCAATAACTTCAAAATAACTATGATTAATATGTTAAAAATATCAGGGGGTATTCCAAATGAATAAAAAGAAAGAATTTCAATGGTGAATGGGAATTATTAAAAACAGTTAAATAGGAACTCTAGAAATACACATACAGTATTTGCTATTCAGTATGCACTGGGTGGGTGCAATAGCACACTAGGAGCAGCATGAGACTAAATTAGCTCACAGAGTCAAAATAAAATGTCTAAATTGAAGTACAGAGAGAAGGAAAGTATAAAGAAAAGAACCAGAATATAAGAGTTTGGGGCTAAGTCAAATAATCTAAACTATATGCGCAGAGAAAGAGAAAGAATAGAGGAAAGAAGAAAGTATTTGAAGAGATAATTTTCAAGAACTTCTAGAAATAAATATTTTGAGTGGATACACTGAAGAACCTCAAAATATGCCAGCCAGAATAAAAAGAAAGCCACAGCCAAGCACATAATGGTCAAACTGGTAAAAAAACAATGACAGAAGAAATTCATAAAACTGCCAGAGAAAAAGATACATTGCCTTCAAAGAAACAATAAGATTGAGATTGACTGTGGAAAGAAACTATAACATGCAGAAAATAATGCAATGATGCCTTCTACCAGCTCAAAGTATAAAAGAATTGTTACCTACATTTTCATGCCTAGAGTAAATATCCTCCAAAAATATCCCCCAGAAGTCTTTCATCCAAATAAAAAGTGAAAGGGTTTGTTGATAGCATAAAAAGGCTACAAGAAATAATAAAGGAAGTTTAAAGGCTGAATGAAAATGATAAGCACAGATTAAAAGAAGGAATGAAGAAAATGGGAGAGTATAAATACATGAGGAGCACTAAGATTATTAACTATTTAAAATTATGATAAAATAATATTGTATAGGGTTTATAACATATGTAGAAATAAAACATATGACCAACATGAAGTGGTGCTATTCAAAAAGAAGGGGGATAAAGTGAACTGTAGTAAAATTTTTGCATTGTTCAAGAAGTGATAAAGGTATTTATCCTAAAAAGTCAAGGATGTATATTGTAAAATCTCTAAGGTTATAATTTAAAATAAACACAAAGGTGTAAGTAGAATAATACAGATGGTTGATTAATGCTTAATCAAAAAAAGAAACAAGAAAAGAAACAAGAAACAATAAAAGGTAGGGTAAAAAGAAAACAAATAGTATGACATTTAAAACCAACTTAGTAATATCAATAAATGTAAATAATTTCACACCAACTTAAATTTTTTTAATTATCAGAATAAAAATTATATGTAACTACACTCTCGTAGAATACATATTTTAATTAAAAAAATCAAATACTTAAAAGCTAAATGATATGAAAATGATGAAGCATGTAAATAGTAACCATAAGAAAAGTGATGTGGTGCCCAGGCTGGTATGGCTCAGTGGATTGGCACCAGCCTGGGAACCCAAGGTTTGAAGGTTCAGTTCCAGCCAGGGCACATAACCATGTTGCAAGCCAGGTCTCCAGCCAGGTCCCCAGCTGAAGGCAGGTGAAAGGCAACCGTACATTGTTCCTCTCCCTTTCTTCCTCCCTCCCTGCCCTACTCTCCAAAAGTAATGAACAAAATCTTTAAACAAAATAAACTTTAAAAGAAAAAAAAAAATTGATGTGGCTATTTAATGGTTAAAAAGCAGATTTTAATGTATGAAATATCACCTAACAGAAAGATATAAGAATCATAATAGCATAGCCTCAAACTATGTAAAACAAAACTTGATGGGACTAAAAGAAGTTGGGCAAGGCCATAATCAAATTTAGAAATTAAAATTTTTAATTTTAATTTTATTTTTTAGAAAGAGGAGAAGGGAGGGAGAGAGATGGAGAGAAACATTAGTGTGAGAGAGAAACACTGATTACTTGCTTCTCACACGCACCCCTACTGGGGACTTGACCTGCAACCTACGTGTGTGCCCTGACCAGGACTCTAGCGGCCATTCACTTTGCTGGACAACTCCCAACCAACTTAGCCACACTAGTCAGAGCCAAAGTTGGAAAACTGAATTCACCTTCTCTGTAGCTGATAAAATGAATGTTTAAAATGATAAAACAAGCCAAAAAAAAAAAAAAAGTGAGAATATGGAATACTTGGAGAATAGAACCAAGCTAAATGACACAGAGAACATTTCATTTCAACTAAATGAACAACATCCCATTCCAATAAATGCAATATGTGTGTGTGTGTGTGTATGTATGGAACACTTAAAAACATAGACTATATGTCAGACACAAAATGAGTCTCAAATGATTGAAATGTATTCATTAAAAAATAAATAAATAATACATAAGTAATACACTTACAAGGGTAACCCCTTCAAAATGAAATTTATGAAATTGTGTAGAGTACATGTGATTAATTGGCAAAATTTTAGTAAAATAAACAACATACCACAGAAGTGTTATATTTTGAAATAAATTTATTCTTACATGTAAATACATAAACATGGTCATTATTTTTTAAATCGTTCAACAGTGTCTCCATTTGCTGCAATAATAGACTTGATTTGACTTCAGAATCTTGAGCAAGCTTCATTAACTTTTCTTTATCCATGGATATCATCATGTTTTCAGTCTTAGCTTTAACAGCCTCTTTATTGGAATAGGTTGTTTATTAACTTCTCTCTCACAAAGACTCCATACGTAATAGTCTAAATGATTTGCATCTGGTGAACTAGGTAGCCAGATTTCCTTTGACCAGAATTCAGGAGCATTGACATTGAGAGATTCTTACACATGTGCTGGTGCACCATCTTGTTGGAAGATAAAATGACATCCATTTGTGACTTGCTTCATCCATAATACAACTACTTCTCTCAAAACATCAAGGTAAACATCAGCAGTCACCTTCAGGCCTTGTGAAAACAAATGCAGGGTCATGATATTGCCTTCATGACTGACAACACCTAACACCATCACTGTAGCAGGAAATTTTGTTTTCATGACAATTTGGACTTCATTAAGATTCTCACAGAGCCACCTGTTGTTCCTTCTGTTGACTATTTGGTCCTGCTGAAAATTCTTTTCATTGGAGAAGAAAATCAGAGGTTTTTTTTCTCTGGGACTTTTCCATTTTGTTAGCAATGTTCTTGCATTTTCAAAGTGCCTTTCCTTTGTCTGCTGTGTCATAAACTGGCCTCTTCTAAGAACATACTCTCTGTATCTGATACCTTCAACAACAATCTTGTGAACCATTGCATCTGACATTTGCAGTTCTCTTGCTATGGAGCACATTGACTTTCCTGGATCTTCATTGATGATCTCCTGGATTTTGTGTACAATATCCAGACTTTTGCAATCCTTGAGTACCTTATGTGTTTTACTTGTTGGTAATGGCAACACCAGGATCAGGATCAGCATCATACATCTTCTTCACATTGTAAACTGTACATAAAGAGATGTTATTGAAGTCCACAATTTCTTTAGCAGTTCACCCTGCACGCAGTCCAGAAATGATGGTTGCTCTAACATAGTATTCCTTTGACATGATAATTGCTCTCAGAACTTAATACTTTATATCTGAAACAAAGATGTTAAATTGTAACCTTAGAAACATAGTTTTCCAAAATTAATAAGAAGCATGTGAGGCCTACAGACCCAAAGGTCGCTGATTCGATTCCCCAGCCAGGGCACATAATGAGGTTGCAAGCCAAGTCTCCAGCCAGGTCTGTAGCTGGAGGTAGGTAAAAGGCAGTCATACATTGATGTCTCTCTCCCTCTCTGCCTCTCTCCCTTCCCCTCTCTCTAAAAAATAAATAAAATCTTAAAAAAAAAGAAGCACGTGAAATAAGGAGATGCAAAGTTATTGCCAATTGATCACATGCACCCTGTATTTATTCTTACATATTTAAACTTCAGTCATCTTCAAAGTACCCTCCATTTGATGCAATGCACCTATTGAGACATTTTTTGCCACTGCTCATAAACAGTTTTTGTACTTGTCAACTTTAATGCCTTTTACTGCTTCTGCCATTTTTTGTTTCACCTCTTCCATATTGGCAAAAACACTATTCTTTGAGGACTTTTTTCATGGGAGGAGGCAAGTCACTCAGGGCAAGATTGGGTGAATAGGGAGGGCACAGGGGTCATGTTGTTTCTAGTCAAAAACTGCTGAACTCTCAGTGCAGTATGAAGAGGTGTGTTCCTAAATCACCCATAATGAAATGGGCAAACATATTGAGTCTTCAAAAAAATTCAGTGAAGCCAACTGCAGCCTCTCTCAACAATGCCTGCTGGTACACTAATACAGATGGGATCCTGGGGTACCTGGTGGGTGAAGCCTATGCTACAGGAGGCCCACTCTCCTGTAAGCTGTTATTTTGGTCCCCCTTTATATAAGCATATAAAGCAATGTCAATGTCATTAACCATCAGGGGAATGCAAATAAAATCACCTTGAAATACCCCTACAAACCTACTGGAATGATTGACAAAAAATATTGGCATTATTAATTGTGACAAAGATGCAGAACAACTGAAAATCTTGGTGGTGGCAATGTAAAATGGCACACTTTGGAAAACAGTTCTGTAAATTTGTTATAAAATAGACTATATACCTATGATATGATTTATTCCAAGTTATCTACCCAAGAAAAACGAAACTGGTACCTAAATGCTATTGTAGCTATATTAATGATTGTCATAATTTGAAGACAGTATAGATACCTTTCAACCAATGAATGAATAAACAAACTGTAGTACATGCATACAATGGAATAACATTCAGCAGTAAGAAGGAATCGGCTATTGATTCACAAAACAACATGAATCTTAAATGTATTTTGCTATGTTAAAAAAAAATCTCACCAAGTAATTTCAGGATCTAATTGGTTTTATTATGTGACTCATGAATCAGGCAATGTCCCATCTAGCAACAAGAAGGGCACCCCAGTTGTCCAAAAATAGAGGGTTTCTATAGGAAGAAGGGTGGGTAAAGGAGCTTTTTACAAAAGGAAAGAAAGTATTACAGTTAGACCAGGACATTTTGAGGGAAGGTTGGAGTGGAGAATGGCATGGTTTTATCATGCAAATTTCTTCTTCCTATGAGGAATGGAGTGTGCCCCAGTAACAGATCACTTCATTGGTGTTGACCAGGAAATTTACACTATTTAGTTAAGATTACATTTCTGGGAGAGGCTGAAACAGCAATTAGGTATCAAGTCTAGATTTGGTATCATGGACTTCAGTATACATGATGCCAAATTGGGCCTATAATTTTCCGTTTAAAAGCAATGCGAAATAAGGCAGATCCAAAAGGTTAATTTGTATGATTCATTTAAATGACAGGAGGGAAAACACAAGACTATATAAGGAGGAAAATAGTTGCCACTGGTTGTTAGCGATGGGTGAAATTCAGACCCCACCCCAATGTGATCCCAGGAGAGGGATACTGACTTCAGTAATATTCTTCTCACACAATCCATAACCACTGCCTAAATGTGGGAAAACATCACTCAAACCCAAATTGACATCTACAAAATATCTGAGCAGTATTCTTATTCTTCAAAGTATTAGGATCATGAACAATGAGTGACTAAGAAACTGCCATAAAGTGTAGGAGATCAAGAAGGCATGCCACCTAAATTCAATATGGGATTCAAAACTGCATTCAAAAACTGGAAAATAATATTAGTAAGAAAACCATATTGCACCAGTGTTAATTTCTCAGATTTGATAAATAGTTCCATGGTTATATTTGTTACATTAGATGTGTGTAACATAAGGGGAAGCTGGGTAAGGGTATATTAGAATTCTGTGTACCATTTTTGCAATTTTTCTGTAATTCTCAAATTACTTCAAAACATTTTAAAAATGTTTTTACCTATGAAGAGGCTGAAAGATTTAGGGTAATAGGTCAAGGGTAATCATGAGGCTTCTTAATTAATGTTTTATGTAGGTATGATTATTGAACCAGTGTGAAAGTATGAATCATTAGAAATAAATTTAATATTTAACAATAAATACAAATAAGAGGAGGGTATTTTTAGGAAATTATTTAGCTAATCTCCAAATTTTGTCCAAAGATATATAAGATTTGTCCAAAGGGATCCAGCCATGTAATATGAAAAATAGACATTTATTGAAGAAGATACAAGAAACATTCTACATAGGACAATGACACCTCAATCCCCTTTGAAGTAGGCACCTTGGGACCTTATACAGTTCTCTCAATTGCTATCAGCTGCCCCATCATATTTTCTCACTGACAGTATGAAATTTCTTTCCTTTCAAAGGTGATTTTACTTTTGGAAAAGCCAGAAGTTGCAAGGTGCCAAATCTGGGCAGTGGGGTTGAGTCACCTGGGTGATTTGATGTTTTGCCAAAAAAACTGCATGAGATGTGGTGCATGCACAGGCGTGTTGTGCTGAAGCTGCCAATCACCAGTTGCCCATAGCTTCAGCCTCCAGAATCATTCGAATAGTTTCTAGGGAGGAATGTTCAAGCTTAATGTAAAATTTGGTGCACAGTCCTTGTTCCACTTGCTCAGTCATTTTGAATGCAACAGCCACATAGTACAAGCCACACAGTAAACATGTTCACTCAACAGTGTCTACTGCCCCCTGTGACTATAGTCATTGTTCACAAATGTGCATTCCAGTCAACTCTCCTTGGTTGTCAGGTTGCATTGATGTCTCTCAAACCATTCTCATTACATTAACAGTGGCTGGACTTTTTCCCAACAGATTTCATATATACAATGTTGTTCATGTGGCATGTGGTGGAATAATATGTACTATTAGAAGTGATATAGATGGAAATATGCCATAAATAAAGTATCACATAATAAAAGTGTTTATGCAGATTTGGTGGCAGGAAGTATCAAAGCCTTAGGATGATATATTATAATATGACATCAAAATTAAGTTTATATTGCTATTATTTATGAAGCACAAAAGTAAATCACTAGCTATGCCAACAATAATTTAGAAATAATATAAGTGATTTGCCTAAAATAGACCTCTATTAAATGTTCAATGAATGAGTCAGTCTTACCTTTCTCTGCCTCTCCTCTACAGACCACAGATGGCCTTTCCAGTGGTACGAAAAGCAGGATGGAGTGCTGTTTTATGGCAGCCTTTCCCTAGACTGAAATAAACTTTGAGTATATGAACTAATAGCAGGAGAAAACTGATTGGAAGGACATGATGATCATAAAAACTTTTCCATGTTTATTTTCAAAAATTATATTTTCATGTTCAACTGAGAATCCAACTGTGAATACAGGGTTTGAGCCTGCAGATGTGCAATTATTCAACTGTAAGGAATATTTAAACATTTTATCTTATTTGTATGTGCCATTGCATGCTAATTGCACCATATTCTGTAACTAAAGTGCGGATTTTAAAATCTGACTATATTTGGTAGTGTGGGCTTTCTGTTGACAGATACAAAGGTGATTATGTAGTTGGTATCTCTTCCATGATAAGACAACTGCTCATCAAGCAAACAATTATTTCTTTACATGTTTTTTGTTATTATTCTGACCATATCAATCTACAAGAATTTAAAATCAATTTGCCTCTAAAACAGTGACTTTCAACCTGTATACCATGGCACATTGGTATGCTGAAACAATTTTTAAAATATATAATACCTGATTATTTAGTCAGGAGCACCGACATCTTTTCCCTTAGACTGTCAAATTTAAAAAAATGATAACAGCTAACATAACAATAGCTGTTTGGTGTGAATGAATTACAATTTTTGTCAGATCAGCAAAAAATAATATAATTTCTGGTGTACTGCAGAATTTCAATAATTAGTTTATGAGATTAAAAAAGGCGGAAAAGCATTCCTCTAGGACATACAATGCTGTAAACGTAGTCTTCAATAAATGGTGTTATGAAATTTGGGTAGATACATGCAAAACAAAATTTAAAAAATAAATTAAAAAAAAGGAAACTAGGCTACCTTCTTATGCCATAGACAAGAATAAACTCAAAATGGATTAAAGACTTAAATGTAAAACTCAGGAGCATAGAACTTCTAAGAGGAAATATAGGCAGCAAAGCCTCTCACATTTTTCTTAGCAATATTTTTCCAATATATTTCCTTGGGCAAAAGAAACAGAAGAGAAAATAAGAAAATAAACAAATAGGACTACATCAAACTAGAAAGTTTCTGTACAGCAAAGAATACCATCAACAAAAATAAAATACAATCTACTAAATGGGAAAATAAATTCACCAATGATACATCTGATCAGGTTAATGTCCAAAATTTATAAAGAACTCATATAGCTCAATATCAAGAAAATAATCAATTCAATTAAATAATGGGTAGACATCCTGAACAGACATTTTTCCAGAGAGGACATACAAGTGGCCAGTAGACACATGAAAAGATGTTCAATAGCACTCACCGATCATCAGAGAAATGCAAATTAAAACTACAACGAGATATCACCTCATACCTATCAGAGTAACTATTATCATAAAAGCAACAAACAAGTATTGGTGAGGATGTGGAGAAAAGGGAACCCTAACACACTGTTGGGAATGCAGACTGTGGCAGCCACTATGGAAAAGAATATGGAGATTCTTCAAAAAATTAAAAGTGAAAATGCCTTATGACCCAATGATTCCACTTCTGGGTACATATCCAAAGAAACCCAAAACACTATTATGAAAGAACATATGCACTTCTATGTTCATTGCAGCATTATTTACAATAGGTAAGATATGGAAGTTGCCCAAATACCCATCGATAGATGATTAAATAAAGAGAATGTGGTACATGTATATGATGGAACATTGCTTGGCCATAAAAAAAAAAATCGTACCATTTGCAACAGCATGGATGGACCTAGAGGTATTAAGCTAAGTGAAATAAGTCCTTTAGAGAAAGGCAACACTGGATGATTGTACTTATATATGGAATCTAAAGAACAAAATAAATGAAATAAAAACAGACTCAAAAATACAGAGAACAGTGATAATTGACAGTTGGGGAACCGGGTACAAAAGGTGAAAGGATTAATAAACACAAATAGATAGTTACAAAATAATCACAGGAATGTAAATGCAGCATAGGGAAAACAGTCAATAATACCATAGCAACTATGTATGATGCCAGATAGGTACTAAAAATGTTAAAGGGTATAAAGTTTATACACTTTATAAAGTATTTTATGATCTAACCACTATGTTTTACTCCTGAATCTAATACAAAATAATATTAAATATAAACTGTAATTGAAAATAAAAAATTTTAACTTAAAAAATGGCATTTTTAAAAAGTACATTTTTGAGATATGCTGAACTGTAGTAAAAAAGAGCTGATGAAAATGTAAACTGTACACTGAATCAGGAAGCAAACTGGCAATGTAACACAGGCCTTCAAATGTGCTAAATTATGTGCCTGGAACTACTAATTACACTTTTAAAAATACATTCTAAGTGAATAAAGAAAAATACAAAATTTTAGCTATGAAGATATTTATCCCAATTTTATCCATAACTCTGGATGGATTATAGTATGTGTAAGTTTTTCTTTTAAATGAAACTATGATTTTTTAGTTTAGAATACATTTGTTTAATTTAAGAATAGTTATTAAATAATAAAATAAAATAAAAAGTCAAAATCTTTCAAAGTGGAATAAAAGAAATTAATTTGCTTCCAAAATAAATGAAGGAGGACACATTTCCCATGTAATTACTTCATGGGCTTAAGGAAACAGTATTCACAAGTCACATTTTGTTTAAGGCCAGGGCACCTTATAGCTGTGAATTGCTTCATGGATTTGCTGGGGTCTAAATCTAACTCAGCTCTCAAGTTTGAGTATAAAGCAGGGTTCTATCAGCTCCTTACAAAAATTTTCCAGATTCCTTTTATGGATTTATAAAGGCTGATTTGTGACATAGTTTATAGAAACAGAAGTTTTTGTAATCAGTACTTCTTACATAGTAAAAATTTGGTTGGATCAATCCCTTTGATGTGTTTTGTTTCTCAATCCTAAATGAAAAGTTCTAGATTAAAGTGATAATTTCTCCAATTGGAAAACATTACCTCCCTTCCAAATTTGTGTTCTACACTCAATTTACTATGCCTACACTACATTTTCATCATGTCTGGTTTTAAGTCTTGTAATGGAGGACATTTTTTTTTTTTTATGAATGTTTTCATTACTGTTGTATTTGCCTTTGTGTGAAATTATTCAATTCTTTGTTTCACTAAATAAAGACTTAAAGATTAAGAATCACTGAGTCCTTCAAATCTCATATGCAAGTTTGTCTTTTTGAAATGATATTTTATTTACTTATTTATTTATTTAGAAAGATTTTATTCATTGTTTCAGAGAGAAGGTCTGGGAGGGAGGAAGAAAGGGAGAGAAGCATCAATGTATGATTGCCTTTCACCTGTCTCCAGCTAAGGACCTGGCTGGAGACGTGGCTTGCAACCTGGTTATGTGCCCTGACTGGGGAATTGAACTGGTGGTCCTTGGGTTTGTAGGCTGGTGCCAATCCACTGAGCTATATCACCCAGGACTTGAAATATTTTATTAAGCTTATATTAATACCAAGCTGTTAGATTTGCAACAAAATACTTAAATGAACTTTATTTTAAAAGTTTGGGATAAAGCAATGTGTAACTTACTAATTTTGTTTCTTAGATATACAAGAAACTGTACAGTTTTTTAAAAATTAAAGCTATATTTAACTGGAAATTTTGGAAGCATATGTGCCAAATGTTAATCACTGATATTCTTTGCATAGAGGGATGACAGATAATTGTAACATCTTTATTCTCTTTTGAATTGTTTTTATTTGAAATTAAGTATGAATTTCTATTATTTCCAAAAATAAAACTATCCTTATTTTTTAAAAATATTCATTAAGCACCTTATAGCAATCCTAATCTTCAGAACTGTATTTATTTATTTATTTTTAGAGAGAGGGGAAGGGAGGTAGAAAGAGAGGGACAGAAACAGAGAAACATCAATGTGTGGTTGCCTCTTGTGCGCCCCCTAGCTGGGGACCTGGCCCAAAACTCAGGCATGTGTCCTGATTGGGAATCCAGCCCGCGACCCTTTGGCTCACAGGTAAGATACTCAAGCCACTTAGCCACATCAGCCAGGACTGGAATTTTTTTTTATATTGCATGATATGCTAACATGCACAAAGGAAGCAAATCAGTTCAAATTTAACAGTTATTGACATTGTACTCAATCTCTTAAAAATAAAGTCTATCCAAGGTAAAATCTTCATGCCAAAATATAAATGAAGCCCTATTTAAGTAGAGAGCTTGTATATTGATTATGTAGAAGTATCAGGTTTGTAAGCTCCTAAAATGTTTTGGAGAAAGTTTTCTACTTGTATGAATATTATATCAAGCATATAAATATAACCTGAGCAAAATTGTGTTGAGCTTAAAACCAAATGTCCATGGAAGGAGGTTTTAAACATGTTTCCTCCAGTAGTTAATGCACAAACCACTGACTGTTTGAAACCTGGCTTAAATTTTTAAACTTTATTAATTTTGCTGTGCATTTATGCCTTTGTAGTATTTTTTAAATTGTAGCATATCTTCTATGTCTAGCCTATAAAATCTGCAGCCTAGAAAATGTTTGCACAAAGAATGGAGTAATTTAAATACTATAAAATTTCACCATAATTTGTGTTCATACTGACTACAAAGCTGAAGAAAATGTTTTACATGTCATAATAAAGACAAATGCCTCTCAGAAATAAAATGGCAGCTTGTTATGAAGTTTTAATTTTCTGAGTACTGGGTTTAAAATCACATTTTATCTGTATTTGAATGTCATATTAATAAAATTATTTTTTGTTTTTTAGTCAGAAATATGAAAACATTTTTCTATAAAGCCTTTTCCTTTAGGGCACACTTAACATGTTTTTGATAATTTTACTGTTTTTATATAACAGTTTTAACATCGCAAAATTTTATTAATAGCTATTTAATATTTGCTAATAAAAATAGCTGAAATTCCAATGTTCTATGACTTTGTGAGGATAGGGGTTATGATAGTCTACTTTCAAACCATAGATTCAGTGCCAAACATGGTGGTAGGATTATAGTAGGAAATTCATTGAATATACATACCTGGATTGAAAATAATTATTTCAAAATGGATCTGGGGTGGAGCATAAAATTTATAATTGCTACTCTGAAGACCTTCACAAAGGTTCTTTTAAATTTACAATTTCTCACCTGTCACTGCACATCTCTTTTGACATAAAATCAATATAGTTCTCACTTTCTGAGTATTCCTTTTAATGCTTTCACATAGGTCTAAAGTCCTTTCACAATTCACTGAAATGCATTTTAGCTTATTTAAATATACCATTATGTCAATTCTTCAGTTTATATCAAAGTTATGCAGCTCAAATTGCTATGTAATGATCTATCTATTCTCTAAAAGAGAAAAAGTAGAATAGTGCTGAAGAGACACAGAAAAAAATCAAGATATTTGGCTTATATTTCACCTTAAGTTATTTGATAATATCTTCTGATTGCCTGCATAATATCCATTCTCCTTTTTTCCTTATTAAAACACACCTTGGTTTATGTGTGCAACTGAAAAGGTACGTTTTTCTCATCTTTTGTAGGAAAATAGATATTAAAACAGAAGTTTTGGGATGAGCCCCTGTTTTGTGGTTTAGACATCTGAGGTTCCTGCCATAGACAACCCAGAAGCCATGCTGAGGGGGCTGAAGCTGGAAATAACCTAGGTTCCAGGTGGTGCTGTGAAACTGCCATTTCAGCCCTGAACTGTGTACCTCTAGACTTCTACTTTAGTAGGTCACTGCTATTTCTAGACTTTGAATGAGCAGTCAAACCCAATTCCTAACTCACATCAGAAATAAATCTTTTTATAACTTAAATTATAATTTTTCCTTTTTTATTAAATATTTTGGTATTCTATAACAGTTGTCCTAATTTTCCCCTTTTGCCCTACTCCACCTAGCCCACCCTTCACTACCACAGTCATTTGCCACCCTGTTGTACTATACATGTCCATGGGCCATTCATATAGGTACTTTGCCTAGTTCCTTCCCTTTCTTTCCACTCTTATCCCCCTTCCCTCTGGTTGCTGTTAGTCTGTTCCTTGTTTCCATGACCCTGGTTCTATTTCATTCTTTAGTTTATTTTGTTCATTAGGTTCCTCTTATAAGTGAGACCATATGGTATTTGTCTTTCACTTGACTGGCTTATTTCACTTAGCATAATACTCTCCAGTTCCATCCATGCTGGTGGAAAAAGGTAGGAAATCCTTCTTTCTTTCTGCTGCACATTACTCCATTGTATAAATGTACTACACTTCTTTGATCCACTCATTTACTGCTAGATACACAGGTTGTTTCTAGCACTAAGCTATTGTAAATAGTGCTGCTATGAACATAAAGGTGCCTAAGTTCTTTTGAATTGGTGTTTTAGGATTCTTAGGGTATATTCCCAGCAGAGGAAGTGCTGGGTCAAAAGGAAGTTCCATTTTTAGTTTTTTTAAGGAAGTTCCATACTCTTTCTACAGTGACTATACCAATCTGCATTCACACTAACAGTGCACTAGGGTCCCCTTTCTCCACATCCTTGTCAACACTTATTTTTTGATTTGTTAATGATGGCCATGTTGACCTGTATGATGTAATATCTCATTATTGTTTTAATTTGCATCTTTCCGATGGCTAGTGATGTTGAGCATCCTTTTATATATTTATGGGCCCTTTGTATGTCCTCCTTGGAGGACATGTCCTTTGCCCATTTTTAACTGGAGTGTTTGTCTTCATGGTGTTATATCATATGAGTTCTTTGTATATTTTGGGGATCAGATCCTTGTCCAATGTATCATTGGCAAATATGTTCTCCCATACAGCAGCTCCCTTTTCATTTCGATGTTTTCTTTAGTCATGCAGAAACTTTTTAATTTGATGTGATCCCATTTGATATTTTTTTCCTTTATTTCCCTTGCCCTAGGAGATATATTGATAAAAATATTGCTGTATGGGATATCTGAAAATTTACAGCCTACATTTTCCTCTACAACTTTTATGGTGTCACAAATTATAAATAAGGTTTTTATCCATTTTGAGTTTATTCTAGTGCATGGTGTTAGTTAGTGGTCTACTTTATTTTCTGCATGTACCAGTCCAGTTTTCCCAATGCCATTTATTGAAGAGGCTATTTGTACTCCATTGCATGTTTCTACCATCTTTGCAACAATTAATTGAACGTAGAGACATGGATTTATTTCTGGGGTCTCTATTCTGTTCCATTGATCTATGTGTCTGTTCTTATGGCAGCACCAGACTGTTTTGATTACAGTGGTTTTATAGTATAGTTTGATATCAGGTATTTGATACCTTCTACTTTGTTCTTTCTCAAGATTGCTGTGGCTACACAGGGTTGTTTTTGGTTCTATATGAATTTTTAAAATATTTTTTCTAGACCTGTGAAATATGCCATTGATATATTAATAAGAATTACATTGAATCTATACATTGCTTTGGGTAGTATGGACATTTTAATTATGTTAATTCTTCCAATCTATGAGCATGGTATATGCTTCCACTTATCTGTAGCTTTCTTAATTTCTTACTTCAATGTTCTGTAGTTTTCTGAGTACATATATTCTATCTCATTGAATAACTTTATTCCTAGGTACTTTATTTTTCTTGCTGCTATAGTAAATTGAATTTTCCTCCTAGTTTCAGTTTCTGATATTTCATTATTGTCATAGAGAAAGGCCCACAGATGGCAGCTCAAGTTTCAGAGAGATATTTCAGTGGCTGGGGGTTTGCCCTGAGAAGTGTGTGGTCTAAACCCCAAGATGGGCTCCCCAGCCTATAGCATCAGAGCTGGAAAGGAAAACAGATAACATCAAGCTGTGAAAAACAGCAGGGTTTTCATCTATCAAGATGAGATTTCTGGAGATGCAGAGATCTTCTTAAAGGGCCAACAACAAAATTTTGTTTGTAGCCACCTACCCTGGAGTCTGGCAGAGGCGGGGCACAGTAGACACACATGAGGAGAGTCTGGGGTTGGTGGCTCTAGGGATAGAACTGAAGGAAAAGCTGCCAGGATTTTTGTGCTGAGGTCTTCCTCATATAGCAGGAGCTATATGAGGTAGGTATTTCTTAGGTAGAGCAGTCCCTTCCAAGTGGCATCAGCTTGAGGGGAGGCAATAGCCCCATCAGCAGGAATTATACTGCTCCACCCTGTGGTGTTTAATATGACTGCTGATTCAGCTGATGATCAGTTTAACAACTAAAGGTTGAAAAGACAAATAATCATTCAAAATGGGAAGACAAAGAAACAGACCCCAAATGAAGGAATAAAATTTTTTTATAGAACTAGATCAAATGGAGGCAAGCTATTTATCAGATAGGGAGTTTAATGATTGTAAAGATTCTCAACATCATGAAAAACATAGAAACTGTAAAAAAGGACCAGTCAGAATTAAAGACTGCAATATCTAAAATTAATAATACAGTGCAAGGAATAAAAAGTAGGTTAGATGAAGCTGAGGATAGAATCAGTGCTTTGGAAGACAAGGTAGGAAAAAACACTCAAGAAAGTAGCAAAAAGAAAGAGCATTTTTTAAAATAGGAGGGCTTTAAAACTTTTTTTGGGGTAACGTGAAGTGTAACAACATCCACATCATGAGAATACCAGAAGAAGAAGAGAGTGAGCAAGGGCTCAAGAATTTATTTGAAGAAGTAATGACCCCAAATTTCCCTAATCTGTTGAAGGAAAAATACACACAAGCCCAAGAAGCTCAGAAAGTTCCAAACAAGTTGGATCCAAAGAGGCCTACACCGAGACACATCATAATTAACATGACAAGAGTTAAAGATAAGGGGAGAATCCTAAATGCCACAAGAGAAAAGCAGGTAGTTATATATAAGAGCGTACCAATTAGATTGTCATCTAATTTCTCAACTGACACATTTTAGGCCATAAGGGAATTGCATGAAATATTCAAGATGATGAAAATCAAGGACCTGCAACCAAGGCTACTTTACCCAGCAAGGCTAGCTTTTAAAATCAAGGGATAATAAGGAGCTACCCAGATAAGGAAAAGCTAAAGAAGTTTGTTAACACAAAAACAGTATTGCAACAAATGTTAAAGTACTTTCTTTAAGAAGAAAAATAGGGAAAAAAGGCAGGAAAATAGTGTAGCAATAAAACTAAATTTGTATCTATCAATAATCATCTTAAATGTAAATGGCTTAACTGCTCCAATCAAAAGACATAGGGTAGCTGAGTGGATAAGAAAACAAGACCCATACATGAGGTTTGTCCAGAAAGTATCAAGCCAATGTCAATATAATTAAAACAGTTTTACACTGTCAATACTTTCAGGACAGATATCATATATGCTGCTTCCAAGACCCACCACAGGTTGAAAGATACACAGAGACTAAAAGTAAAAGGATATAAAAAGATAGTTCATGCAAATGTAGAGGGAAAAAACCTGGGATAACAGTATTTATATCTGACAAAGTAAACTTTAAAACCAAGGCTAAAATAAGAGACCAAGGAGGATACTACATATTAATAAAGGGAACAATCCAACAAGAAGATATAACCATATGCACACAACATAGGAGCACCTAAATATGTGAAGCAATCTTGATGGACATAAAGTGAGAGACTGACAAGAATACAGTAATGGTTAGGGATTTTGACATGCTGCTAACTTCAGTGGATAGAGCTTCCCGACAAAAAATCAACAAGGGGCCCTGGCTGGTGGCACAGTGGATAAGGTGCTGGCCTGCGAACCCAAAGGTTGCTGGTTCAATTCCCCAGCCAGGGCACATGACAAGGTTGCAAGCCAGGTCTCCAACCAGTTCCATAGCTGAAGGCAGGTGAAAAAGGCAATTATACATTAATGTCTCTCTCCCTCTCTGCTTCTTTCCCTTCCCATCTCTCTAAAAATAATAAATAAAATCTTTTTGAAAAATCAACAAGGAGACAGTGACCTTAACACACTAGATCAAATGAATTTAATTTATATCTTCAGAGCATTTCACCTAAAAGCAACAGAATACACATACTTTTCAAGTGAACATGAAATATTTTCTAGCACAGTTCATAATTTAGGAAACAAAAGGAGTCTCAATAAATTTAAGATTAAAATCATATCCAGTACCTTCTCTGACCACAATACTATGACACTAGAAATCAATCACAAAAACAACACTGAAAAATATCCAAAGACATGGAAGCTAAATAACATGTTATTAAACAAGGAATGGGTCAATAACAAGATAAAAGAAGAAATCAAAAGATAACTTGAAGCCCTGGCTGGTGGCACAGTGGATAAGGTGCCAGCCTGCAAACCCAAAGGTTGCTGTTCAATTCCCAGCTAGGGCACATAACCAGGTTGCAAGCCAGGTCTCCAGCCAGGTCCATAGCTGGAGGCAGGTGAAAGGCAAGCATACATTGATGTTTCCGTCCCTCTCAGCCTCTCTTTCTTCTCTTTCTAAAAATAATAAATAAAATATTTGAAAAGATAACTTTAAACAAATGAAAATGAACACACAACACCAAAAATGTGTGGGACACTGGGAAAGCAATCCTAAAATGGAAATCTACAGTATTACAAGCTTATCTCAAAAAAAGAAAAAATAGAACAAGAAAAAACCCAAGTAAACACTCTAAATTCTCATTTAAACAACCTTGAAAAATAACAAAGCCCAATGTGAGTAGAAGAAAGGAAATAATATAAAGATCAGAACAGAAATAAATGAAATAAACTTTAAAAATGATATAAAAGGTCAATTAATCCAATAACTTGGCCCTTTGAAAAGATAAACAAGATTGACAAACCTTTAACCAGACTCATCAAAAAGAAAAAAGAAAGGACCCAAATATATAAAACCAGAAATGAGAGAGTAGAAATAACAACTGATACAAGGAAATAGAAAGGATTATAAGAAATTATAATAACTATATGCCAACAAATGATAGCCTGGACAAAATGGATAAACTCCTAAAAAATACAATCTCCCAAAACTAAATCAGAAAGAATCAGACAATCTGAATAGGCAGATTACACCTAGTGATATTGAAGCAGTAATTAAAAACCTCTCAACAAACAAAAACCTTCGACCAGTGGCTTCACAGGTGAATTTTACTGAATACTCCAAGAACAAACACCTCTCTTTGCAAACTATTTCATAAAATTCAAGAAGAGAGAAGGCTCCCAAACTCATTTTATGAGAGTTCTCCTAATTCCAAAACCAGATAAAGACACTATAAAGAAAGAAACTTATAGGCCAATACTATTGATGAACATACATAGATACTAAAATCCTCAGCAAAATATTCGCAAACCAAAAACAGCTACACATTCAAAAAGATCATACACCATGATCTAGTGAGATTTATTCTGGGATTGATTCCAAGTTTGGTACAACATTCACATTATTTAATGTCATTCACAAAATGAAGAATAAAAAGCACATGATCATATCAATAGATGCAGAAAAAGCATTTCATAAAATCCAGCATTGATTTATGATAAGAACTCCAGCAAAGTGAGATTAAAAGGAACATACCTACACATAATAAATGCCATAATATGACAAACCCAATACCAGAATCATTAGGAACAAGACAGGGTTGTCTGCTTTCACCTCTCTTATTCAACAGTACTGGAAGTCCTACTCACAGCAATCAGATAAGAAGAACTTCTGGCTAGTAGCTCAGTGGATAGGTGCTGGCCTGTGAACCCAAAGGTTGCTGGTTCGATTCCCAGCCAGGGCATGTAACCAGGTTGCAAGCCAGGTCTCCAGCCAGGTCTGTAGCTGGAGGCAGGTGAAAGGCAACCATACATTGATGTTTCTGTTTCTCTCCCTCTCTGCCTCTCTCCTTTCCCCTCTCTCTGAAAATAATAAATAAAATCTTTAAAAAAAACTAAACTAAACTAAAAGGCATCCAAATTAGATAGGAAGAAGTAAAACTGTCTTCATTTGCAGATGACATGATACTTTACAGAGAGAACCCCAAAACTTCCACCAACAAATTACTAGAACTGATACATGAATTCAGCAAACTATCAGTATACACAACTAATATCCAAAAACCAGTTGCATTTTTATACACTAATAATGAACTATCAGAAAGGGAAACTAAGAAAACAATCCAAATCACAATTGTTACAAAAAGAATAAAATACTTAGGAATAAACCTAACTAAGGATGTAAAAGACCTCTACTTGGAGAATTATAAGATACTGAAAAAAGAAACAAAAGATACAAATAAGTGGAAGCACATAGCATGTTCATGAATTATAAAGAATTAACTCATTAAAATACCCATGTTACCCAAAGCAACTTGTAGGTTCAATGCAATTCTTATCAAGATTCCAAGGACATACGTCACAGAACTAGAACAAATATTTCAAAAATTTTTATGGAAGGGCAAAAGGTCCCGAGTAGGAACAACCATCCTGAGAAAGAAAAACAAAATTAGAGGAATCACACTAAAATGTTTTTGCAGAGCAAAGGAAATCATCAACAAAATAAAAAGACAACCTACAGAATGGGAGAACATATTTACCAATATATCCAATAAGGGCTTAATATCTAAAATTTACAAGGTCTGTCCTGAATGTATTGGCCACTCAAACTTTTAATTATATTGAACATTGGCTTGGTACTTTTGGGGCAGACTGAAAGATCTTACAAAACTCAACGCCAAACAAACAAACAACACAATTTTAAAAATGGGCAAAGGACCTAATTAGACACTTGTCTACAAAGGACATACAGATGGCCAACAGACATATGGAAAAATTTTCAATGTCACCAATCATCAGAGAAATGCAAATTAAGACCACAATGAGATATCGCTTCACACCTGTCAGAAACACCATCATCAACAAATCAACAAACAACAAGTACTGTCAGGATGTGCAGAAAAGGGGAACCGTTTTGCACTGTTGGTAGGAATGCAGATTGGTGCCGCTGCTATGAAAAGCAGTATGGAGATGCTTTAAAAAATTACAAATGGATCTGCCTTTTGACCTCATAATCCCATTTCTGGTAACATATCCAAAGGAACACAAAATACTAATTTGAAAGAACATAAGTGCCCTGATGTTCATTGCAGGGTTATTTATAATCACCAAGATATGTAAATAGCACAAGTATCCATCAATAGATGAGTGGCTAAAACAACTGTAGGACATTTACATAATGGAATACTACTTGGCCATAAAAAAGAAAATTTTACCCTTTGCAATAGTATCAATGAACCCGGAGAATATGCTAAGTGAAATAAGACAGTCAGAGAAAGACAAATATCATATGATTTCATTCATATGTGGCATCTAATGAAGAAACTGAACTAAGAAGCAAAATAGAGACAAATTCATAGAGAGCAGGATGACAGCTAAGGAGGATAGGGGTTAGGAGGTGGAGGGACTGAACAAGAAGGAAAGAGGACTCATGGGCATGGGCAACAGTGTGGTGATTTCTAGGGGAAGAGGGTATAAGTGGACTAAATGGTAATGGAAAAAATACAATAAGATTAAATCAAAATATTCTATCTTTAAAAAAGAAGTATATGACAACTGTTATAAGTTTAATTTTATTGGTTATTTTTAATTTTTAAGAGATTCCATTATTTATTTTATTTTTTAATGTTTATTTATTATTTTTTGAGAGAGAGGAAAGGAGAGAGGCAGAGAGGGAGAGAGACATCCAGGTATAGTTGCCTTTCACCTGCCTCTAGCTATGGACCTGGCTGGAGACCTGGCTTGCAACTTGGTTATGTGCCTTGGCTGGGAATCGAACCAGTGACTTTTGGGTTCTCTGGCTGGCGCCTTATCCACTGTGCCACCTGCCAGGGCTTCAATTTTATTTTATTACTTTCTACCTGGAAAATGCTAGTAAAAACTGAAAATCTACATGAACTAAAATCTTGAAAATGTGTGCTGAAAGCAATGCAATAGAATTATTCATCTTCTGGAGTCTTAGCTTTATCTAGACAGTAAAGAATGCTATCAACTGGGATTTTCTTTTTAAGATTTTTTAAAAACCCTGCAAATACCAGTTCTTCCTATTTAAACTCAAAATTTTGCCTAGAAATGAATCTATTAAAAATGATAAAGTAGTTTTAAAGTAAATATTTCATTATTTACTTGAGGTCTTACAAGATATAAGTAACTTTGATATGTTAGCATGAAACACAATAAAATATTTCTTTCTGCTACATAGAGGCTTCTAAATCAATTATGAGAAGTTCGTGTTGACTTTGAAATATAGCTCAAAATTTGTGTTTCAAAGTTACGCTTTCTCTTTTGAAAATATTTTTCTATTAAGATGTTAAGGTAATGCAATCCCAAAGGTCACTGGTTCGATTCCCCAGCCAGGGCACATAACCAGGTTGCAAGCCAGGTGTCCAGCCAGGCCTGTGGCTGGAGGCAGGTGAAAGACAACCATACAATTGATGTTTCTCTCTCTCTCTTCTCCTCTCTCTGAAAATAATAAATAAAATCTTAAAAACAATGTTAAGGTAAGAATCGCCTTAAAGTCAGAATTATCAGTTGGTTACTTCTACAACAG
Organism: Noctilio leporinus; assembly: GCA_004026585.1. Classification (NCBI taxonomy): domain Eukaryota; kingdom Metazoa; phylum Chordata; class Mammalia; order Chiroptera; family Noctilionidae; genus Noctilio; species Noctilio leporinus. The sequence continues at coordinate 120,114 of PVIW01002434.1, forward strand.
GAGGAGGTCTTTGGCTTGGTGTGACATCTGTCCTTTATAATGACAACTTTGCTCTTCTGAAACAAGCATACTGTCACTTTGTATTAGAAAAGTTTTCAATCTCACGTGATCATGTGGATTGACTTCCAGCAGGATTGAATGGCTCACCTTCTGGCTAAAAGATATTGTTTTAATAACACTGTTGCTTACCTCTTGATTGGCAGCAAATATATGAGCTATCTGTCATGGGTGAACACTAAATAGCTTCTAGTAAACTCAAAAGTATAAATTCATGTCGGCATTTAAAAAAATTCGCCCTCCAGTGCTAGATCCTTGGTTTTAAGAAGATTTCTGACCAGTGAACTGTAGATTCATATTTGTGCCTTGGTTTCACTTAACAGTGTTTACTAGAAGGCTTTAACATATTTAAATCCTGGTTTATTTTAAAAATGTACTCTTTATGACCCCCCCAAAAAAAAACATGTACCTCAAATAATTTGACTGAAATAAATAAAACAAATATCTGATGTATTATCAGTTCTTGATGAAAAAGAGTCAGGAGTCAGGAATTAGTTTAAAAGAATTAGCAGATTAAAAAGATACCAGAAAATAATGGCAAAAGTTAAAAAGTTTGCTAGTTATCACTTTGAAAGAAATTTGATGGAAATTCATAGCCATTATATACCACGTAAATCAACAAATATTTTTCTTTTTGCTTATTCTTGGAAACATGTATGTTCATGTTCTCTGGGGAAAAACCTTTTTCCACATAAGAAACTGCTCAAGTTACATGGAGAACATTTTTATCCTTCTCTTCTTCCTCACCATGACGTACATTGCCCTGCCTTCTTTATTAAGACCCTTACCTAAACTTAAAAAAAAAAAATTAGAATTAAAGTGGTTGCAATTTTCCCTTTCATCTTTTTCATATTGGATTTAAAGCCTGCCCTTGATCTTGTATCTTTAAAATATTAATATAATTATTAACTAGCTTTTTAAAAACAGCTTTAGTTCCAATTTGGGCAGCTTTGATTTTTAAAATTATTCACTATGCAAATTGGTATGAATATATACTTTCAAAATTCAAATGAGCTATTACAATAAAAGCATGAATCAGAGATGAACACTTTGATTAATAATCAGGTATTCAAGAAAGTTTTACACGTAGTAAGTAACTAATTCTGACTCTTTTTCCTTTTCTAGAGTCTGTTTCAATTTTACTCTTTCTATTAAGCATTTTGTGAATTTTTAAATGCCTCTATACAAAACTATTTTCTCATAATTCAAATTGCATCTTGAAAGAATCAGAATTCTATGCTGATTTGTGAGGGTTGTTTTGCTTTTAGTTCCTTAATTTTTTTCTTCAACCTTGGCTCCATTGGACTGAAGTTAAGAAGAACAAAAGGTCTGAGCCTTACCACTCTCTTTTCCATCTATCTTTATTTATTTATTTTAATTTGTTATTCTTAGAGAGAGGGAAAGTGAGAGTGGCAGAGAGGAAGAGAGACATCAATGTATGGTTGCCTTTCATCTGCCTCCAGCTACAGACCTGGCTGGAGACCTGGCCTGTAACCTCATTATGTGCCCGGGCTGGGAATCGAACCAGTGACCTTTGGGTTTGCAGGCCAGCACCTTATCCACTGTGCCACCAGCCAGGGCTTTTCTATCATTTTTATAACATAAGCTTCATTGCACTTAGCTTGAAAACATGCGCAAAAGAACACTTCTACTGTAGAACTAGCTCAATGCCAAGATACAATCGACTCTGGGAATGACAACTGTGATCCCCATTTACCAAGGGTTTTCAGGTCACTGAAACATATATTCCTATAGCATGAATTTTATGCACACATAATAAATTAAGTTGAAACTTTCATTAACAATGTTGAAAAGCTAGTAACATTCTTGAGTATTATTTTTCTTATTGGTAAAAAGAACTGTCTCCACCAAATAAATCAGTAAAGTCTTTTTTTGTTGATGTTTTATGATTCTGTATGCAAAGTATAAAATTATAATATTCATAAATTAGAAATATATTTGCAACATTTTGTTAAGGCTAATTATTTCCTTTAAGAAAACTGGCCTCCTTGATAATCAAGTAATCAAAAATACCAGTTAATTGTACTGTGCTCAACAAATGACATTAGTAGTGATGACAGTTAAGCTACAGTGTCCCTGAGGCTGTGGAATACCCTAAATGTGCTGCTGTTTTTCCAGGAAACCTCTGGTGCTCACCCAAGATTGTCTCAATGGTACCCAACACTAGCCCAAGTGCTAGGCTTTCTTTATGAGACTGGCTCATCTGAATTTCCTGCAATTTGACATGACATGCTAACAATTCTTCCACTTCTCTAGAGGTCACTTTTTCCTTTTACTTCTTCCTTATTCCACTTTTCCAAGTAACGAATTCCAGTGCCCATTTGGTCCTCTAATATTATCTTCTTTTTCCCTAAAGTTCACAAAATCATATATCTTCCTTACCATTTTCAAATTCTTTCATCCAAAAAGTATTTTTTCCAGCTGCTTTTTAAGTGCACCATCCTCATGTGGCAGGTACGCTGATGAGTGAAGCATAGCACTTGCTCCCCATGGCCTTGCCTGGTACTGAGTGATCAGAGGACTGCACTATAAGATAAGCACCTGCATACATAGCTATAACTATTTAAAGGTGGAACCTAAGTCTATCTTGTTCACTGTCACATACCTGTCTTAGTTTCCTTGGGATGCCTTAACAATTTACCACAAACTAGGTAGCTTTAAAGAACAGAATATTTTTCTCTCATAGTTGTGGAAGCTAAAAGTCTGAACTCAAGTGTCTAAGGAAGAGATTTTCCTTATCTCTTTCAATTTCTGATGGCCTCCTGCATTTCCCCTCCTCATCATCCTTTCTCTTTTCCTCCTCCTCCTCTTCTCCTCACATCCTTTCCTCCTCTTTCTTTGCCTTCCCCAACTTGCCCTTCACTTTGAACTTTCCCTCAGGATCTAGATCCATGAGCTGAGTTATTATGTAGGCCGCGGCAGCAGAGGCATCCCTAGTCATGGACCACCACATCCAGCGACACTTCAGTCCAGATCTATTTGCTATATTAAATCTCTGTTCTCAAGACAAATCACCCCTTACAGAAGTGAACATCTTCCCCCTTCATTGAAAATGGGGTGCTTTGAAGGTCACAAGGATTCATTGGCTCTTTGCTTTGTGAGTCCACGTTAGCTTGTTATAATAGGATGTGGTTTTTCTAGAAAAAGTCCAGCCATTGTTAGTATACAGAGAATGATTTGCATGACATCAATGTAACCTAGCCGCTAAGGAGAGTGGACTGGAATGCACATCTGTGAACAATGACGACTTCACTGCACTGGTCACTGGGGGTTGTAGACACTGTTGAGAGAGCATGTGTACTGTGTGGCTGTCACATTCAAAATTACTGAGTGAATTAGGGCAATGAATCTGCATCAAACTTTGCATTAAGTTTGAATACTCCTTTGTGGAAACTATTTGAATGATTGAGGAGGTCATAGCTATGGGCAACTGGTGGTTGACAGTTTCATTATGACAATGTGCCCATGCATCACATCTTGTGAAGCATTTTGGCAAAACATCAAACTTAGGTGACTCAGCCCCTCTACAACCCATATTTGGCACCCTGCAACTTCTGGCTTTTCCCAAAACTAATATCACCTTTGAAAGGAAAAAAAATTTCAAACTATCGATGAGATTCAGGAAAAATATGGTGGGGCAACTGATGGCAATTGACAGACTGTGTGAGGTGCCAAGGTGCCTACTTTGAAGGGGACTGAGGCATCATTGTCCTTTGCACAGTGCTTCTTGTGTATTGTATCTTTCTCAGTAAATGCCTCTATTATTCCCCATATTATGTGGCTGGATGCTTTCTGGAAGGACCAAGTATGTCATCAACATGTCATATTTAAAAGCTGAACCTGAATGGGATGGAAGAGCATAAGGAAGGACAGAGGGAAGATTCTAGCAGGTCCTTGGGGGGCAATTATAACAAAGTTGTTTAGTAGTTCCTTTGATCTCTCAAAAAATGCTTGCTAGCGAACCTCTTTGGGTACAGGAAATTTTTTAGAAGCTGACGGCTTAATGAGCTGATATGCTTTTAAAATAATAATTTGGCATGACTGTAGAGTTAGACCCAATGTATAGGTCACCCTCTTCTCTATCGTTGTACAAGCGGCCAGATATTTCATATACTGCACTCAACCCCTTCTATCACCATTGCAATACCTGGTTGTTTTGGCCAGATCTCAGCACCACTGCTGTGGACTGTGAAAACTGCTATCCCAGCATTCCCATGGTGATCCCAGCATCCCAAGTGATGAAAATGTTAGGGTGGCATATGGCTCTGCAGGTCCAGTAGGCAAGGCAAGACTCCAGACTGCCTTTGTACGACCCACAGATTCCTTGCATCAGCTACCTGTGAGGGTGCAAACATGATTTTGGCAGAGAAACCAAAGAAGGTGTTCAGTTATAAACCCAGAACTATTCATTCATTTGGTCCATTTCATTATCACCTTTGTTCTTTGGTTCCACTGTAGGTGCTGGGGGACCCAAATGTGCAGGGGGACTATTAACCTGCAGCCAGGCGCCCCTCATGGGAATCTTCCCAGGAGACTGTATTTCTTCTGGTTGTCTACTTGGCTGCTACTCCAGAATGAGAAAACTCTGGTTGCAAACATACTTTATGTTAGGTGCTCTTCCCATGTCATTAGGGAAAATCAATCCAATCAGCTATTATCACCAGTCTAGAGGTGAGATTAGGGATGTGTCTAAGATGCCACAGCTAGCGTGCAGCAGAACTGAGAAGCCAACATGCATTGTCTGACTCCAAAGCCCAAGATTTTACCCTTTTACTCTGCTGCTGCTTTAAAATATATTAGCTGTATTCTTAATTGCTCTGTTGCTACAAATGCTGAAATCTTGAGTCAATAGTTGAACAAGACTTGAGAGAAGCCAATAAGCAGTAGGAAGACTGCAGTTCTATTCTTGACTTTTAAATGAACTTTGCAAATCTCATTAGACTAATTTGTGGGTTCCATTTCCCTCAGTCATTCTAGAATGTGGTCAACAACCCTCAAATGCTAAAAGCACTTAGGGTAACCTTTAGTAGAGATGATCATAAAATGCTCATCAACAGGGTAGAATCGTCTAATTCCATTATGTAATTTTTTTTTAAGTAGGAAAAGAAACTTGCTTATGTTAATCTAAAGGTAATACTATTAAAAAACATACTATAACTCTGAAGTAGTGTTTTTTGTTTACCCAACAAGTAGAAAAACATGTATGTACAACACGGTATAGAACAAAGAAATCAACCTGAAAATTTAATTCTGTTCTTTTATTCCTCATCTTACAGACTGAAAAATGAAACCCCTGAATAATTGATAACTGACTCTTAAAAATATGTGCCATCATTCATCCCTTAGATGGAGGGCGAGGCATAATGGGATGATCTATGAGAAGTACATTAACAAATTAGGAAAAGAATTATGTTCTACATTTTCTTCCTAATATTAACTGGAGACTATTAAGTAAAATGTGTTAATAGCAAAATAAAAGATACAGTCACATCTCAATCCACCAGCTATAATACCAAACAGATCAGAAGATATAACATATGGAAATAAAAATGCATTATCATGTTCTCTAGGTATTTAAGAAAAACTCTTTTCCTCAATTTTCTATTAGTATGGCACAAAACAATTCAGAAACTGATAACATGTTTTCACAAGTTGTTTTACCAATGAAGAACATTTTAAATGCTCTTTTCAATATCATACAAATGTTAAAAATAATCCTATTGAATATTGCGTGTCAATTATTTTCAACTTTTACAAACCTTTCATTTAGCTTACATGTGGATTTACACAGGAGTTTAGAACGACAGCTTTGTTTCCTTCCCCATCATGTCCAGTTGGAAAAGCTTCAGGTAGATACAAACTGGGATCCAAACCTTGGCCCCACCAAAGTGACTGTGGACAGTGATCTCCTGTCCTTGTCAATAAAGTGATAACAATACTATTTCAAAGGACTGCTGAGAGGATCAAATGAAGTGAATTTAAAATACTTAAGAAATACCTGCCATTTAGTAGGCACTTACTAAATGTGGTTTTCCTTGTCTTTGCCCCTTTGGACTTGCCCCTATGTCTCTAGATAACAGACCCTGTGGTCAGCTGCATAGCAGATTGAAGATTTAGCATCCTTTTTAATTATTCCTCATCTTTTACCTGCTGATGGCTCTCTGACTATGAAATAAGTCTTGGTCTTTTACAATTTTTAAAATCTTTTCTATGATAAAATATTAGTTTTCATTAAGACTGTATTTTATGTGTCATTCCCAATAATGTGATATGTGAGGTTAATATTTTCTACTCCTATCATCACAAAATTTATGAGCCCCTCAGGTCCATTTATTTGGTGTGGCCTCACAGACACTTCCTCAATGTTCCCTCCAATGACTGAGTGAGGGCTGATACCATCTCCTGTGAATGGGATGTCCTAGCCACCTCTGATCACTCAGCTTTCTCAGGAATCACTCTGTCTTTTTGACCAGAACAATTTTTATGTTAAGGCAGATAGACTAACCAGGAAACAATCATTGATTATTCACTTTTGAGACACATTTTGAGGACTTTGTTTTGGTTTGTCAGATGTTCTGGTTTATAAACAATATATGTATTACTCAGATTCTTACTTTAAATAGGAGAAGGAAGAATGTGAGGCAGCATGTTGTAAAGACAGCTATCTGTTGCTTAATTGCTAGCTTATTATAAAGCTTAGGGTCACCATTACTTAATTGCTTGTTTTAAAATTCCTCCTCTGGCCCTCACCCCTTGCACATGCCAATGGAAAAACTGATTAAGTTCCCAAAAGTCATTAGCATATCTACCAATGGCTGCCATAAATGAACACACTGTGATCCACAGGTCGATTCCAGCGTGCTGCTTGCTCTGTAGATGTGTTTTGGAATGCAGCCATGCCCATCCATTTTACAGACTGTGGGCTGCTTTATGCTACAGCAGCAGAGTTGAGTAGTTTTGGTGAGAATATTAAGGACTGAAAAGCCTAAACGATTCATCATTTGGACCTTTAGAGAAAAAGTTTGCCAATCCCTAATCCTATTATATAGTAAGATTGCAGAACATTTAGTCATAGGTGCCCATTAATATAGAAGGCCTTTTCTTGGTTTCGAATCCCTTCTTGGAGATACCTGGCATGGTGAATTTCAAGTCTCTGGGGTATAGTAGTGTTGACAGGTCTGGGTGTTTGATCAAGTCATTTGAGCTCCCCAAACAGTTCCATTCAGTGAGCAATCAATAACTATAATTTTTCCTCTTTTATACACAAGGAAGCGTTATGGTGAATTTATTAAGGTGTGAAACCTGCTCTTATGGAAGTAAAATATTTAAGATGTCAGAGGCAGATCTTTTGGTACCTACCAGCGGATTAACCATTTTTATAAGGTCCAGTGCAAAGGTACCATACCATACATTTCTTGCATTTAGGTAGTCTTTGGACATCTATGCAACACTTATTCATCTGGTAATGCTCCAGCTCAATTTGAAATGTCATTTTTAATTTTCTATTTCCACATCATCTATTCATCTAAAATACTTGCTGCCTTTTGTCTTTTTTGATAACTTTTAATGTACCTGTTTTCTAATATTATTTTAATCATTTCCACATACAGAATCTTCATTTTGCAATGGTATAGCCCTAACCCCTTCAATTCAGATTTCTTTGCTACCTCTGTCTTCAATTTTGTCCAAGGCAAGATTAAATAAATAAGTAAATAGATAAAATGCCCAGAATTCATCATCACCCAGAATTTGAATCTCATCTGCTTCACCTTTTCTGAAAGTAAATGGGCTTGAAAAATACTAGAATTATGGTTTATTTCTTAACTCAAACATATGTTTCCCTTCAACCTATAAAAATGAATTCAATTTATAAAAACATTTATGTATTTAGGTACTCTAGCTTTTCCATTCAACCAGGTGTTTCTGTCATTGAGCTAATTGATAACATCATAACTTATTTGGCAAGTTCTTATATAAAGTACAACAAAGAAGAAGAAAAAGTCTTTAGAAAACTCTATTTTGTTTTTGTTCCTGCTTTCTCCTAGTAAAAAGATGCATGAGACAATAGAGAATGAATATCCTAATTTCACTTCCTGGGTGAAGGGCATAGTCACGGTCAGGAATAATCCTGCAAAGAGAGGCTACCCAGAAGCCATTTCTAATCTCTTTGATAAATGTGACTGCAGTTCAAGTTTCAGAATCAATTTGGGGAAAAGTTGAAGCAGGGCTTCCTATAAAGTGGTGGCAGGTCTGTTCTAGATAGACATACATTGTGAGTCAGAGTTTTCACATTTCATCGCCTGGAACTAACTCAAACTGACCATTGTAGCCAGGTGTGAACAGTGCGGTTAGGCCGGACGACAGCAAACAAGTGGAGCTGCAGTATTAGACACTGGGCAAGAACGTGAAGGTCACACTTTTGGGGAACTAATCAAAAGGGAAATGTCAAAGTTAATGCCAATATTATGAAGATTTCAATACTAAAATGGAGACAAATAGTAATTAGGTTGCATCAAGAATAATAATAGAGTGAATCTTATTTAATTTATTGGTTTGATTAAAAAATAGTTTCAGGAATCACCAAGAAGTAAATGTAAAACTTTAAAAAATAGTAAATATCATTCATAGGGACATAAAATCATTTGACTGTCTTCCCCTAGCTGAAGGTTACATTGCCACTATTTGTTAAGAAATTGAATGTTTCCTTTGCTCCAATCAATACTTAGATCTCTGCAACCTAGTATAAGATCCACATTTATGCTATTTCTTAGAGGAAGGCTTATGAGTTCATATGAAGGCAAGAACACACATTTCTTCTCTCTCACCTAAGTGGTTCTGAAGTTTTTCAACCTAAGAAACACATTTACAGCTATAATGAGCCTTAGAATTCATCTAGTCCAAGTTTCATACTTTAGAAAAGAGGAAATGGAGGCCAGATGACATTTAATGATTTACTGAGAAGATAGCATTATATCTTCTAAATGACTTGGGGACTGGATTCAAAGAGATACAGGTTTCAATTCTAATTCTACAAATTCAATTTTATTAACATCTCTGAGCCTCACTACATGTGGTAAAATGAAAATATAAAATATTCTTCTTTCTTGCACTGGGAGAACTTAATCTTTTGTTCCTAGCCATGGAGTCATCCTTTAGTAATTTGAGCCTTAAAGCCTCTATTTGTCCCAGAATTACTTATCAGATTAGAAATTAGGAACAAAGGCAGCAACTTTTAGCTTCTTAGTTCAAAAGGCAAGGTCTAAGTATTCAGACTGTGAAGATCTGAAAGTAAATATAGTTTGGCAGGACAAGTTTCTTTTCCTGGTTCTTCCCTAGCCCTAACCCCCACCCCGTCACTATCAGGTGAAGACCATGTGAGGTCAGTGAGTAATCCAAGTTGGACTTTGGTCTGTTTGCCCTACCACCTCTCTATCTTTCAGAGGATTGAAACTAATAACAAAATAGTTTCTAAATAGGTTTGAAGTATCAGGCATTTGAGAGACCTTCTGTCCCCCCTGAAATAAAATGATCGGCAAAGTTGACATCCCTCTGGCCATAATGGCTCTAGAAGAGAGGTAGACAGCAAGGATGTTAGTAGAGTGAGTGGTCCTGGACAGCCCACAGCTACCCCAGGCAACACGAAGGAACCGGAGAACATTTCCCAGCCTCTAACGAAAGATTGGAAGGCTCGGGAGGGGCTGCCATCACAACCAATAGAGCTCTGCAGTCAAAATGAGGAAGATGCAGAGCCACCTGAGCTACATCTGGACATCAGATTTTTGCAGCTGCTAAGAGACAAAAGCAAAAAGATTCATCATTACAGACAGAAAAATGCTCGACTCTGTTTAGCCTGACATGTGAGCTCCTTCACTACCTGGTCCTAGTCTGTTTTTCCAATCCCTGTTTTCCTTCACTTCTCAAACTCAGTGCAAAGTCTAGCTTTGTTAACCCATCAGCCCTCTACTTAAAAGGCTCTTTGAAAGCCCTTAAAACCTGACCATAGAACATTATCCTTATCTTTTAATGCTAGAGCTGTCTTATCTCCCTCCTATGAAAGTTTCTAAATTGCAGTACACCACAGGCTGAATTAAGGTCATTTCCCCCGTAAGGTCATTTATGCAATTTTTGTGCCCCTTTTCCTTCGCATGAATTGGTTTTATATGACTTCCTTGTGAGATTCTGTATCCCTGGAGCCTGGAGACACAGATGGGATCATCACATTATTCTTCAGTTTGGGGAGAAGGTGGATAATGAACACATATATTAGGTGCTCAATAAATATTTCCAGACTACACTTTTAATGGTGAGTATGTTGCAGTATATACAGATGTTGAATTATAATGTTGTACACCTGAATTTATATAATGTTATAAACCAACTTTACCTTAATAAAAGATGTTGAACAGAAACTTAAATAAATATTTTTGAATTAAGATGAAAGAGGTTGCTCTTAGGTTACTTAAAAAAACAAAACAGAAGAAGTAAAAGAATGAAAATTTCCTTGAGAAGACATGCTCAGTACATTTAAATAAATAGAATCTAAATATGAAAGTTCTCCAAGAAGACAAACTTATTTGATGTAAAGGCTGAGATGAAATTTATTTGCTGATATAGACTCCCCATGGTCTCAGAGGGCCAAGATTTTATAAATAGTAAGAATCTAGCAGCCATTTGATGACAGTTTCTCACATATTTTATATACCAGGAAGAACTTGGACTGACTTTTTGGATTCTATCATTGCACTCTGCTTGTTTATGCCACCTGACTCAGGTGACTGAGACCTGCCCCATACAGTCAGAACTGTACAAATTATATCCTCTTTTGCATCTATGCCAACCAATCAGAACTGCACAATTTGGATACTTTATTTACATAAAACAGACCAAATCGTGAACCTAGACAAGACTTCATACTATAAGAGGCAGCCTCCCCTTTGTGACAGTGGAACCCAATTTAGGTTGCTGCATAAATCTATGTCTCCTGGGCTGCAGCTCTTTTTGCTCAAATAAATGCTTTTTAATGCTTTGTTGCAATATAAAATTAATATTGATTGGGAATTATTAAAGAAATTGGGGAGAAGGATTTTTCAACAGAAGTCGTCTTGTTTCTGGTCCTTCAAATCTCAAGAGGTGGAGGAAATACTCTGCACTTATGCTAGCAGATCCAAAGGAAAGGAAATACCACTACAAATCATGTGAAAACTTTGATTCCAGGCTTTAAAAATCAGTTTATATTGTTTCTCAAGTCACTATGCCCAGAGGATTTACATTGAAGGATGCAGTTTAAAAGAAAAACAAAGAATTTACCAATAAGCCAATAAACCTACACCAGTACCTGACAGGAGACAAGTTAAACAAGAATCTGCATCAGAGCCCCTGCTGGTGCACCTGTGTGTAAAAAGTGACATGTTTTAACTAGAGGGCAGAGAAAGAGAACAGTTGATATCTGAGTGGGTAGCTTAGTGTCAACTACCCCAGGCTGTTGATGTTTATTGCCCAGTGTATTCACTGGGATCTTGTTTGATTTACTAAAAATATTAGGCCACTCATCCAGCCCAAATACCAGAGTGAAAGAGTCCAGAAATATTGGGGGGAAAATTCGAGAGTGAAGATCATGCTTTTGAAAGAAACTAAGTAAGCTTTATGCTAATTCTCATACATTAGCTTTCTGATTGCATTCTGGTTGCACATCCAGAGTCATGGGGCAAGAGTGACAAGGGAAAGGCTAGTGCTAGAAGTGAGGATCAGCAACGGACCGGGGAGGGACCTACAGCGGGTGTTCGTACTTGGCTCCAGGCATTCAGCTCTCAGCTCCCAACTTCCTCAATGGAATTTTTATATCTGTACAAGGTGGGCTCAGGAACCACTAATCAGAGGAAGAGTCATCCATGACAATGAGACTACGATATTGTGATTTATAATAAAAAATATATATATTGGTTTCTAGACCAGAGTTCAGGAAACCCTTAAAATTTCCTAAGTGATAAGAGCAAAAAAAGGTGTCTTGTTACTATGTCAGCCACATAGAAGTGTCACATCTGGAAAGTGCCTAAGGATAATAGCTGCCTGCCAGGGGAGTCAACTACTGTGCTTGATTAGAGGGTTGGAACTTCCAGCACGTCCCTCTCCCCACCTCCAGGGAGGGGAGGCAGGAGCATGGGTTCTTATATAAGTCCAGGGCATTGGAGGTTGAATCAATCATATGACCAATGATGTCATCAATCATGCATACTATAAATGTCCATAAAACCTCAAAAAAGAGGGGGTTCAGAGAGTTTACCCTATGCATCCTAACTAGCTGTTCCTGAATTGTATCTTTTTATATCCCAAAATCTAGTAAGTAAGATGTTTTTCTGAGTCCTGTGAGCCACTCTTGAAAATTAATCAAACCCAAAGAAGGGGTTACGGGACCCTCTGATTTGTAGTCCTTTGATCAGAAGTACAAATGACAACCTGGACTTGTAACTGGAGTCTGAAGGGGGACAGGCAGTCTTGGGGGAGTGAGCCCTTAAGCACGGGGCATTTTATAATATCTCCAAGTAGAGAGCATCAGAATTGACTTAAATTTGTAGGAAACCAAGTTGGTGTCACAGAATTCCTTGGTGTGGGAAAACCCTATATATTCAGTGACTATTAAGGAAGTAGTGCAATGCTAATAAGCCAAAGTGAAAGACAACAAACATTTATTTGAGATCAAGAAATAGCTATTTAGGAAGCACTGATTCAGGCAGAAACCCAAACAGTGTCCTGTTTATAGGGCTAAGGCAAGGGGTTGATATGAGAAAGGAAGGAAAATAATTACATGAATAGAAGGAAGGAATTTTATTGGTGTTAATTAGCTAAGTTATTCTTTAGCTGTTTACTGATGTTAAGAATGTCTTTAATTATCAGCATTCGTAGTCAGGATTTTTGCTTACCTGTTAGCTTTACAAACAGTTGTTTGGGAGACAATGCTGCTTTGGAATTTTGCTTACACATTCCAAAGGTTCAAGAATAAGGCATGCCATGCAGTTCCTCTGGTATGGCTGGCCTGACTCCATTTGTAAATGGCTCTATTTTCCCAGCTTTTCACGGTGGACAACTATACATTTATGTGGTATAAAGTATGGCCTCTAAATGTGGCCCCCACATTAAACCTTCAACAGCTCTAAATCAAATGATTCTCAAATGAAATGTTTTTTTAATAGTGCTCTCTGCATCCCAATGACAGATCCCAATACTAGTTTAATTTTGGAGTTGTAAGTTAATGGGTATCTTAACATGCATTCTGAAATACTCCCAAATTCTATTCCTGTAAATTGTTTTCCATTAATCTGTAAGAACAGCTCTTCTCACTCTATGGACCTCACTAGGCTTTATCCAAGGCAACTTTCTCACCTATCCACACTACCCCAACACCCACAGCTGTGAAAATGACTATTATAGATGAATTATTCTCTATTAAAATGCATTTCATAGCCTTAGTCTCTTCATTTTCAAATATTTCATTAAGCAGAAAGTTATTTTGATTGGTAATGAAGCTCATTCTTTTGGCATATATAACTACAAATTTAATAAGTTAATTATATATTTGGTATAGTAATGGCAAAAATATTTCCTAAATAAGGGACTTCAACAAGTAAATTATAATAAGATTAACCAAGGGTAAGTCATACATAAATATACATATTTATATAAAACAAACATATATAACAAAAGGAATCTATAAAGATTAGAAAAGAATATAGAACATTAATTGTTTTGGGAGCTTGAAATACATTATACTAAATACACCTTAATTTGTTGACAATACCATTTTAAATGTAGACAGGAGTGGGGATAAAATTGACCAGACTTAGTCATGACTTCTTTGATAGAAATAATTGTGAAAACACATTTTATATAATCAGTTTATATAAGTTATTTCTTATTTCCTTGGCACAAAGTAGAAAAAGCACTAATTAGTAATACTTTACTCTCTTGGGAGACATATGTTAAGGTCATTGATTAATCATATTTAGGAACAAATTGCCAAACATTTCAATGCTTTCATTTTTACCAAATACTAGATATTGAAAGGACTGTACATCAATGTCCATTTAAAACAACTAAAGACCTAAGAAAGAATGATATGTAAAAAAGATGAGCTATTGATTCTTCTAAAAAATATAAGAAATTAGGCTAAAGTAGAAAGAGAATAAAGTAGAATATATAATATTAAAGCTAATTTTATTTGGACAATAAATCATTAAAGCCCACTGAACTTCCATATCCTCAACAGCTCTGAGATTCAGTCTTATTGACTAGAGCTTTGTTGCACATCTTTGGGCATATCAATTATACTCATGAATGCAAATGCATTGACTTGAGCATTATTTACCACACGTATTTTGAAGAACCTAAAAACTTTAAAGGAATATTTAGGACTTTAGTGGCACCTAAGAATCTGCCTCTCTCTTGCAAAGATGCTCTGCTTGAGGCCCTGGCTGCTGGCACAGTGGATAAGGCACTGGACTGAAAACCCAAAGTCGCTGGTTCAATTCCCAGCCAGGGTACATGACCAGGTTGCAAGCCAGGTCTCCAGCCAGGTCTGTAGCTGGAGGCAGGCGAAAGACAACCATACATTGATGTCTCTCCTCCTCTCTCCCTTCCCTTCTCTCTAAAAATAATTAATAAAATCTTAAAAGGAAAAAAAAAAAAAAAGATGCTCTGCTTGGGACTACACAGAAACCTTCTAGTATGTGTGATATATTGTACAGTGATAATTTATCACTCAAAGTCCTGTCTAGTGAAACTAAGACCTGACACAGCTGCATACCTCACACCCTGCCCATGTTTAAATACTCAAACCAGTAATATGACATACTCAACAATTATAATTAATTTGAAAAGTAACATTATCAAACAGAGGCAGAGGAAGAAGGAGGGTGATAGGATCAATCTGGCCTGGCAGGAAAGAAGACTCTACCACTGACCTTACTTAAAATGGATAGCACGTAGGATTCTTAAAAGACATTCTGACTTTCTGCCAAGTTTAGTACTTTTTCCTTATAATCTCTGAAGACACTGCAGCCCATTACTGCTTATGCCTGGGTGGATTACTCCCACTGCTCTGCTACCACCTCTAGTTCCTCGGTTTGCCAGTTTGCCGTTGTCAGCATCTTTGCTGCGGAGGCAGTATTTCCATTTTCAATACAATCGTACTGCATTACTCTCTTAAGGTGAACTACTGTGAGAGAGGTGGGTGCTTGCTCTCAGTAAACACATGTGAAAAGCCAGGCAACCTGAAGGATGGGGGTGAAACTAACATAAGATAAAGGCACATTGTTGGGGTTCTTCCATAAAGGCTTAGTTCCAATGACATCCTGAGAAACACACAGGTGACTTCCCAGAATTGTCTACTTGAATGGTAGGAGGTGAAACATTTAGCCATCAATTTTTGTATTAATAGGGGCAGGCTTGCCTCAGGACAATTATATTTAAGCGTGGTGAATTACTTTTTCTTTTCTTTCTTTCTTTTTCTTTTTTCTTTAACCCCCCTTCTTTATTTAAAATGTATTATCCATAGTAGTAGTGGTAGTAGCAGTAGTAGTTTGCCTTTGCTATCCATGCAGATAAAACTAGACTTGGACCAAGTCTAGTTTGATAAGTGTGAAACTAAGCACCACTTATCAAAATGCACTCTGATTTGGCAATATTCACAATGTCTTATAGCAGTTTCATAGCACTCTCAAATATACATATCTTTCATTCTCACATTAACACTATGGAGTAGATATTTTTATCATCATTATCATCATTACCCTGCTTTATATATAACTGCTTGCCCTAAATCAGCACAATAATCTCTACAGCAAAGACTTAAACTCATGTGCACTGCTTTGTACAGTATTTACTTTTTCTTTGAAAAACATAAGACACATAATAAATATAACCTTGCTTATACTTCAACCATATTGTTTTAATATTGTGAGGATCCTAGGTCCACTTTGATTCTGGACATTAATTGTAAAAATAAAAAAAAAAATTGCCCTGGCTGGTGGCACAGTGGATAAGGTGCTGGCCTGAGAATTCAAAGGTTGCTTGTTTGATTCCCCAGCCAGGGCATGTAAACCAGATCTCCAGCCAGTTGTGTAGCTGGAGGCAGGTGAAAGACAACCATACATTGGTGTCTCTCTCCCTCTCTGCCTCTCCCCCTTCCTCTCTCTTTAAAAAAATTAATAAATTCTTAAAAAAAAAAAAAAAAAAGAGAGGTAAAATATATGATGGTCTGTCCCGAATGTATTGATAGCATTAAAGATTTGCATGACTGATACTTTCAGGACAGACCTCATACATGAGCTAGAACTTTCAGCCAAGGTTATGCCACTCAACTGATTGAATGCCATAGTCCATGTAGTCCTGTGAAGCATAATGTGGTAGTTAACAGAGGCCTCCAAAATGTCTGCATTCTGTTATATAATGCTGCTCCTCCTAACTGAATAGGCTGAACTATTTAATAGAAATGCCAGAGTTTGCCTTCTGTGGCTGTGTCATTGCATGTTCTCTCAGATTACTTGCTCTGCAGCCTGTCACCTGCCATATGGTGATAGCCCTGTGGATAAATGTTCATGGCAAGGACTGGGGATTCAGGCCAATAACCAAAACTAATTTGCCAGGATGATGAATGAACCATCTTGGAAATAAACCCACTAGGCTCAGTCAGGTTTTCAGGTGACTACAATTTCAGGAAGGACCTCAAATTAAAACCACTCAGCAAAGCCACTACTGGATTCCTGACCCATAAGACATTGTGTGATGATTAGTACTTATTGTTCTTTTAAGCTGCCAAGTTTTGAGGAGATTTGTTACATAGCAAAGGACAAATAAATTAGGCAAGAATGTGAAAATACTAGTTCGCCACTAGTTTTTATTACTTTGAGAATACCTAACTATGTTGCATTCTTACAACTGACAAATAGAATTAAGATTCAAAGTAAATTCTATCTTTTAAGATACATACTGTGAAATTCAGGTAAAACTTCCTAATAAGGAAGTATATTTGTTATTACAATAATTCACACAACTTTCTTGTATGGAAATTGAATTTCTCTGTATAGTTCCAATCTAGAAAGTTCTGCTATATCAAATAGTGTTAGCACAAAGTTTCAATAATAGTGTTAGCACCAGGTTTCAAGTTTCAATAATCTATATTTCCTTGACTTTCTATGTCATCTCAACTCATATAAAGCACTTCAATCAGAATTTGCATGTCCTAAGCTTGATGGTTTCGAGGTGACTATCAACTATTCAAAATGATTAGATTTATAAAAATGAAATAATTCACCTGCAGATGTATAGCTATAGTATATACTATGAAATGATTGTGGTTGTGGGTATGAAATATTCTAATTTGTTAAAGATACTGATCTAAATGAAAAAAATGCAAAATAAGTTAAGTAAAAAAATTAAGTAATTTTAATAAGTAGTTTTAAGAACATTGAATAAAATAGTCTATAATAAATAAAAAGCAAGGGAATCTGTAAGGATATTTGCAACATAACACTATAAGCAATTATGCTGAAATACTTTAGAGGAAGATAATAATTATACTAATTAATATCTATAGAGTATTCTATCAGTTATGTGTTATTTTTGCTTAAATGTTTTACATATATTCAATGTGTTAGCACATATTCTATGTGTTATGATGCATAAATGTTTTACATGTATCAATAGTTACTCCTCAGAATTGAGTCTTAAATTTTCCCCCACTTCTAAATCATTCTTAGCAGCATATATATATTCTCTAATTTCTCTTATTAAAAAAAAAAACACAAAAGAGCCTCTTTGACCACAAATCCTCCTAGCTATTTCTTTATTTCTCAGTTTGCCTTTACATCAAATTCCTAGAAATTTACCTATAATTTGTTGATTCTAATCCACCTGCTTCCTCTCTCCATCCACCTCTTCTCATGCACACATTTTACAAAGGCTTTCATCTCTTATCCCCTTCCAAAACTGCTTTTGTCAAGTCACTAGTGTCTTCTAGTTGCCAAAATTCTTCAGTCAGTTCTCAATAATCATCTTCTTTGATTTATCAATACTTCATACAGTTTATCCCTCCCTCCTTGAAGCATTCAGCTCACTTGGTTCTAGGGTGCCACACTCTCTGATTCTACTACTAATGACTATGCCCCATCTAGGTATCCTTAGCTGGTTCTTCCACATTTCTCTAACTAATAAATACTGATGTATTTATGGGCTTAGTCAAGCATTCTGTTTTTTCTGGCTATACTCAATCTTTGGTGATTTAGCCTAGTATTCCATCTGCAAACACCATCCATACACTGAGGACTCCCAAATTTATACCTTCAGTACAGACTTCACCTTTGAATTCTATGCTCATATACAATCCTTAATGGTTTCTTTTAAATACCAAGTAAGCATCTCAAACTGAGAACCTGATGCCCCAGAACATTAGTTTCTCCCAGGTCAGTTGATGGCAACTTATTCTTTTGGTTGCTTAGCCCAAAAACTTTGGAGCATCATTTATCCTGCTTTCTCTCATGCCCCTTACCTATCAGCATATCCTTTTGAAGGTACCTCAAAAGGATACCTTCAAAAACACCTAAAGCTTTTGACTAGTTTTCAACTCGGCCACCACCAGCCTTCTCCTATCGTCTCTCAACTAGATTATTACAGTGACCACTTAGCCTTATACCTTTTTTCATCTTTGCCAAACCTACAGTTAATTCCAACTGGATAGTCAGTTTTTCTTTTAGATATGTGAAGTCACGTTGAGTCTCTGTTCAAGAAACACAATGTCTTCATGCATAGCCAAATTAAGTTTCTGAAATGGTCTACAAGATGACATGGCCCCTCCTCACCTCTTTGCTTCATCCCCTTCTTCCCTCTGCCTGGTCTGCAGCACTGCAGTCATGTTGCCCTACTCATTCTCGATATAAGTACAGCACACTCCTGCCCCAGGGCTTTGTCCTTTCTGGGCCTCTGCAGGGACAACCCTTCCCTCAGGGTACCTCTGGCCCTATCAGGTCCTTGCTCAAATGTCTTTTTCTTGGTGAGCAGTTTCCTGAATGTAATATTTCAAAGAAGTTATACCTGCACTGCTCAGCACTCTCATACCTTTCTTGCCTTTAGTTTTCTCTGTTGTCCTTCTCATTGTCCTATATACTATACAGTTTAATTGCCATTCTTCAGTGAATGTAAGTCCTATACATAGGAAAAAAAATTAATATTTTGTTTGCTGCTGTCCCTCTTTACCTAGCTTGGTGCCTGATGCACAGTAGACACTCATTAATACCAACTGAGTTAAACATTTATAGCAGCTGCATTTTAGAGACCAGGATACTTGTTACACAGCTGGTTTTTGCAGAGCTGGCCATGCCCTGATTCCATAGTTCCAGCTCTTTACCATGGTACAGGCACTACTCCAGCAGACTGGAGTTCTGGGATTAGGTAGAACTGAGTTCAGATATGGGGTTTGCCACTTTCTTTCTAGAGGACTTAATGCAAGTGACTAATTTTTTTTTCTTAACTTAAAAATAAAATCTACCTTTTTGGGTTGCTTTGAAGATTAAATGACTTAGATCCTATCTCTCAATTAGAAATCATATTTAGCGCATATAACATAATGCCCAACTAAAGTAGCTTGAAAAATAAAAATGTTCTTTATCTCACATACATCAGGTTTGGGGGTAAGCTGTCCAGGACTGGTATGGTTGCTTGAGGAACCAAAAATTAATATGAATGCAAAGTCTTGCGTTAAAGTAAAACAGAAAACAAATTAAAACGCGGGCCTGCTTACATACTAAATGATCAAAAACTGATTTCAATTAATGTGAAAATGGAGTAAGTTTTACTCTTCTTCTTACTTTAACTCTTCCTTCTTACCTATTAAAATTTTGAGATTTTGAGTTTTAATTTTGTCAGCCCTCATGCAATATCTGCTACCAAGGATGTGTTAAGTGTCTTTCAGGTTCTTGATTTGAGTTACCGATAGAAATCACCAAGCAGGATAGCTGAGAATAGAGCCCTGTCGCAGGCTACTAGAGACCACGCTTTAACATCTGTGCTTTATTGGTGCAGCCATTCTATTAAGAATTGAAGTAGTAGTTGTAATATTATAATATGTATTTCTCAGTTTTTAAAAAAGTTGTCATGAGAGAACTTGTCAACTACATTACTGAAATTCCAACACAGAATTTCCCTGGCCAAACTCTTGATACTAAGCTTAATGTCCCTTGCCCTCTTCAATAATTTTCTTCGTTTCCTCAAGCCCTTTCACCTAGGTTTTGAACCAAGAAATGAGCTTACTTTTATCACCAATATAATTATTTCTTTCATAAGGAAAACAACTCAAACCCTGCATGTCACTGGAAAGTTCTTCTTACTTCCCCACCTTCCCTTGAAAGCTCCTGAAGAAAGTCAGCCAGCCAGCTTGCATTCACCCTCTCCCTTGAATGGTTGCTTCTATATGCTCCCAAGTGGCTCTCAGATGATGACCCCAAAATTAGTAACCCTGACCTTTTCTCAAGCTCTAGTTTCACATTATCAACTGCTTACTAAATCCTTCCAGCAAAATGTCCCATGGGATCATTAGAATGATCATGTTTCAATCTATTAAGCTCCATACTCTCTGTCACTACCAGCCCTAACAGTTTTCCCTATTCATGGAACTACCAATCCTTCAATTTAGTCCAACTCAGTACAGAAGTGCACCAATACTTCTTGGGTGCTGATATTCCAAGAACTATTCTAAGCATTTCATACACACATCTCAAGTCACTTGATCTAGAGGCATTAACTAACAGAAGATAATTTATTTAGACAAAAACAATGTAAGTGATGACTTAAATAATGATAGGTATTCACGTGTGCAGAAGAGAAATATCTGAAGTATTGCCCTTTCAAACAGACGTGGTCTGCCTAGTTGTATCAAGAAGGCCAAAAAACTCAGCACAAAGATTTTTCAACATTTCCCACAGGAGACCTAAATTACCACACGACACCCACACTGGAATAACTTCATAAAGCAAAAGGGATACATGATGCATCTTGGGGGTGAGGAGAGCAAAAGGGTGTCAATCCAAGTGAATGTGAGGAGGAGCTGGGATAAAACTTTTTGACTGTCTTAATAAGGATATTCAATATATACTGGGTGCCAAGAGGCTGCAAGTGTTGGGAAATGTATAAGCTTTCTCACAGATGGCTTCAGGACTCATCAAGAAACTCCATTCTTCTGCCACTTGTACTTATTGAAGGATTTAGTCCACACCACATCATAACTGGTATTCATTTAGCCAGATATCCCTAGTTTATTGCTACAGTGAAAGTCTTATTTTATGGACTGTAACTGTCCAACTTTGGACCACATGCTTTGGGGAGACAATCATGAGCATAGAGCCTTCTTTTAAAAAATGACCCATTCATTCACATAGCCTGCAGTCTATATGCAATCTGCTATATTGTGATATATTTGTACATATGCAAAGAGTAAAGTAGATGACTAAAGAGAGAAATAAAGTACAAATTGTAAGTGAAATGCCATACTAAGTAGGCTATATAGACTTTTAGAGCCCATCTGGAGGTTTAGCATGAGATTATTGAAGTGTTTTTTAGTACTAAAGAAACTCTGCAAATGTAAGGTCACAGTAATGGTGGCAATAGCCCATTTCTCTTAATCCTGTGTTCTTGATAATACCTTTTTTATATTTCTAACATTTTAATTTTCATTTTATGTTTCTAACCTTTCCTTGCTATTACAAATTTGATATAAGTGAAGTGGCAAAATGTACATGTAAGAAATAGGGAAATTAAGAAAGGGAAGTGAATGGTAACAGAGAGACTTGGAAAATGAGGGCGTGATGCCATTTAGCAGAAAGCAGTAGTGCCCTAAGAAGCTCAGTGTGGGGGCTAAGACTTCCCCACACACATCTTTAGCTGTCTGTTCACAAAGCTGTGATTTCTGACCAAAAGGAGATAGGCAATGACTCAGAAGGCTCCAAATAGATAAGAAAGTCTTTGAAATTTTCTTAGGTCACATCTTGACAGAGGCTGTCTTTCTCAGACTTGACCCAAGATGTTCATTAACTGTGTGTTTGGCTACTGGCTTCAAACAGAGATTGAAATTTGGGGCAATAAAAGAAAATGGATACGGGAAAGGCATAGATCATCTCAGGCCAAGAAACTGTCCTAATACACATTAACTAACATCATTTGCTATATTCAACATGTGTTAAAGGCATAAGATCCTTTAATTCAAGTATTCAGAGTGTCAGGAGAGTACTTTAATTATTCTAGTAACTGACAGATTGAGTTCCTTGATCCCTAAGACTTCGCTTCTTAAACAATAGGCTTCTACAATGAGGGATTGGTGACACAGAATTAAAAAACAGACAGAGTTTGGATTGGTCCTTGTTGCTGTTTACTTGTGAGAGCCACTCTTGCAAAGAAGCAGCATTTTCCTTCAAAAAAGAAGTGTCAAGGTATCTTTTCCTCTGACATCTCATCAGTGAACAACACAAGGGGCCGAATCAACCCTCTGCTGGTCTCACCTGCATCCCTCTAGGGAGCTGCATTCCCTTGATCCATTGTTTACAACTGAAAACAGTCTTCACTTTCCTTACCTCCTGAAGCTTTAGTTGGTATTAGGGCATGAGGAATTCCATGATATTAAGGTTGCCATTTAGGGCCAATCTTATCAAAAGAAATTAGGTGGCTGGCCCTTGGCTGGTGTGCCTCAGTGGATTGAGGTCCGATCTGTGAACCAAAAGGCAGCTGGTTTGATTCTCAGTCAAGAAACATAAGCAGGTTGCAAGCCAGGTCTCCAGTCAGGTCCCCAGCTGGAGGCACATGAAAGGCAACCATACATTGATGTTTCTCTCCCTCTCTTCCTCCTTCCCTTCCCCTCTCTCTGGAAATAATAAATGAAATCTTTTAAAAAATTATTTAAAAAAGGAAAAAAAAGAAATTAGATGTCTAGAGTGTCTTATATCCTGTTCTACTGGATTTTTCTTCAGAGCTCTCTCCAAATTACTGAGCATTTTTGAAAATTCAAACAAAACTTTTATGTGTTAAAATATCCTGCTAACTAAAGTCATGTACTAATTAGTCATGTGTTAGTCCATACTCCCATACTTATTTCCTTTCTTCTCCCCAAAAGTATCCATCATCAATTACTTATGCTTTATGTCTAAATTGAAATACTTATAACAAAAGCACCAAAAATGTCATTAACCAATGAAATATTAATATGTCATTTTATTCTTATATGGACAATACCTTTAAAACAGTTCTTTTTGTTGAGAATTTTAAACAAACTTCAAATCTTTCTATATTCAGCAACCTAATTTAACCTCATGAGAAAGGCCACATGTGAAAACACTGTACTGAACTCCGCTGTTGCCTTGTCCTACTAGTGTCACAATACATCTCATTTTCTCCCTGGTAAAACCGCAATAAGAGCTCCCAGATCTCCGTGGTTCTATGTTACCTCGGAATCATATGAATGAAGTGCCAGCAGCATTGGGATGGGTGCGAGAAAGCAAAGCCAGAATCAGGGACAGCAGAGCACAGGGGGCTCCTCAATGCCTACCCAGGGCAGAGCTCAGATGCAGCGACTGTTGCCCGGTCTGAGCAGGGGAGAGGCTTGGAGCAGTTCAAGATAACTAAAGAGCCAAGTTATCACGAAGGATAGAGTTGAATCTCCTGGAAAACTGACAGAAATAACTGGGCTCACACTGAAGAGCAAGGCCTCCCACATAAACATGTATACCAGAGTTGCCTTTATCTTTACATTTGCTCCACTGCAGTCCAGGATCTGGTTCTCCCCACCGGTGTAAATTTTCATTAAGTTCCCAAGAAAATGGGTTTTTAAAACAATATTTATATGGCCTTTTTTGCTGGTTATACACATGTTACAGGGTACGTTCAATATTTGTCCCTGTTAACCAGTATTAAGAGTAACCACTGCATATGTTTTGTCAGTATTTGACTCTGATCATATGTATTCATACTTTGACCCTTTGAGAGAGGTAAAGAGTAAAATGCTGGTTCCTGGTCGAAATTATACTTGCTGCTTGGTTCTGTCTGCCTTACTATTGCATTTATCAGACCTATGTGAAAATGATGCCGACTGCTTAAACGCTGTGTTTTATACTTTTCAATAGCTATTTTCAAATATGTTTTAGATACAAAGATGGTAAAATAAAAACAGTAGCTTGAGTTTGTGCTTAGACTATGGTTATAGAAACACTTAACTATGGAAATAGTACCAAATAAAAGCTATACTATCACTAATCAGTGATCTACCACAGAACGTGAAAATACATTTCCAACTTTAAGGGAAGCCTTCTTCTCACGCCAGTTCCTCATGTCTGTGCTCATGAGAGTGTTAATCTCTTTTGTCTCATGTTTTGGGGTCTTTTCCCACAGTTATTGACAGGGAAGCAAAAGCTGCTTTCTACTTTTATCCTGGCGTAGTGACCATATCCGCAGTCTGTTCTGCTTCACTGAGATTCCCAAGTTAAAGATTTGAAATTGACATCCCAACTATAAAAATAAAAATAAAACAATAAAGTTTCTAATCTTACCTCCTAAATGGATTAAGAGAAACAAATCCCAAAAGAGCTAAGGAAATTACTAATAACTTTTTAAAAGGAAGTTTGTTCAACTGTAAATAATAATGGGTTCCAAGTCTCTGTTCCCCAGGTCCAAAGTTCAATTCATCTATCAAACTCCATCCTAGAAAAATAAATACATGCTCACATGTTCCCAAAATAAACATAACTTGTTTATCTACAAATAAATGTATGCCAAAAGTCCCAGCATTTCTGATAGAGTAGGATGTATGGACTCCTAAGAAGGATGCAATAATTACTTAATAATTAATCAAAAAGCAAGCCTTAAAAAATGTGTTGCATAAACAGTGAAACATTCAAATTTCCTAAAAGTTTTAAAATATTTCTTGAACAAAAGGAAAATAGTGATAACTCAAATTAATGAAAACCTGCTAAATATACTTTTTAAATGGGAATTTAGGGGATGAGAATAATTAAGACAAAAGGGAGAAAATAACAAGTGCTGGGTGACATTTTAACATATATTTATGCTAATTTATTTTTAAAAGTTTAAATATTTACATAACACACTTAAAATGAATAAAACTTAAAGAAAGTTGTGCTTTTATTTTCTAGAGATATAAAATTAGTTCTCTGTGTAGAGTCTGAGAATAATCTGCTCTTAGCTCTTTGGTCTTTACGGAACATTGAAGAAAATGATTCCTGGGTATCACTGTGCTTGTAACTAAGGGGGAAGCAATCTGCCCTGACATCTCTTAATCAGTTATATTTATAGAGCATGGAGAGCTACAGAGAGGATGCCATGAATCATGGGGGAGAAAGCGCCATCAGTGAAACCCACAAGCTAGATGAGAGTATGTAACGCTGCCCCAAAGTCAAAAGTGATGGTGTGTACCATGAAGGCCGGGAGAGGGGGTGGTTGGAGGAAAGAAGTCACAGGGGGCTAAAGCAGTCAGCAAAGGCCTTATAGAAAAAGTAGGGTTCAACATGTGCTTTGGAAAAGTTAAGTGCAAAAAAAATAGAGTAGTTTAAGTGAGAGGAATTGCATAAAGCAAGAATGCCAACACTGATATTTGTGACTCAATCACAAAACAAAACCAGAAACAATGGTAACCCAGTTTTATTTAAATAGAAGTTAAATCCATCAGTAGAGGTTAAATTAGCAGTAGGGTGGGGTGGATTTTTTATTTTATTTTATTTTTTTTTGTTAACTTCTTCCCATACCAAAAGATTAAGGGCAAAGAAAAATGTCATGACTAACTTTTATTTTTATTCCCACATCAATGACATTTAATTTTCCCCTCACAGGCAACAAATTTATCTTTGGATACATCTCAGTATTTAATTATTCACAATGTTTACATTTAAACAGAGTAGAGCCACCTAGCAGGTACCTGAGAAAAGAGCTGGGGTACAGCCAGGCTGCAACAAAACCCCCCTAATCCTGCCTGGGGCAGCTAGTTCCCTAGAATGATCCATTCAGAATGTAAACAGTGGAACTTTCCCAAATTTACTCATGCTTCTCAAAGTTTGTCCCTGACACCTAAATATGCTAGAGCTCCTCTCCACCTGAGAAGAGGTGATCCTTTTTATCTCAAGTAAAAAAGACTAAGAGTTTTGTAGATAATGGAAATATTAGCTATCCAGAAGTAGCAGTGAATAGCTTTAATCATTTCTTTGGATAAACTTGAATTTGCATTAAAGCTGCTACACAAAACAGTTCCATCTAGAGAAAATAATGACTCTTCTAGTCCAAAGAAGAGTCAGTAACTGTGATGCATGTCACTCATGATTTTTTAAAATTTCCTTTCTTATGTTCAGCTTGAATATTGAGGTTCTGTTGGATCTAAAATTTTTACCGTTCTTTAAAATTTAGTTGAAAAATGGAAAGTTCACAGTTGTTATGAATCCCTGGATTTTGTAATTTAAGTGAAAAACACTGAAAATAAGAACTTCTAAAATCTAGACTGCAGTCATATCTATTGTGCTTTTTCTCTAAGCTAGACTATTATCCTTGGCAAAAAAGCTTAGTAACATAATTGCAATATATATATATATATATATATATATATATATATATATATATATATAACTTTAAAAGCTACATCTTCATCTGGTACATTTCAAGATGCATCAAAAATTACAAAACCTGACAACTATTAAAGTCTTTGCCATATATTACAAAATTTTTAAAAATGTGTATATGTGTAGTTTTCAGAATATGTTATCTCAATCTCCTGAATATCTAAAGGCAGTATATCTAAAACCTTTGAAGATATTAAAATTATTTTATAAAATAAGTTTTAATGAAAAATCATGAATTATAAATAAATAGTATTTATGTGAAATATGTGAAATAGCTAAGAAAGAACTACTAAAATTACAAATATTTTCTGATAAAAATCATAAATGTCAACTTGATTCAAAATTTGTATCTGGCTCTTATATACAAAACTTCAATCTGGTATAATATCCTTTTCTATTACTGAAAATGACTACATAATTACTCTTCATATTATTTGTATGTTTCTAAAATTATGCTTTCATCTCTTAGCAGATTTTCCTCTACTGCCAGCAGCAAAGTTTGTCTTCTCTGTACCATTTATTATTATATGATTCATCTCTCTGAACCAAACACAAAATAGAATCCTCCCATAGTCTCTGCTGATCTTACTCTTCTACGCAGATATGTCAGATTGTACCCTGCCTTTTTCTTTAAGTACAAAAGCTGCAAAAGTAATTCTACAAGATAATTTGTCTCCAATGGGATTCTAAATTACATCTATCTTAGCACCTACCTCCTTCATCCACAAGCATATTTTAATATTCAGGGGTCCAGAGAAAACTGTCATTAAAAATTCTACTATTAGGCGCTGGCTGGTGGTACAGTGCATAAGGTGCCAGCCTGCAAACCCAAAGGTCTCTGGTTCAGTTCCCAGTCGGGGCAACATAACCAGGTTGCAAACCAGGTCTCCAGCTAGTTACATAGCTGGAGGCACGTGAAAGGCAACCATACACTGATGTCTCTCTCCCTTCCCTTCACTGAAAAATAATAAATAAAATATTTTAAAAAATCTAGTATTAGATTATATAGCTATTAGTCATAATTAAAAGTATACATAATGATAAAATATTTTAGCTGAACTTTATAATGCTCCATTTTATCTTTAATAAGATTAAACATTTAAAAGTCTTTTAGATGTTCCTGGAATAATTTTAATTAAAAAATTTAAGTTAGTTTTAAATGTTCAATAATTTCTAAATCATGAATTTTATGTAGTCAACTCATTTAAATTCAGCTTAACTTGCCATTTTTAAGTTTTCAACTTAACTGGTGCCCTCAAAATGGATACTATACAGAAACTATAATTTAATATTAAATATCACATTATGAAAATAAGACAGAGCCATAACCAAAATTAGAAAAGTATGCAACTACCACAATAAAATGATCTTGTAAATGTTTAAACAAGTATGATTTTTAAAAACTCTTTTAATATTTATTAAGCCAATGATAGTGTTTTGAGTAAGTCTTACTAATACAAAATTCTGGGGAAATGAAATTATAATTCATTATATCTGATGTGCCTGCAATTCACATTTTTATTAAAAGGATAATAAGCATTTAGTTAAAAGGGTTGGATATGGCATATCATTTTGAAAAGTATGTATTATTTTTCTATCTTTTAGTACTTAAAACATTTTTTAAATTTATGATTCCATTTATTTTATTTATATTGAGATATAATTAATATATATTACTTTCAGGTATACAAAATAGTAAGTTAATAAAAAGAACTAATCACAGAGTCATTTGACCTTGAATTGATGATTTTAACAGTTGATGAATTTTGTACAACCAGAGTAAATAAACTTTAATGGTTTTGGATTTATTATTTATAGAGTTTAGTTCAAAAGCATCTGCACTACTATATACTCGTATATCAGATACTCTTTGCTGAATGACCTTATCAATACGCTTACATGTCTGGAAAAATTAAAAATCTGTGTTAAAATAAAAATTCACTTTCTTCATGGCAATGACTTACTGTTTCAAATAAAATGGCTCAAAACCTGTCCCCACCTTTGATAAGATTGCTCATCTTTCTCTGAATGTGGTCAACAAAATAATATTTAAACATTTAAACAGCGTTCTGGTGTCATAGAGCCCAATTCTTCAATTATGAAATATGTTTTTCTTCTACTGAGATGACTTTTCAAAGTTAATTGATCACCAGTTAAGCACAGTAGATGTCATAGCCAAGAGTTATTTTTGCAACATTGAGAAACACACAGTTATTTTTCTTAGCCTTAAGTTTATAATCCTGGATCCATCAAAAAGCTTCTTGATGTTTATTAAATAGTTCTTTGTAAAGATAAAAATGGTTCATGTTCTGCTTTTCTGCCTAGACACAGGATTGTAAGCTCATAAAATTCTTTCCTCTAGCTATGTTATTTTCCATGTCATTTTCTCATGTCCGTAACTCCTCCCGCCGAGGCTACTTGTTGCCCTCTAGCTCAAGAACATATTTCTGAACACTGCCTTCAAACTCACCCGCCAGCTGGCTGGCCCAAGATAAAAGGCACGTATGCATCTTTTATTGCTTCTGAATTGCATATGAAAATACCTGTTTTGCAGAAGCAGCTTATTGATGTATGCTAGTTATTTTACATCAATGAATATAATTTCTGCTATTCTAAATCACTAGCTATATTTTTGCCAATCATATATCTGTTTCTTTTCTTGTTAATAAATTCCTTAAGAAATGGTGTCAAACATTCCTTACATATGTATTGGAAAACTTGGAACTCTAGAGTAAGCATTATCCTACTTGTTGGTCACCACTGAAGAAGTAACTTAGAATAAACAAAATGAATGGCAGCTTTCATTCTGTGAAGCCTGGAAATTTACTAGAAAGCAAGAGAAAATGGTTAAAATTGGTTTCCTAGAACAGCAGCACTTGAAAGCAGTGATAAATGTGATAATATTTAAGGAACTATGTTAATACATAACATTCCTAAAGTGTAATTTACAATCAAAACAGTTGGTGGCACCTTTGAAGCAAGTTTTTGTTTTTGATGGTATCTATGTTGTTAGTTCTTAGATGATGTT
The DNA here is from genome assembly GCA_004026585.1 of Noctilio leporinus. Classification (NCBI taxonomy): domain Eukaryota; kingdom Metazoa; phylum Chordata; class Mammalia; order Chiroptera; family Noctilionidae; genus Noctilio; species Noctilio leporinus. The sequence goes on from PVIW01002434.1 coordinate 149,865, forward strand.
ATTACTATATGAAGCCTTCATAATTACATTGGTTTAAATATATTTTCTTATATTCAGATAACATTATTTTAACATAGCTTACTTGTATATATATGTGAAAAAAGTACAGAATAATAGCAATGATGTCCCCTAAATAATAGTACTCATTACTCAGATATTTTGTTGAGAGTTTTAGCCCAATAAAATTTTTAATTTTGTTTAAAAGCACATCAGGAGTCCCTCACAAACAGCGTTTTTTACTCAGACAAAATATCAAACTCAATAAAGTAAATACAATACTGCAAGAAAGGTTGAGGAGACTTATTAGCACTTTCTTAAATGTCCTTAAGCCTCTTAGATCTTCTTTTCCATTAGGCTGTGACATGGTTTAAACTTGCTACTAGATAAAGTTATTCTTTAGATAAAAATATGACAAGCTTAATGTCATTCCTTTAAAAGGCAAATGTCCTTGAGAGGTATAATGCATTGAGGCTTATCCAGGGTTAGCACCAAGAAAAGTTAAGGTAGAATATAATCAGACATTTATGTAAGGTTTTACAGTTTTTGTTGTGGCTGGTGAGGGATGATTAATCTCACTTCTTTCCTAAATACCAAACCAAATAAGAGGTAGGTTCACACAAAGGAAGGACAAGAATTTATAAAATTGAATTGAGAATGCAGCTATGACTAACAACCAAATATACTGCTGAATACTCCAGCATTCTGCTTACCCTCTCCCCAACTGCCCTAGAAGTAAAAAACAGGGAAGAGTGTAAGGAAAAGGATCATTCTCTTAGGCAGTGTAGTGTCCCAGAGAAACAAAGCTGGACAACACTTAACCTGGAAAGGACAGATTTTAATTGGTTAAATATTGTACTAGTGTAACAGGGAAGAGGGTCCAGCTTGAACTGAACTAAATTTTGATTGTCTAGAGGTAACTGGCATTTTAAAAGGAGAATGAAGGAGAAGGGAGGAGAAATGGTGTGAGTTTGAGCAGACTTGGGAAGGTAAAATTTTCTAAGGACTGGTCAGGGGAAGTGTCATTAGCTGTGTCTTTTAGCTGATGGTTATGAAAGTTAGGATTCTATCCCCCAAAAACACTAGGAGATGGAGGCCCTAATTTAGATGGTTACATATTAAACAAATGGCAAAGTCCTTGAGAAAGATACTCCTGAGTTTTAGGAAATACATATATACACCTCAAAGGGATAAAATAATGATTAACAACTGTAAGCTCTTGTCAGTTAATGCTCTAAGCAAAAGAGGTCAGGGGTCTATCTCTGGTTGTTGGCTAGAACAAATAGTACATTCTTTTGACATCGCTGAACTTGTCCAGAAAAAAAAAAAAAAAAAAAACTCAAAATGGGAGTGGCTGGGCTATTCAAGGGACACAAGCTTAGGCTATTAGAAGCCATGCTAACGTTTGGTCAAGTTTCTTAGTGCAGAGGTTTGTAAAGAGTGTTTTGCTAAGAACTTCTGCAGTTCTTCATAGCACACAAAGCTCAGAGAGGGAAGGGACTGAGCCCTGTGCCTCTGCTCAATTTCTGAGGAAGGCTGGAAGAAGGAAAGAGCAATCTTGCCAACACAACTAAGAGGACTACCTCCTGGTAGCCTCCAGGCAGGGCTACCAGGAAGGGGGTAAGAACAGATCTCTTGGGATGAGGTTTGTCTAGAGACATTTTTGTTTGTCACATCAGAAATAGGGTGGACAGCTAATGGCATCCAGTAGGAGGAGGCAAGATTGCTGTGATAGGGAAAGAAAAATTATGTTCCTTCTACTCTTCTGAGTGCTGAGGTGAGATTCCTGTAATAAAAGACTGGTTAACAAAAGAAAATCAAACAAGTTTATTAATATGCATACCTCATGTATACAATGGAGATGTCAAAAGGAAAATAAGTACTCAAAGATGTGTCTTAGAATTCAGGATCTTAGGCCCTGGCTGGTGGCACAGGGGATAAAGTGCTAACCTGAAAACCCAAAGGTTGCTGGTTTGATTCCCAGCCAGGGCACAGGTCCAGGTTGCAGGCCAGGTCTCCAGCCAGATCTGTAGCTGGAGGCAGGTGAAAGGCAACCATACATTGATGTCTCCCTTCCTCTCTGCCTCTCTCCCTACCCCTCTCTAAAAATAATAAATAAAATCTTAAAAAAAAAAAAAAAAAAAGAATTCAGGATCTTAATAGGGAAAGGGGAGTGGGTGGAGATGTAGACCTCTTAGAAGAGAGTAAATTATTTTCAGGGAAAGATGAAAGGGACCTTAGAAGAATAGATGGGAGATACATTAGTTTGTGACAAGATTTTGTCTGGATGTGGTATCGATTTCTAGTCTCCTTTACAGAGGTGACTCAATTTTTCTTGCTTTATACACTCCCTGGGCACTAATAATGAACTATGAAAAAGATAAATTAAGAAAATAATACTATTTCATTTGCATAAAAATACCTAAGGATAAATTTAACCAAGAAAGTAAAAGACTTGTCTTCAGAAATGTATAAGACACTGAAAAAAATAAATTAAATAATATACAACTGAGTAGAAGCATTAACTGTATTCAGGAATGGGAAGAATTAACATCCATACTGAAAAAAGCAATGATTATAATGCCCATACTGCAAAAAGCAATCTATAGATTCAGTGCAATTTCTATCAAGATACCAATGCATATTTCACAGAACTGAAACAGATACTACAAAATTTTGTATGGAACCACAAAAGACCCAAAATAACTACAGCAATCTTGAGAAAGAAGAACAAAGTTAGAAGAATCATGCTATCTGATATTAACCTATACTACAAGGTTATAGTAATCAAAACAACATGGAAACAGAATAAAAATGGACATATATATTAATGGAACACAATAGAGAACCCAGAAATAAACCCACACCTTTATAGTCAATTAATATTTGACAGAAAAAACAAAAACATGCAATGGGGTTAAAGATAGCTTATTCAATATGGTGTTGGGAAAATTAGATACATACAAAAAAAATGAAACTATACCACCTCTAACACCATAAAAATGAAAAAACTCAATATGGATTAATGATTTAAATGTTACGCTCAAAACCATAAAAATCCTAGAAGAAAATCTTGAACATTGCTCATAGCAGCATTTTTTTCTCATATACTGTATTGTTTTAGGCAAGGAAAACAAAAGAAAAAAATAAATGAGACCATATCAAACTAATAAGTTTTTGCACACCAAATGAAACCATCAACAAGATGAAAACACAGTCCACTGAATGGAAGAACATATTTTCCAATGACACTTTTGATAGGGAATTAATATCCAAATTTTAAAAGGAACTCATACAACTCACACACTCACACACACACACAATTAAAATATAAGCAAAGGACCTGAATGGACTTTTCTCCAATGAAAACATACAGATGGCCAATAGACATAAAAAGATGCTCAATATACCAATTATCATAGAAATGCCAATTAAAACCACAATGGGGTATCACCTCACACCTGTCAGAATGGCTATCACCAATAAATCAACAAACAACAAGTATTGGTGAGGATGTGGGGGAAAGGGAACTCTAGTGCATTGTTGGAAATGCAGATCAGTGCAGCCATAGTGGAAAGCAGTTTCAAGTTACCTCAAAAAATTAAAGATGGAACTATTTATAACTCAACGATTCCTTTTTTGGTTCTTGGCTCATGCTTCATATTTTCCTAAAATCCATCCAACAAGCAGCATCTGTCCTCAGCAAATGCTGTACCTTTTTTCAAAGTGACCACAGGCCTGGCACTAGCAGCAGCTGGCCTGGTTCATAGCTTGGCCACTTTTGGGCACCTCCAGGCCTAGCACAAATACCAGTCATCTAAAGAGCATTTTGTAGCTTATGCCACATGGCTCTGAGAAGAACACAGATGGTGGCTGATCTTGCCTGCACCTCCCAGGAAGCACTAGAGCCAGCGCATCCAGTTTCAGACCATGTTGAAGCACCACCACCCAACCACCTCCATAAGCGACATACTCCAGAAATGGACTGAATAGGCACCAGAGCACTGCTGAAGTAAGTCCTGATCCGTAGGATGGATCCCTGCACAGCTGATTCTCTACAGTAGATAGAGATTGGCGGTCAGGTGTCACAGCCAGTTCTTATAGCTGATCAGCCGGGGGTAAGTCCCTCGCATTGACATGTCAAGTGCAATCAAGGCTCACGACAAGAGGAGCGTGTACACAGCCCACATTAGGGGCATATTTTGCTTCACAGTTGTTTCTTTGGTAGGTTCAGATTAACCTACATGGTAATAAGCAATCTATCTTTAGAATTTGAGAACTAATATTCTGTTTTGTTTGGTTTGGTTTGGTTTTTTCAATGGAAAGAAATAGACAGGTAGTACTACAGAAGCATAATAATCTGCCTGTTACACCTATGCTAAATGGCATCTAGGGCACCTGCCTGACCTGCTTTTTGGAGAAAGCACAATACCACAGCCATCTACTTCTATTTGAAAGTCAGGGTCACTTGAAAATTTAGCTTATGCTTATGTAGAAACTCAAGATCCAGACATTCCTCACAATTGATAAATAGACCCAGAAAAACAAGTCTGCTATTAACCATGCTAACATCTGCCACAATTTTATCCTGAAAGGTTGCCTCACTGGAGGCTAGGCAGCTACTGTCATCAGGTTCCAGCTAATTAATTAAAGAAGACAACTAAGAGTTAGTCATATAATTTGCTACAGTGTAGGGACATGGGTACATCTGCTAGATATCACCAAGACAGCCTTATATTCTTTACTGTCCAAAGTATGAGCAAGATAAAATACACTCTTTAAATTATCAAAATGGTGCAAATACATAGCTAAAAATAGCAATTTTTCTCCATCTCTTACAAATACCTTTCATTAAGTAAAAAACTACTGTTTTCCCAGGGACTTATGTTTGACATTATCAGAGAAATATAACAATATTCATGATCCATATGTATAAGATTTTAAAAAAACATCAAGAAACAGGGGTTATATGCATCATTTGGAATAAGGTATATGCTATATCGATGTTTCAAAAATATTTAATCTTCTAAATTAAGTCAAGACTGACAGGTTTGAAGTCTCATGCCAAGTCAAACTGATTGTTAGTGGGTTCTGGAACACTATTTTTAGAGAATTTTATCATTGCTTCTGGGCTCAGTCAGAAACAGTGCAATGATTGATTAGTAATGACTGTTGTGGGGTTGGGAGGGACAATACCGTGACTGCTCCTATGACATGAATTTGACATCCCACATTAAGACAATGGCAGACACGCTTAGCAGTTAGAGTAGTGTTATAGCAACATGAGTTATCAATTATCACCAAAGAAACAACAAAAAGTTCTAAATATTCCTGGGTGCCATGAAACCACCTCTACATTTCTAACACAAGCTATATGTCTTATGAACTTTCTTAGTAATACCTTAATAAGACAACATTATATTGATGAAAAGTCTGTGAACTTTACAATACTTTTTAATGAGTCAAGTACTTAGCTAGGCTCTGGAGATATAAATTACACATGCACACACACATGCAAATGGTTTCAGTCAGTGGTTCACACACTGCTCCTTTCAGTGGCTTGTGAATATTTCCATGATTTTGGAGTACTGACATTAGATCATGTGAAATCAAAACTCTGAAAAAATATGTGAATAAAGCAATAGAGAAATTAATCAGGGGTCTAAATGTGGAATATACTTCCATCCTTTCAAATAAGAAGCTAGGGTATATGGCCAAAGATTTCCCATCAAGAGTACAGAAGCTAGAAGAAGATAGTTTGCAATATCAAAAGGGTATAGTTTGATAAACAGCAACCACCAATTTCCCTACACCTTCACAGAAACATGAATTAAGCCTTTCCATGACACTAAAAATATGTCCAAGTTGCTTTGGCTGCATATCAGACCAATGAGTGTATGAACAAGAACATCAGTATTAATGTAATGAAGCTAAAATTGTACAGTGTGTGCTGAATTTGGAGGGTTATAGAGATGTTCTCATTATTCATTTGGGTGTAATTTAAAATACTGCCCTTATTTTTTTCCCCACATAATCATGTAAACTACAACATCACTTCAAAACAGTAGCTTGGCTATAATTTTTCATTGATATTTTTTTTCCACACTAAAATTTTGAGTATCTATCATTGAAAACATATTTAGATTGTTTCCAAGAAATTTTATAATATATGACACCTATGAAAATAAGGCCCTGGCTGGTGGCACAGTGGATAAGGCACTGGCCTGTGAACCCAAAGGTCACTGGTTCAATTCCTACCCAAGGCACATAACCAGGTTGCAAGCCAGGTCTCCAGCCAGCTCTGTAGCTGAAGGCAGGTGAAAGGCAACCATACACTGATGTTCTCTTTCCCTCTCTGCCTCTCTTCCTTCCCCTTTCTCTAAATTAATAAATAAAATCTTTAAAAAAAGAAAAGAAAGTATTGAAATAATTATAGAAATTTGGATCAATGTAACAGGATAGAAAGCTGAGAAATAAATCCACGATTATAAGGTTACCTAATTTTGACAACGTGCCAAGGTAATTCAATGGTCAAAGGACATTTTCAAAAAAGTATTCTAAAAAAAATTTAGAGATTTATATATATGAAAAAATTATCTTTGACCATTAAATCACATCAGTCACAAAAATAAAAATTTCTCATGAACCTAATCTTTGTGTCATTGGGTTAGGGAACAATTACAGAAAAAATAATGAAACATTAAAAATGATAAAATGGACTTCATCAAAGTTAAAAGACTTTAAAAATGTTATAGATGGGAAAATATTTTAATATATACTTCAAAGAAAATTTTCAAACAGTAAATCAGTGAAGAGATATTCAATATCACTAGTCATTAGGGAAGTGCAAATTAAAACCACAGTGACATATTACTTACTAAATACTCACTAGAATGTCTAAAATTAAAAGGACTAACATTACCAAGTGTTGACAAGTATGTGAGCAACTAGAACTCTCATACATTTCAGGTGGAATTAAAAATGGAAAGACAGCCACTTAGAAAAACAGTCTGGCAGTTTCTTATGAAATGACCTATGCACTTACCGTTGACTGAGAAATTCCATTTCTAGAGAAACTTAGATGCAAGTATTCATAAAATCTTTATTTATAACAGTCAAAACTTAACCAAATGTACATCAACTAGTACATAAATTGTAGTATACCTATGTTATGAAATATTAGCAACAGAAAGGAATGATTGACATGTAACAATATGCATACATATTAAAAGTATGGTGATGAATGGAAGAAGTCAGAAACAAAAGATAGTAATGTTTGATAATATTTATATGGAATCTAAAAAAGACAAAACTATAGCAATACAACGCAGATCAGTGGCTGTTTAAGCATAGAGGTTGAGAAGAGATTGTAATGCAAAACAGCATGAGAGAATATTTTTTGTAGCGATAAAATTATCCTATATTCTGATTGTAGTTGTAGTTTTATGACTGTTTACAATTGCCCAAATTCAACAAACGGTGTCTCAAAAAGAGTAAATTTTATCGTGTGTAAAATGTAGCTCAATAAAGTTGGTTGATAAATAAAAAGGAAGCACTGAATGGAGAAAGGGAAGGAGGGAGGGAAAGTGAAAGGAGGAAAGATTAAGTCAGTTATGGTGGACAAAATCATTATTTTTGGTGATAGTAAAGGAGATGATTAAATTTAAATGAAACAAAATATTTGCTTTTGGTAGATTAGCCCAATTAAGTCATATTACACAAATGAAGGGGAAAAACACATGTTGGTCCGGCTTGGAATATGTATTTTATCTGAATATTGAGTATCTGAATAGTGAGTGAACAGTGAACTAGCTTGGAAGATTTATTTTAATTGAATATTAATAGCATCTCTTACTTTTTCAATTGATTCCATTCCATTGCACTTTTCCCATACTTTATTTCTGACCCTTATTAATCAATTTATTATCTTATGGGATCCACTGCCTTCTGAAGCCAAAAAGCAAGCAAATGCTGGAATGAGAATCCAATTAACATACAACTAATAGGCAGATTGCTAATGCCATCCTAAGCTAAAAACTGGTCCTACTCTAGAACTTCCAGATAGTCTCAAACACAAATATGACCTAAGTGAAATCCAGTAACTAAAATAGTACAAAATACATTTTCCAACAAGATGGCTCCAAAGAGGACCAAACAAACGCACATCATAATTAAAATGCCAAAGATTAAAGATAAAGAGAATGTTAAAAGCAGCAAGAGAAAAGAAGGGTATTACCTACAAAGGAGTTCCCAAAGGTTGTCAGCTGATTTCCCAAAAGATACCTCTGCAGGCTAGAAGAGACTGCCAAAAAGTATTCAAACTGATGAAAAGCAAGGCCCTACAATTTGGATTACTCTATCCAGCAAAGCTATCATTTAGCTTGGAAGGGCAGACAGAGTGCTTCCCAAACAAGATAAAACTAAAGGAGTTCATCATCACCAAGCCTTTCCCTTTAGCATTTCACATAATAAAGGGAACTATATAAAAAAGAGAAGGTCAAAATAATGAACATTACAATGGCAATAAATTCACAACTATCAATAATTGAAACCAAAGAACAAACTAATCAAACAAGCAGAAGAGGAACAGAATCATAGATATGAAAATCATTTGGAGGGTTATCAGTTGGAAGGGGGAATGGGGAGAATGGGGGAAAAGGTGCAGGGATTAAGAAGTACAAACCCATAGGCACAACAGACAGGGGGATGTTAAGCACAGTAAAGGTAATGGAGAAGCCAAAGAACTTATATGCATGGACGTGGACTAAGGGGGAGCTTGCTGGAGGAAATAGGGTACCAGGTGGAGAGGGACAAAGGGGAAAAATTGGGACAACTGTAATAGGGTAATCAATAAATATATTTTAAAAATAAAATGAGAATATTTACCTTAAAAAAATCTTTAAAGAATAAAATAAATTTCTGAAATGCCTCACACACACAAATGTTTCCTATAAGACTTCCCTGTCAGAATGATCATGGTATAGAACTTTTGCTCTAAAGACATTGAAAGGTCTGTCAGACTAAAAAAATTACATTCCAAATTTTTAAAAACTCAGTTACTTAACACCTTATCTGAAGCTCAGCTTTAACAAGGGAAGCGGCCTGGGCTTTGCCAATAGGGGCTGAGTAGAGAGAAGAGGGGAGCAAGTAGAAGGGGAAGGGGAAGAGCTATGTCTGCAGGACTTCATGATGACCTTGAAGACGGTTTAGTGAATATGCAGAGGATCCTGGCCTGGGGATGACTGGTCAGAACTCAGGTTTGCAGTTGTAGGGTGATACCACAATTCATGGCCCAGATATTCAAAGCAGTCTAATGGAAGGAGCCAGAGGGTGAAGAAAAAACCAAAGAAAGAATGTGTAAAATAATCAAAATTAAGGTTCATTACCAATGCTGGCCACAAAAGGCAGTATGGTCATGTCCTTTATGAGTGACAGATGTGGACTAGCACCATAGCCAGCAAGCTGTGGCTAATGATTCTAGAGGCCAAAGGACTGCTGCAGCTGAAGTAGCATGCTTCCGTTCAGCAAGAACAAAGTCGCTTTCCTGTGAGACACATTGTCCTGATAACACTTGGCAGTGATTTTATCCTTTTAACCACTTAGGACTGTAGTCATAGTCTTGTGATCTCAGAGAGAACATACCAATTTTTAGACAGTTTTTGCACTCAAGAAAGTCCAGAAACCACACCTTACATCAAATAGAGACATAATGAACCCAGTAAAACACTGAAAATGTAAAAATTTAATATCTTCATTAGTATATTGACTTCGTGTTTACATTATAATGACCCCTAATGAAATGTATTTTATATGTATAATTTCCATTTTTAATTTAAGGATCTTTGACATGAGATCTAACCTCATAACAGATTTTTAAGAGTACAATACAATAATGTTAACTACAGGCACAATGGTGTACAGCAGGTCTCTATATTAAAACTAAAAATATATTCACTTTTATATATGTATCAGAAATATGTTCAGTATCTATTTAATTAGAAATTAATATTCTATATGATGTTTATATTATAGTCATCCCTGATTATATCAAATTGCTAAAAATATATTTGGGATAAAGATATATAGATAAATAGACATGGATAGATAACATATATCAGTGATTTTATTTCTAAAAATAGTGATTTTAGAGATACATTAAGTATATGGAATCTAAAAATATTAGGTTTAATATGAATTACCTGTCATTACGGAATGCACAAACATAATTAATACCAGGGCAGAAAGAGTAGCAATGATGGTTAAGAACCTGACTTTCCTCGGAGAAGCATTGGTATTTCCTGTGATTCAGCTACTCTAGACAATGAAGAGCAGTGAACTGTCACTCTTTCCTTCTAGCCAGCTGCAGGGCTGCCCAGCATCATTCCTCACCAGATGCTTAGTGACTGCTTGCTCTAAGAGGCATGATTCTGAGGGGAGAAAGAAAAATCTTAACTCAAACCCATGCTCTGGAGACTTACTGTGTGCCTGCAATATCAAAATGCTTTCCATGTTATTTGCAAAGACCAAATCAAAATTGGGAAAAATAGGTGTATTCTTAGAATCACATGAATTTGAAAGACACAAAGAACACTGTTTTCCTTATGCAAGAGAAACAAGACAGTGAAGGATGAGAAATGTCATTCCCAAACACACAAGGAAGGAACAACAATATGGCATGTCAAGAGTCTTTTAAAGAGAACAAGCTGGATATCACTGTATTCCAGGATATAGCAGAAGTAAAATGCACAGCAGTCTTATAATGAGACAGTACACCATCATTTTTTTTATTTCAGTAGTTGAAAGGATGTCTTACAGACATAGTCAAATTTTCATCTATTACAAACCAGAACAATTTTTAACAGGAAATTCACTATGTTGAAAATCTGCATAAGTTACCAGGGGTTAAGGGAGTCTCTGTTTTGCAGTTACAAGGCAGTAGTGGCTCAAAAGATAAAGACTTTTCTAGATATGTGACTGATATTGCTACCAAGATATATACTGGTTAAACCTTAGTTAATCATAAATCAAATAAGTATGGCAGCCTACATAGCAATTCTTCTGTTGTCTCAAGAACTCATCACTAAGGCATTTCATTTACTTCTGCCCATCTCCCAATAAACTCCATGGAGCAGGGAGTGTAATTCAGGTATCTTTATATCCTGTTCCCAGAATAGCGTTTGACAATAAATAGCAGGTAAACAGTAAAATTTTAATAGAATAATATGTTACTTATCTGTTTTCCCAAGGCATATTGACTGATGATTGTTGCAAAGGTGTAACTCAGCAACCTATTTGGCTACTTTTAGTGGAGCTTGAAAGAGGTTTTATAATCAAGGAGACTAAAACTAATGGTTTTCTGATGTGATTACTTACTACATTTACTTAAGTACCCTTTCTCAACTACATTAGCATGAGTAATAGTATCATTTAGATCAGTGATTTTCAATCTTTTTCATCTCATGGAACAAATAAAAGAACTACTAAAATTCTTCAGCACAACAAATACATTTTTTGCCAATCTGGAAAAAAAATAGGTTTAATTTTCACTCAATCATACCAGACATCTATTATTGCATTGGCTGTTGTCATTTTTTTAATTTGACAATCTAAGGAAAAAGAGGTCAGTATCCCTGACTACATAATCACTATTGCACAACATCAAATTAAAAAGCTTCTGCACGGCTAAAGAAAACATCAAGAAAATGAAAAGGGAACCAACCATATAGGAAAACATGTTAGCCAATGATACTTCAGACAAGGGTTTTATTTCCAAAATATAAAAATTACCCAACTCAACATCAGGAAGACAAACAATCCAATTAAAAAATAGGCAAAGGACCTGAACAGACACTTTTCCAAGGAGGAGATACAAAGGGCTCATAGACATAGACATATAAAAAGATGCTCAACATCACTAGCCATCAGAGAGATGCAGATTAAAACCACAATGTGATACCACCTCACACCTGTCAGAATGACCATCATCAACAAATCAACAAACAACAAGTGCTGGTAAGAGTGTGGAGAAAAGGGAACCCTAGTCACTGTTGGTGGGAATGCAGACTGGTGCAGCCACTGTGAAATACAGTATGGAACTTCCTCAGAAAACTAAAAATGAACTGCCTTCTGAGCCAGCAATTCTAATGCTGGGATTATACCCTAAGAATACTATAACACTAATTAAAAAGAACCCATGTACCTCAATATTCATAGCAGCATTATTTACAATAGCCAAGTGCTAGAAACGGCATAAGTGCCCATCAGTAATGAGTGTATCAACAAACTGTGGTACATTTACACAATGGAATACTACACAGCAGAAAAAGGATAGCATTCCTATCCTTCATGACAGCATGTATGGAACTGGGCAGTATTATGCTAAGTGAAATAAGCCAGCAGTGAAAGACAAATACCACATCATCTCACCTATAAGTGGAACCTAAAACAAACAAATGAGCTAAACAGAACCAGTGACATGGAAATAAGGAACAAACTAACAGAAACCAGAGGGGTGGGGGGAGAGGTATAATGGAGGAAATATGGGAAAGGGCCTTGTCAAGGACCAAGTATAAAGGACCCATGGATGTGAACAACAGCATGGGGATTGACTATGGGGGCCAGGGTTGGACAGGGCAGTGGAGAGCAATGGGGGAACTGTAATTGATCAACAATAAAATAAAATAAATGAAAAAATAATCTTGTGGTACACCAGTGTGCTATGGCACATCAGTTGAAATTTGTTGGTTTTGATCAACTAATACAGGTAGAACATTGTTCTTGAGACCAGAGTAATGGCCAGGGAAATTTTGAATGACATTATGACCCCTTGTGGGAAAGGGATTCAAAAGTCTAAATTGACAGACTAGGTAACTCAAATGAAGTGCACTCTAATTCTTCTTATCAGTGTTTCTTTGATGCCTAAAACAGAGCTTAGTAACTAGTGGGTGCTCAATGCATGTATGAAGGATATCACATGGGAAACTTCATTTGCTAGGAAACATAAATATGGGCCCAAGAATGAACTGGAAAGTTTTAAACATAGGACACTGGTTGAAACTTCTTATAGAAATAATGACTTATGAGTAGGCTGTAAGCTCCTAGAGAGCAAGGCATGGATCTTACGGTTTTGTATCTCTAGCAGATAGCACAGTGCTTGGCACATTGGAGCTACCCAAGCATTTAGGTTTGAGTAGAATGAAGACATAGTGTGATTCTCTTTCCTCTTGTGATGTCCAGGGTGCTTCTGCAACCATTAGGGCGCATGAGCAAGGAAGACAACATGTATTTTCTTCTTTACCCTTTCAAAGAACCTCTTCTTTTTTCTTTTTCTTCCTCTTCTTCTTCTCCTTCTCTTCCTTCTCCTCCTACTTCTGCTTTCTCCTCCTCCTCCTTCTTCTCTCTCTTATTACTTGATATTACTACTATGCACAACTGGAAGTTTAGAGCATAAAAGAATCCAACAAAAAATCCAATTTCAAAGGTGTTTTGACTTTAAAATTATGTTACCTTATATTTATTCTAAGAGTAAGTGTTATTATGATAGTTACAGAATAAACTGAATGAAGTGGAATGAAAAGAAACCAGATTTTTCCCCCACTAACTCTCACTCTTCACTTTCTGAGGCTTTATGTTTACAAGTACATCACCTGCCAAATAAAGTATATTTCCCCCATTTCAAAGCTACGATGTAGGGAGGTCAAGATTTGATCAAAGCAACTTAGGTGAACAAGGTTGAAGGGAAATTGAGCTAATCCTCATTGTCTGTCCCTTAACTGTATGTCAATGTCACATTAAAAAAAACATATGTAATAAATATTTCACTGGTTGCTTATGATAAACAAATGATAAACCAGAGACAGGGTTTTGGTCACAAGTTCACTATCCAAGTAAAACATTTATCTTGCCCTGGCTGGTGGCACAGTGGATAAGGCACTGGCCTGTGAACCCAAAGGTCGCTGGTTCGATTCTTAGACAGGGCAACATAACCAGGTTGCAAACCAGGTCTTCAGCCAGATTCGTAGCTGGATGCAGGTGAAAGGCAACCAAACATTTATGTTTCTCTCCTTTTCTGCCTCTCTGCCTTCGCCTCTGCCTGAAAATACTAAATTAAAAAAAAAAAAAATTAAGTTTGTCTCTTTCTTTTAAAAATAGATTATATTGGTGTGTTTTACAACATGTTTAGTCCTAGAAATTGATTCTTCTCACTGTTTCCAGGTAATGGCCAAAGACAGAACTGAGGTCACTCTTGTATGATTGCTCAAAGCTGTGGTCTACACAGCTTGGATAATAGCATCTTGACAGGATTTTAAATCCAGAGGAATGAATAAGTACCTTTTGCAGCCAAATGACAAGTCTGTCAGAGTGAGTTTTTTCTTGAGTGCATTACCCTGGACAACATCTGCCTTTGGGGGGCAGGTAAGCCAAAATGAATCTTACCTAGATTTGGATGCTTGTGTCTGAAGAGAGTTTAAAAAAAAAAAAAAAAAAGAGAGAGAATGTGAATGCCTGGATGTATTGAGTGGGCAGTTTTCCCTACAGGTTAGATTTATTAATAAAGTTGGAGTCAGCAGCTCTGAAAGCAATCTTGTATGAAGTCTATTTGTAATATCCCAAAGATGGCACTTGGGGAAAAAAATAGAAACAAGTATTTCCAAACAATGTGAAGGTAATGCTGGCATACCTTCATATATAGGTATAGGTATAGGTATAGGTACAGGTATAGGAATAGATATAACTATAGAGATACAGATATATAGATCAAGTCCCCATTCTTGTAATCATTTTAGTTTCACTCCTGGACTATTGTTTTTAGTGCCTCCATTAAAATTACTTTTTGTTCATCATACTTTATCAATATGTTTTTCTTATTTAACTTTTTAAAACGGTCTTTATATATTTATATTTAGAGAAAAGAGAAGGGAAAGCATCATCAGTGTGTGAGAAACATAGACTGGTTGCCTCTTGCATGTGCCCCAACCTGGGACCAGGCTTGCAACCCAGGCATACTGTCTGGACCGCTGACCAGGAATCAAACCCAAGACTTTTTGCTTTGCTAGATTACACCCAACCAACTGGGCTACACCAGTCATGACTTTATTTCTGACATTTAAATTTTATTTATCAAAAAAAATTCATACAGTTTCTTTTAAAAATATTGCTAAAAAACAAACAAAAAAACACACTCTCTCCTGTCCTATCATTATCCCTTTCCCAACTTCCTATGACGTTTCTATTTTAAATTCTTTGAGCTCTTTCTGCAGACATTCCTGCCAATGGTGCTAAGCCCAGCAAAGATGATAATACTTAGTCTCCATTTTGGACATCAGCTAGTCCAACTAGATACTCAGCCTGCCATAAACACTGGGATTCTGTGTGTTTCCACAGAAACTTAAAGTGAGGAAAGTGCCTTTCCCTTTCCCTGCGCTCTTGTGCTCTCTGGTCTGGGTTACAGGTCCAAGATTTATTGTTTGTATGTTATCTTGAAAGGAGGGGCCTGGCATCCTGCAAAGCACCATGAGAACCAGCCAGGTGCTGAAGTCAGGCCATCCTGGTCTGGAGCTGAGATGGTGGATCAAGCCTGGCGCAAAAGTGTATATCAAGACTGGAAGCCACTAGACCATAAACATACTGCTTGGAACCTAGCCTTCTCATCATTCCAGGGTGGGAGTCTTCACTTCAGCAAGAAATGTAAAGAGACAGAACAGGAAGAAAATACAAGATTCTGCTGCCATCCGGCTATTGGATCCTAAGTCATGGTCAGGCCAGGGGAGGAGTGAAGCTTCTCCAATCAAGTGGCAGAAAAGTCTCAAGACCCAAACCAGACTTCGTCTCCCAGAGTCTGTGGTCCGGCACTGCTAGGTCTCTCTGTGCTGCTCCAGGGTGTAATGGACAAGAAGAACCCCCCTTCCTCCTTCACAAACACACTTGTGTAGCTATTATTTACAGAAATTTATCTCAGAAAATGCTTACTCAGAGCATCCAGTTTGTGCAATATCAGTTCATCTGACACCAATTGTTCAGTAGAATGCTGTTAAAGCAGTGTTATCTAGCATTCTACATGTCTCCCTAACTTTTTAGATCTTTCACTTTCCCTATTTTTTTTTTTTTGATTTCTTACTTTATTTAAAAAAAAAAAGATTTTATTATTTTTAGAGAGAGGGGAGAGAGGCAGAGAGGGAGAGAAACATCAATGTATGGTTGCCTTTCACCTGCCTCCAGCTACAGACCTGGCTGGAGACCTGGCTTGCAACCAGGTTATGTGCCCTGGCTGGGAATCAAACCAGCGACCTTTGGGTTTGCAGGCCAGTGCCTTATCCACTGTGCTATCAGCCAGGGCTCGTCTGGTCATTTTTAAAACCTAAAACTTCAAAGCCCTGACCACTAGGGTGGATTCTACTCAGGCTTGCAACCTGGTTATGTGCCCTGGCACATACCTCACCCCTTACCTTTCTTCATGTCTACAAGACAGATTTGAATCACTATAAAATAATCCTGATTAGCAGCCGCTACTGCATCCATACACTCCCAGGAGTTTCTGTTGTTTCTCAGGTCAACCTGCTTTCCTTTTCCCCATAATTGTCTATAGAAAACCGTTCCATTCTTTTAAAAATCTCCTCCCAGCCTATTAGTCCTCCATTTTCCTAACCTACTTTTCAGAGATAAAGAAGCTATGAGAGAGGAACTCCTTCAATTTTCTGTAGAACACCTATGACGGTATCTATACATATTACCCTCTTCCGTTTCATTTCCTTTCACACATTTAAGTCTCAACAGTCTACCAGGCTTTTGCATTTCTTCTGCTATTGCCTTTGCAGAAATGTTACACTATCAGTTATTCATTCAATCATTATCTCTATTTCTCACTTGAATCCTTCCCATCAACAAAAACATAAAATCAGATATACTCTATCTTACAAAATTTTTTCCATTGAGCACAGATCTGCTTCCAGCCACTGCCCTTCCTCTTTCCGCTTATCCTCACAGCCAAATTGTTGAAAACATTTTTGGTACTTGTTCTCCCACAACTTTCTGCCCCTCCTTATGTAACCTATTCCAAAGTCCATCTATACACAGGACACCAACCACACAAGCTGCTACTGACAATGATGTTCTCCATTTGGCCAAAAGAAATGACCTGAGTTTCTGTTTCTGAATATTATGCAGTAGCAAATGTTGAGCTCTATCCACCTCCTGCAACAACTATAAAGCTGGTGAAAATATATAAAGAATATACATTCAGATCTTGTTTAATAGGTAGAAGTCCTGTTCTGCAGACCAAGTCAACTCACAAGATGAGCCCCAATTCTGTACTTTTTCAAGCAGTGACAGTGAAGAGAGCCAGAGGGTGAGACCAGGGAGGGGACCAGCCATCTCACTCTGCATCCTACAGTCTCCCTCAAGTTGCGCAAACTTTCCTCAAGGAAATTTCATATCCCCCACCTAAGGCAACTGCTTTCATTACAGTTTCTGAGGAACTGAGTTTCTTTCCTCAGAATAGTTTTCTTAGTTCATAATCACATTCATTGGTGAGATCATGTGTTTAATGTTCTCACCCATTTTTCTGTAAGCTCCTGGAAAGGAGAAACCATTCTGGTCCTGTTCACTACTGTAAACCCAGTGGTCTGCACAGTGTGAAGGAGTGAATTGGTAAATGGCTGAATTAATAAATGAATAATGCTTTCTTGAGTGAAAGTAGATTGTGTAAAGTTATAGCTAGTAAAACTGAAGTTGCATATAAATCACATCCTGTCTTATCTATACAGCAATCTGTAATCCAGACGCATGCATGGTCATGTGTTACAATATGGAAATTAATCTATCCTATAATGCTAGAAGGAAGAATCCAGAACCATTTCTTAATAGTAGTTCAATTATTTTGATTTTGAGCATGGTATTTGGATTTTGAACATCTTTTTGAAGTGTTAGTATTAAAATCTGTAAAGTTAACCGATTAGAATACATTGGTTGTTTTCAAACATTTTTTAAAGCAAAAAATATTTTTCCTAAAATAAGATCCATGGATAGGCACCGGCCTGCAAACCCAAAGGTCGCTGGTTCGATTCCCAGCCAGGGCACATAACCAGGTAGCAGGCCAGGTCTCCAGCCATGTCTGTAGCTGGAGGCAGCTGAAAGGCAATCATACATTGATGTCTCTCTCTCCCTTTCTGCCTTTCTCTAAAAATAATAAATAAAATCTTAACAACAACAACAAAAAGATCCTATGTTGAAGCCATTAGATAATAATGAAAGGAAACCTTTTTGTGGTACTTGTGTTCGTGTGTGCGTGCACATGAGCACTCCAACTTTTTGCAATGGGAGGAAGGAGCAGTGAGGGAGAGGCAAGGGGCATAAGGGAATAGATGGAGGAGCTGAAGCCCTGTGCAATTCGCTACTTACTACTCGAGTGTCATATGACACAATGCAGAAACCTCTGATCTAGATGGTATTCATGGTTTCTCTTAGATATTATAATAAGAGGAAAAAATAACATTATAAATACTTTGGCCAGATTGTCCCATCACACATTCTCAGCAGTGTGTTCAGTGAACCAAATACCCCATTACAGGGTATTTGTAATGACAAGACAGTCATTACAATGTTTTTATTTATACACAAACTTATACCAATATTGTTAAGATGGTCTTTACTTGGGAAACTAAGAGGCTTTATGTATATGTAGCAAGAATAGAACCAAGATTAGAATTTGGGCAGAAGCAGAATCAAGCCAATTCTGGCTAGGATTCTACCACCAGCACCACTATCACTGACCCCTAAAAAATGTCATCACAATAATAAATTTCACCATTTCCCTGAAAATTTGAATGAGTCCCTCAAGCCTCAAAGCCCTTAGCAGAAGGATGCTAATGCTGTATGTACCTAAAGCCTGTGTCAAAATTGGACCAGGAGATAGTTAAGCCCTCAGGCTTTCTACCAGAAAAGCTGTCAGAAAAGATGTTCAAATGGTAACAGTTAGTAAAAGGAGATATAAATGCTCACTGAATGGTATAGAACAGGGTAAACTTAAAATTCAATAGCCAGTCTGGAAAAATAAAACTAGGCACAGCCAGGGTATATGGGATGAGGAAACAGTGTCCAGACAAATATATAAAATAGAAAAAACATTTAAGACCAAACTAAAGGTATTTCAGCTCCCAAACAAGTATAATCATGTAATAAAACCACAGGCTGAAAGTCTGGCTTAATATTTACAAAATCTTAGACTCAGAGACTAGACATAAAACAATAACCTCTTTTCCATATCCTTTGAATTACTAGTTTGTAATTTATTGGAGCTGAGAAATGCTGGCACCAGTAAATTCAACTCAAGTAGACAAAAATAGAACAAAGCATGACATGAGCAGTAAACATACCTCTTAATTCATTATAATAAATTCAAATTTCTTTATGCATTTCTATTTTTTCACTTGCTAATATCACACATACCTTTGGTTAGCTACCATATATATTCAATAGTCACAAAGTATGTTATTTTACATAGTGTCTTTATGAATCTGCCTCTGATTAGGTCATAGAAAAGGATACATTCAAGAAACATTCAAGCAGGGCACTTTTTTTTTTTTTTGATCAGCCAAGGCTCTCTAAGGCTAGAGTCCCTGGGTTAAGAAAAAAGAATAAAATATGCAAATAACTTTGTTCCACTGATATATCTTGCTCACTCTATTCCTGCTCAAAGGCCTGGTATATTTATAGGGATAGCAATGAAAGCATTTAGGAGGAAAAGGATGATAATTTATAATTATTTAAATGATTTTGATCACTGTTCTATGTCTGTAACTGAGCTTGCCTTACTCACTTTCAGATGAGAAAACAAAGGATTGCTCAAGGTGCCATTTGTTTAAATGTAGTGGGGACCCCAAGGTGATGCATTCTAATCCACATGTTTTGTTTGGGTTCACTTGTGGAGGTGTGCTCAGGGTGAGCAGTTAACTCACTTTGGAATATTAAAAGTCATGCATTGTGCTTTTAAACAGTGGTTGCTGAGAATATTCACTCTTCAGTGAGATAATGCTGATGCCACTTAACTTTTCTCTGACCCCCAAAATTCTAAACATAGAAAAGCATGAGGGGAAAGGGGAGAGTTTGAGGAAGCGAACCAAGAGCAAATGGAGGAGGAAGAGTTGCAGTAGAACTGCTCAATTTTTTTTTTTTTTGCTCAATCCTTATTAATGAGGATTATGAATAGTCTTAATAGGAAAAAGAGGAGAATGTAAAGCATTAGTAAAAACTACATACTTTTTTTTAAAAAAAGTAGCCAGCACATACGAACTCTCCTAGCCAACTGTGTGCATCTTTTCCCAAGTCCTGCTTCTGTGATATCTCATTGGTAGGTTGAAATTGGCCATAATGTGAGTATTCATACCAATAAAAATTGGCAATGCTATATAGATCAAGGCTCTTTTTCCCCACCTCAGAGAGCCAGTAATTAAACATTTACAAGCACAACACTGACTACAAGCCACAGAAGACAAGGACCCCAAGGAACAAGAATGCAGGGCGCAGTGGGAGTCTACATACTACCTGCTGATTACAGGCCTTTTTGCAACAGAGGATCAAGTGGAACCAAGAGGCAGCAGCTTCTAGAAGCCGTAAAGGCCTCTGATGATGCCCCGGATGTTCAGGTTCATATTTAAACCAAAGCAATAATGAAGATTGAATACATGGCTTAGAATTTCACTGCAATTTTGGTCAAATAGCTCTACTAAAGTTCTGCAGAATCTGGGTCTTTTAGGTGAGTGTTATTTGAGAGGAATAGGATGTCACGTTCAGCTCTCAGTGGCTTATCTGGGAGAAGCCCAGTAAACAGCTGTGCCATACATAGCACATTGAAGACTGAAGTCATATATCACTTTGAGGTGGACAGAGGTAATGACACTCTATATGAGCAAATCCCAACTCTAGGCAATTTTTGCTACAGAATGGAAAGTAATGAAAAGCTAGTTTAGTGGCCTCAGTTTATCTCTTGAGACTAGTTACAGCAGTTACATATAAGAAATCCTGTATAAATAAATCATAATTCTTATTCTACCTTATAGGTCCATTACTATTCATTTTGTTAACTTACAAAAATATTTTCACAAAATAATTTTGTGACTTACTCCCTAATCAATAATCAATATTACTTTTATCAAAACACTACATGGTTAATTAAATATTATAATAAGTAAAGCTATAGAGAATTTCATTTGTGTGAATAACCAGGAGGAAATTATACAATTAAAATGATTTTGAGTTTTATTTTCATTATATTGGTAGAGTCCAGCTTTCCCACAAAACTTGGTTTCTATTATATCTTTTATTTTCCCTGGATCATGGTTAGGAACAAATTTATGTGTCTCCTCAATGACACACCTTCAAAAGAAATTAATCACGGCCTGTATCAAAAACAGATTTAACGCTTTCTGAATTCTACCTGCTGTCATTGGGGAATTCCTGTATTTCTTATACATAACACATTATTTGATATTTTTCACCACATATCAATAAATTCTTTAGGCAGTAGCATAATCCATGCAGTGGAATCAAATATATATGCATATAGAATCTGTATTCTTAATTAGGTTTAAAGTCTCTATTGTGGAATATAAATTTCCTGTTAACATTCAAATGATCCTAGAATTTTAGTTATATAAGGTCCTAGAAATATTATGAAACCCAAACCTCTTGTCTTAAAGATAAAGAGGCTGAATTCCAGAAAAAAATGAGAATAACAGAAGTATGACTTATGAGTTTCTGCCCTGCAGAAAACATGAGCATTAAATTTGAGAGAAAACAAACTCATAGCAGTTAATCCAATATTTTCATTGCATGCTTACAAATAAGTCAACAGTCTGACATAAACTTATAATTAAACATAAAAAATAATTTTTTTTAGCCTTTCTTCTGAGGCAATTTTGAGCATGGAATTTCCTAATAAATTCAGAAATATATTACAGTAGGAAATGTTTTGCAGGGCATAGGGACCTGACTAAAAAAATGTACTTTGTGACTATTGAATATGTGGTAACTAACCAAAGGTACATGTGATATTAATAAGTGAAAAAATAGAAATACATAAAGAAAAACAAGAGTATAAAACACAAACTCCCTTACATGAACAAGATAAAAGCAAAAGATAGTATGAAATGAAAGCAGGGAAATGGTTAAACACAAATTGTTTTAAAATTGATAGGAAAGATGTTCCCTTCACTTATGGATGTCAAAAAAGTTGACAAAAGGAAGCCACTTATAGATGGAGAGCAGGAATTAGGGACTGCAGGGAGTGGGGAGAAAAACTAACAAAGCCAAAGGTGCACAAGTTAAAGAGAATGTTTGAGGAACTTAAATTTACTCCTAACCAATCATTTAGCTCCAGCCCCCAAGTTGTGAATATCATACTTCATTTTCATTTAGTTCAAAGTATTGTTTTAAACGTTTACTTGGATTTCTTTTCTGAATCACCAATTACAAGGCAGTATATGTATTGTGATTAGAGAATTTCTTCTTGAAGAAATTGATAGAAATTCTTCTTTTTTGGTGATTTGATGGATAATCAAACTTGGAAACTATTTAAAGGGCTTTAAAATATAACTTATTTTAATATGTTATCCAGATACTGGAAACAAGTCAACTTACATTTATCATTTAGACCAAGTTTAATTGTAGCATTTGTTTTCAAGAGAAGTATCCTGAAAAATTTGAAGATGTATAAAAATTTGCTCTATTTCTTTAAGTTTCTAGTGGATATATTTCCAAGTTATATGGTTGCATCAAGGTTCATAACTGTTATATCTTTTTTATGTTTGACTTTTTACAGTATGAAATATTTTCCTTTGTTGCTTTTAACATCTTTGGCTTTAAAGTCCATTTTTCTTTAGAAAATTTAATATTTTTCAACTGTTTGGATCTTTCATTTTATTTTTTATTATTAAATAACATTTATCCTTTTATTTTTAATTTCTTTGTGTTTTTAGATGGATTTTTTCAATTTAACTATTTGAGATTTGACATATTTA
This sequence comes from Noctilio leporinus, assembly GCA_004026585.1. Taxonomy (NCBI): domain Eukaryota; kingdom Metazoa; phylum Chordata; class Mammalia; order Chiroptera; family Noctilionidae; genus Noctilio; species Noctilio leporinus. Next base: position 172,874 of record PVIW01002434.1, read on the forward strand.
ATAATAAATACATTGATATGGAGTTTGACTAGTGATTTTTATCTTTTTTCTTCTATTTTTAATTTTTTCTTGTTTTCTTCCTTCTCTTAGATGAATCAGTTCTGATATGCTAGATTTCACCTTTAGTGGTATTTAAAGTATAAAATAGATCTAAAATATTTTAATATATTATTTTCTTATTTTACCAGAGTCCAAATTTAATATGCACACTTAAACCATTATTTCCTATGAATGGCTAAAACCAATTGATATCTATGTATTTGTCCTTTGACTTTTTTCTGGAGTGTATCTTTTCATCAGTCTTTCATAAAGGACAATAAGTGTTCTCAGTTCTTACTTAAAGATAGCATCATTGTGATTTGGGTTCTACACTCAAATTTATTTTTTTCTCAGAATATTGAAGATAATCCTCAAATGTCTTTTATCATATAATGTTGATAAAATAGTAACATAGTAATGTGATTCTAACTCCTTTTTAGCTAACATTTCCCTATTCTCATTTTGTCTTTTTTATATTTATAGTGATCTGAAGTGTGAAGCACACACCATTGTGTGTCCTGTTTTAAAATTTATCTTCTTCGTCCCTTGGAATCTTTTCAACTTTAACCTGGGGGTGTTGTCTTCTGTGTTTTCTTTGCTTTCAATACCCTCACCACTACCACCAAACACATACACACATGCACATAAACACATTCTTCATGTCATTTACTTGTGGATCCCTATTAGATATTTTTGAAGCATTGTTATGTTTTAACTACGGGTTTTTTTAAATCAAATTTTACTTTTCTTTTAATCTGGGATAATCATTCCACTTTCTCTTCCAACTAATTTATTCCCTCTTCATCCAAGATCATTCTTTATTCTGTTCATTTCTTGAATTTTCATATTTCAAAGATCCATTTTTCGACGGCATCTCTGCCAATCTTTTATCCATGGGATACAATCTTTCTAGGGATACTAATCACACTTATTTTAAAGCTTTCTCTTTGCTTGCTTTACAACATTGTTCAGGTTGAAGTTTTATCTTTGAGTTTGTTGCCGGCCTTCCAGTCATTGATTTTTCTCAAAGCTTGATAATCCTTGGTTTCTTCTCATCTTTGTATTTCATAATTACTATTTTCCTGTCACTGAATATAAATTATGAATGACAGCTCTTTGTTTCTTCAAGAGCAGTTGTCATAAGATGTGTGCAAGGAAAGATATACAATTAATTTGTTTTCTGGTTTTACAGGTTCTATTTTCTTCTGAAGTTTGCCTATGGCCACTGTTCTGCCTTCAGATTCTAGCTTCAACCTTCTCTGGTTTACTGTGGATCCAATATTTCTATTACCTGACTGATTGGCGAGAGAGAATGAAGGTGCAGGATGCAAGCATCAAAGTTTGGTTGCAATTTCACTTTTATTTTTTAAATTTTTGAAATGATTTTATTTATTATTTTTCAGAGAGAAGGGAAGGGAGAGAGGCAGAGAGGGAGAGAGACATCAATGTATGGTTGCCTTTCACCTGCCTCCAGCTATAAATCTGGCTGGAGACCTGGCTTGCAACCTGGTTATGTGCCCTGGCTAGAAATTGAACCAGCGACCTTTGGGTTCACACGTTGGTGCCTTATCCACTGTGCTACCAGCCAGGGTGTACAGTTTCATTTGTAATCTCTTAGTATTTGTCCCTGACTTTTTCTTACTCATTACTTCTATTATCTCTGGGTTTGAAGCAAACATCTTATGTGTTTTGGGAGAGCTTAATTTTTGACTTTTTTGTCCATTTAATTTCTTTTTTTCGAAAGTCCTCTTATATTTTGTTTTCCAGCATGCTTATGTATGTTTATAATAATTTTTCTGTATTTAACAGGGACAAAATTGAGACCAAGTTCTCTGACACAGAAACTATTATCATCCTGTTACACTGTATATTAACCTATAAATGGCATGATAAACATATACATTTTTAATCAGAAAGTAATTTAGCCTTCTTGTTCTCATTGGACTAGTTTTTATAAACTTACCCCACAGTATATGAAAAGAGTATTGTTTCTTTTAAGCACAAGGGCAAGAACTCCTTATGTGAAATCAGATCAATTATGAATTCACTTGATGCTTATAAAACTCCCTGGAGGCAAAAAGGCTTAGCTTTTCAATATAAATAACAGAACCAATCAGCGATATTCTTGTTGAACATGAAGAACAAAATTTATAGACTCTTTGTTTATTATATAAAAGACTTCCTGAATATAAAATGGCCTGCTTTTCATTTGTTTCATGATCAAATTATTACTTACATTAGCAGAGCAGAACTCTTATGCCATCAAAGCTATTTTCTTTAAAGTACCAGATTCCAACATACCAGATTCCAATCTGCAATAGTTTATTTATACTGGTATTACATTTAATAGAATATTGGTTAGGTCAAAACAAGGACAACTTTAAAGTCAAAGCTTTCTGTTTGCTTCCGCTCCTGGCTTCTCTTACCTTCTTCCAAGATTTAGTAATAGCAAAAAAATAAAAACAAACAAACAAAGAAAACCACTTTGCTAAAAATAAAGTAACTGTTCAGTTACCAGAACATGTCATGTTTTGGTTATTTTAGCTAATAAGACAAAGGCATATACATGCATTTCTCCTTTCTTGGATTTACTCACCCAATCAACACTTAATAAGCCTCTTTCACAGAACAGTCTGCATCTTCAGTATTAATATGTACCAGGCTGTCATATTAACTCTTGCATTTCTTCCCATTTTAAACATGAATATCAAAATATTTCCCTCTCAGATTAGTACTACACCACCTTTAGAGATGCTTTCCATTTTCAAAAACATTGCTTATAGTATCCAATTTTTGTTCTCTGCTTTTTGTCCTTTTTATGGAAGTCAGAATGTAATAAAATGGTCCAAGAGTAACTTTTCTAAGGGAAACATTGAAGCCAAATTTCACTTGTAACACTTATAATCAACAAAATTAATCATCAAATCTAGATTCCCTGTGAGTCTATGATGTTGCTCCATCCCAAATTCAAGTCATTAAAAGTATTTTTTCCAGAAGTTCCTCAAAACAAGGTTGAGTACCCCTGAGAACAACCAGATAATCATGTCACTTTTAACTTTCCAGGGGAGGAAGTTGTCTATTAAAAACTTCATCGTGACTTGGCATCAAGAAAATTTGCTCCTTAGTTTTAATTCACATTATACAGTTCTGCTTTCAGCAGATAAGAAGGGGGAATCCCATCAACATAAATTTAGGTTTGCCTAGGTGTGTGGCATAACCTAGGTAAGAGCTTTCTGATACTCATGTGCTTGAAAAGGTCACATGGATGATGATAAATTGATCCCCCAGCTTTTGGGGTGTTCAAGATTGGCCTGGAAGCACTATGTAGTTGACCTTTAGTCATGGTATTTTCATACCTCATCATGCCATATAAGTTGTATTATTCCATGGGCCTTGTGTCTGGGAAAAACTAATCTATACACCAACTAACAGGACAATATCAACTCAACTCATATATTGTTAATGCTTAGAATTTTGTCCACTTCTAAAGTCAATCAGGAAAGAGGGCAGTCAGTCTTTTATTTCTTTTTCAAAAAAATAAATTTATCAAGATGACATTGGTTAATAACAAATTTCAGATGTACAACTTTATTTTATATATATATATATATATATATATATATATATATATATATCATTATATCCTGATTATATTATTTTAACTATAATGTATTATATCCTGATTTTTCACTCAAGATCAGGACATGAGCATTATCTCATTATTAAAATCCCTCTTTTTTAGGGTAATTATCTCAAATTTTATCCATTTGCTCTTCCTCTATCCAGTCCACCCCCCACTCCCACAGTCAATACCCACACTTTTGTCCATGTCCATAGGTCATTCATACATGTTCTTTGACTAGAAGGGGAATCAGTGTTAATTATCCAATTGTTCACTGCTTCACCAGAAAGAGAGTGAGCTTAAGTATGCAAAATTTCAGTAATTCTAGGTTATCATTTCATCTTTTAGAAAATACCATCTTTACTTCTCAGAAGTAAAGCAAAAATCAATACTGATTTGGCTATCAAGGCACAGTAGCCCTAGATAGTGATTTTATGTTACAGTGAGACAATATGAATATTACTAAGTAAACTAGGTATCTGTCATTTTTCAAATCAAAATCAATAAATACACTTAATAGTGTCTCAAGTAAAAAATTCTTTATAAGTTTATAACTTTCTATTTTAAAAAATGGTCTAATATAACTTTTGTCTTTCTTACTAATAATTATAAGTTTGAAAATATATCTCACACACACATTCTGATAAGACTATTTCTTTATTACTTAATCTACTTGTAGTTTGCCCAGTAGTTTGTCTTGTAACTTCAGGTTTACTCAGCATTGAAAGCCTCCATTACATTTTGTTTGTATTACAAGGATAGGTCAGGGACCAAACTGTACTGACTAGAATACAGTAAAGGCTCAATAACCACTGATTGATAAACAAACAAACATTAAAGAAGTAAAATAATCACTGACTTTAGTTTCCTGTTTCTTTCACTCAACAGCCCTAAAGAGTCATTCTTTCTCCCTTCAGCATAGAAAGAGAATAAACAACACAGAAATAAAAAGCTATCTACCAGAGAATTGGCACTAAAAGGATGATTCTCCTCTAATTCACCATCCCCTCTAGGATAATTTTTTCCCAAAAAGAAAAACATTTTTTAGTTAGCTAGTTTGCACGTGTGTGTGTGTGTGTGTGTGTGTGTGTGTGTGTGTGTTTCCCCTCCTCCTTAACAAGCAGTAACTGCTGGTCTAATTTTATGCAATCAGAATGCTTATCTATCAACTTGCCATTGCTAACAATGGATTCCCATATAAACTAAAGGGAACACATTGTTAACAACATAGCAGAACATTTTTAAACCACAAATTGGTATACAGTTCTAAATAATTTCAGCACTAAAATTTCTTCTCAGTCAAACTAGGCTATATTGGGCCTGTGAGAAGCTGTAAGATGAACTCATGAAGGCCTGAAAAGATAATGATGTAATTTGAAAATTGAGGCAAATGCTTTGGACAATAGTGCCAAGGGCAAGGCACTCTGTAGTTAACAGATTCAAATATGAAATGATAATTAACCATAATAAACCTCCCCTTTTAAGATAATAGCAAATTATTATTATACACAGAAATCAAGCTATTGTTTTCCTCAATATCTACCAAGTGAAAATATGCAGGGATTATTGGACAACTATATCCTACAACTGCATTCCAGGGAATGTTATTCATTAATCTAATTTGTCATTTAAAAAATAAGAAGAAAAATGAAAAACGAATGCCTTAAATGTAGAAGAAAGAGGCAAAACACCTTAATCAAACTGAGATACTTTGCTTGTTAAAAACTGAGGCAAATTCTGATGTAAGATGTGTGGATGGAATTGTGTCAGGATCTTTTAAAAGAAATGCCTCAAGACTTCTAGCCAAGCTAGAAGTGAAGGTAAACTCACTTTACCTCTTCACACAACAATAAGAAGGATCACAACCAACCTCAAAAAACAAACAAACAAACAAACAAAAAACATTCAGAACTGCCAGAAAACAGAACTGTATGGAAGTCAACAACCAAGGATTTAGAGAAGAAATATTCATCCAAATGGGCAGGAGAAGCAGAGACTGGGAGTCATGGCAAAAGGGACATGGTATGGAAGCAGAGAGGTGGCAAGGCAGCAGTGGGGCCAGTGGAGAGCCTGTTCCATTTTCACATGTGATGAATAAAAGCCATGAGGGACATCTGAGGAGCAATCCTAGCCCCAGGCTAGACTGCGTAGCTCAGGGTTTCAGTGCCAAGAAAATAAAGGGTCAAAGCTTCTAGCTGTGAAAACAAGTGGGGATGGGACAGTGGAAGAAACTACCTGTTCCTCAGGAGAGTCTGTTTAGAGGACCCCCATGGTCTAAAACACACACAAACCCACCCATTTTGGGAACCACCAATAGGGCAACAGTTAGAGGGGCCCCTGTCACAATGGGGAAGTAAGTGAAATGACGGGAAACAGGGCAAGTGTTGAGTAAATGATATTATTCCCTCTCTCACCCATTCCTCACATACAGTGCCACAAAATGGTGAAATGGGTCACCCTGGTGAATACCTAAGGCCCTGACCCTTATAATGTAACAGGTGCTCCAGGACAGGGAGTCAAAGCAGCTCTACTTAATACACAGAAACAAATTCAAGGAGGCTGACAAATTGAGAAGATAAAGGAATATAGCCCAAATGAAAAAACAGATCAAAACTGCAGAAAAAGAAATAAGTGAAATGGATATAGCCAGCCTATCAGATGCAGATTTCAAAACACTGGTGATAAGGATACTCAGAGAGCTAACTGGGTATGGCAAATACATAAAGGAAGAAATGAATGCTATACTAAGTGAAATAAAGAAAAACCCACAGGGAACCATAGTGAAGGAAAGGATGCCAGGATTCAAATCAATGATTTGGAACATAAGGAAGAAATACACAAGCATCCAATACAGAATGAAGAAACAAGAATTCATAACAAATGAGGAGAGAATAAGAAGATTCTGAGATCTCTCCAAAAGTGCCAAAAGGAGAAGAGGAAGATCAAGAAATTGAAAACTTATTTGAAAAAGTAAGGAAAGAAAATCCCCCTAATTTGGTGAAGGAAATAGACATACAAGTCCAGGAAGCAGAGTCCCAAACAAGTTAGACCCGAAGAGGACCACACCAGGACACATCACAATTAAAATGCCAAAGGTTGGAGATAAAGAGAGAATCTTAAAAGCAGCAAGGGAAGAGAGTTACCTACAAAGGAGTTTCCATAAGATTATCAGTTGATTTCTCAAAAGAAACTTTGTAAGCTTTAAGGGACTAGCAAGAAGTATTTGAAATGATGAAAAGCAAGGACCTACAGCCTAGATTGCTCTATCCAGCAAAGCTATCATTAGAATGGAAGGGCAGATAAAGTGCTTCTGGGACAAGGTAAAGCTAAAGGAATTCATCATTACCAAGCCATTATTATATGAAATGTCAAAGGAACACATTTAAGAAAAAGAATAAGATCAAAACTATGAATAGTAACTGACAACAAACTCATAACTATCAACAACTGAATATCGAGAAACAACTAGAACAGGAACAGAAGCATAGATATGCGGATCATATAGACAGTTATCAGCAGGGAGAGGGAAAGGGAAAATGGGAGGAAAGGTACAGGGATTAAGAAGTATAATTAGTAAGTACAAAATAGACAGGGGGATGTTAAGAATAGCAAAGGAAATGGAGAAGCCAAGGATCTTATATGCATCACCCATGGACATGAACTAAGGATGGGGGATTGCTATAGGGAAGAAGAGTGCTAGGCAGAGGGTGGCAAAGGGAAAAGAAATGACAACTGTAATAACATAATCAATAACATAAACTTTATAAAAAAGAAGTGCCTTAAAGGGAGGTAGACCAGTTAATATATGATGAGGAGCTTGCAATTAATGACTAAAGTAGAAAGTTATAAACTATAACATTTTAAATATTTTATTTATTATTTTTAGAGAGGAGGGAAGGGAGAGAGACATCAATGTATGGTTGCCTTTCACCTGCCTCCAGCTATGGACCTGGCTGGAGACCTGGCTTGCAACCTGGTTATGTGCCCTGGCTGGGAATTGAACCAGCAACCTTGGGTTCACAGGCCAGTGTCTTAACCAATATGCCATCATCCAGGGCCTAAACTATAAAATTTTAATAGAAATGTCTGGAATGATTTTAAAGCAAAAAAGCTCTTAGAGAGAGAGAAAAAAGCAGCAGTTAGAAAAAACATTTAAAACATGTGAGCACATAAAAACCATCCAGATAGCACACATCCAAATGTGTTAAGTGAATTAGTTGCCAAATAATTCAAAATACACTCTGATGAAAACTGAATGATTGTCAATGTTAAAATATGATAAATTATGCAAATACAAATAAAGCCAGGTAGTAAAAATATTTATAGGGAGCTGATTTCAGAGACCTAGACACATAAAGGCCACTTTAAACAAGGTTGTAGCAGCAGAAATAGCAGTATTTAGGAGAAAAGAATTTGTGGAGAAGCTCTATGATAGCAGGATGGAGTCCTGCTTCAGATCCTGATTGTTGCTGGGCACTGCGAATCATGCCTTGCTTCTCAGATCAACAGCAGCAACCCTTGCTTCATTTCTCTGCTATTTTTTCTCCCTTTAAAAAAATTGTTTTATTGTTGTTGTATTCTATTTATCCCATTTCCTCCCCACTGCTCTCCCTTATCCCACTCTACCCATCCCCTCTTCTTCCACAGTCAATCCCCCATGTTGTCCATGTCCATGGGTCATTCTTACTAGTTCCTTGACTAAACTGTTTTCCTTCTTTGCCTCTTAGTCCTCCTCCTCCCTTCCCCTCTTCACAATGAAAATCTGTTCCTTGTTGCCATGCCTCTGGTTCTGTTTTGCTTGTTTGTTTTGCTCATTAGTCTCCTGTATTGGGTGAGATCATATAGTATTTGTCTTTCACTGACTGGCTTATTTCACTAAGCATACTACTTTCCAGTTTAATCTGTGCTGTCGTAAAAGATAGGAGTTCTTTCTTTCTTTCTGTTGTATAGTATTCCATTGTATAAATGTACCAAAGTTTTTTTATCCATTTATCCACTAATGGGCACTTCAGCTGTCTCCAGCACTTGGCTATTGTAAATAGCACTGCTATGAACACAGGGATATATAAGTTCTTCTGAATTGGTGTTTCAGGGTTCTTCAGGTATAATCCTAGCAGTGGAATCTCTGGATCATAAAGCAGTTCCATTTTTTAGTTTTTTGAGGAAATTCCATACTGCTTTCCATAGTGGCTGTGCCAGTCTGCATTTCCACCAGCAATGCACCAGGGTTCCGTTTTCTCCACATCCTCACCAGCACTTGTTGTTTGTTGATTTGTTAATGATGGCTATTCTAACTGGTGTGAGGTGGTATCTCATTGTGGTTTTCATTTGCATCTCTCTGATGGCTAGTGATGCTGAGCATTCTTTCATATGCCTATGGGCCCTCCGTATGTCCTCCTTAGAGAGGTGTCTGTTCAGGTCCTTTGCCCATTTTTTAATTGGGTGATCTGTCTCCCTGGTGTTGAATCGCATAAGTTCTTTATATATTTTGGAGATCAAACCCTTGTCTGAGGTATCAAAAATACGTTTTCCCACACAGTTGGTAGCCTTTTCATTTTGCTGTTTTCTTTAGCTGAACAGAAACTTCTCAGTTTGATATAGTCCCATTTGTTTATTTGTTCCTTTATTTTCCTTGCCCTGGATGAAATATCAGTGAAAATATTGCTGCATAGGATACCTGAAATTTTCCTGCCTGTTTTCCTCTAGGACTTTCATGGTGGCATGGTTTATGTTTAAGTCCTTTATCCATTTTGAGTTTATTCTGGTGTATGGTGTCAGTTGGGGGTCTTGCTTTATTTTTACACGTCCCTATCCAGTTCTCCCAACACCATGTGGTGAAATTTTTCTCCCTTTTTTCATGGTTTAGACGAAGGATATCTCTGATTTCTTTGTCTCTTCTCTCCCTTTTTGTCCTGTCCTTCTCTCCCTCTGTTTCACTCTCATCCTCATCAAGAAGTGCTTTTCCTTTTTCAGAGAAGAGTCATAGATGTATAAGGGGAACTCAGAAAGACCCAGAGTTACCTTCTTCAGGGCAGACCCCTTGTAGTGCAGGCTTCCTCTATTAGGTGAGTGTTTCAGGAACCCATCTTTATCAGTGCACCAGCTAACATTGTGAAAGGCTGTTTTCAGCTTCAGTGAATTTCTTTGAAGACTCTTTCAACATGTTAGCCTACTTCTTCATGGGTGATTTATGAGTGCCCCAACCCATACTGCTCTGAGTGTTTAGCCATTTTTAACAAAAAATGGCATGACCTCATGCCTCACACTCCCTATTCACCTGATCTCTCTCTGACTATTTTTGTTTCCCCAGACGAAAAATGTCCTAAAAAGGAAATGTTTTGTCCATGTGGAAGAGGTGGGAAAAAAACAATAGAAGCACTAAAAGGCATCAAAATCAACAAGTTCAAAAACCATTTTGAGCAGTGAAAAAACATCTCAATAGGTATATTACATTGAATGGAGAATTCTTTGAAGGTGATGGAAGTTTAAACATTTAAGAATAAATATGCAATTTTTAATAAATATATTCTGGGTTTTCGGGGGGGTTCCCTCCTATACCCTGGTCTCCTGGTATGCGTCACTAACACCAATGAAAACTCCTGTTAAAAAAGCAAAACAAAACAGAAACCACTACATAAATGAAAGTCCTCAACATTTTTACCTACTCCAAAAAGCAATTGAAACAAACATTTCAAGGATCAAGTAAAGACTTTAATATAGCAAAAATTCACATTTAAATTTTAATGATTTTTATTAATAAATAACTACAAGGCTCCTCTTTAAAGTGAGGAATGTACCAGATGGTTCTTTGCTGGTACAAATTGTTCTCAGTGTTTATTACAGGTTTCTGTAAGTACCTTTGATTGACAGCAAACAGTTGTATTACAAAACAGTGTGACATCAGGTCAATCACGATGAAACTTGATAATGTCACATCAATAATGTGACATTTTATGCTGTAGTTTGGAACAAATTGACAAAATAGAAGAAAGTGATACTTAGCAATGGATAAATAATCTAAACCAATGTTGACTCATTACATTGTAGCCTCCTTTGATAATATTCAAAGCTAATGGTATGATCTAATGACCCTCTGGATCCCTAATAGCTCTTAATTTGAGAAATAAAGACATCTTCCAATGTAGGACATAACATGTCCTCTTGTTTTGATAAAAACCATTATACTATATAATACAATTTATCTAAATTCTCATTAAATCATTAGACATATTTAGATACATATTTTAGGAGTATAACAACTCCTTAAGGCTACAGCGTGTCTTGTAGACACAACTAGAGGATGAACAGAGGAGGAAAATGGTCTATTTTGTGAAGAGCAGATTATTCAAATAAGTAAGTCATCCCATAAAATAAAACTGACTCATCTCTTCTTCCAGTAAATAAAGTCTCTGTTCTCTACTTTCCCTGTTTGTGATACCACTGCAAGCATAACACGGCCCTTAGACTGAGCTCAGCCACAGGAGATGGAGCAGAAAGTCACAAAGGGCCTATAAAGATGCAGGAACCACCTCACTTACAGAAAACACAATCCAGAAGGTGGAGTGAAGAGAGTGCGGGAGATGAGTGGTGGCAACTAGTATAGAGGCACTAGGGTTGAGAACTCAGAATTATCTATTGAGGGAGTTCAATTCATTTTCTGACTTGTGTGATGGGAACCCACTTCCTCATCTCCTCACTTAAATCTTCACTTAATTTCTTGTTTTAGTTGATGTGTGAAGGAGGTAGATCTTTAGGGGACATCATGCTAAGAGTGGTTGTGAAGGGAATGGCAGCAGAAGCCAAAGCTTCTAGTAGAAGTATCATTAACTTGTGTTCCTGCTCTTTGTAGGGCCAGTTACCTTTCTGTTTCCTGGATAAGACCACCACTCTCATTCTTTTGTCACTTGGATTTTCCTCTTCTCTTTCCATGAATTGAACATAATGTCCTTTCAAGTTTCATCCCAAATGTTGCATCATCCATGGAGTTTGTTCTACTTGGATAAATGGATTTGAGCTCTTCCTCCCTAACATTCACAAAGAATTTTGTAAGTATATTTCTTATGGCACTTAAAATAATCTGGCTCTATTCCACCTGGTATGGCATTTAGCTTGAAGTCAGAAATTATGCTTTATCTATCTCAATAGCCACTCAGGTGCCTAACCCAGTACTCAACAAATGGTAGTTAAAATATACTGAACAAAAATACTAGATTATTGATAAAAAAAAAAACACAAAAATTAGTTTCTTTTATTCTATCCTGCTCCCTAAAAACTATCTTTAAAAGAGAGTTTGGAAAATGTTTAAATTTAAATATTTAATTTGGCTGAGTTCTTACCATCTTGTGAGATAAATTTATTTTAATAATTCCTTCCAACTGTAGCAAGAAAGCAGATATTTCTTCAAAAGGACAACATGACCTATAGTTCTTATTGCTATCTTTTAGAGGGAACAGAAGGTGAGGTTCTCTGATAACTCTGTATTGGAAGATACAAAATTTAATATAGTAAAATATTAGTAGCTGAATGCTGTATTATTTCTTGGCATACCAGTTGTTCTTTTTCAGTAATTGATTAGAGGAACATAGTCAAAGGAGTCAAAGGTATACTTTCCTTAATAGTTGTTTTCTAAAAGGAGAAACTTCTTTTGTTCTTTCGATTGTTTTATCTAGTTTTTTCTTGTCATTCTTTCCCTTTGAAAACAGTTAACATAGAACTGTACTGAACTTCCTCAGTTTTATTTATTTTGTAGTTCGTTGTCCTGACAGAAATACAGAAAATGTATCTCACATGGTGTTTAACATACTGTCCAGCATTTTCTGCAGGCTCAGATATAAGCTAGAGACTATAGTGATTGACTGAAGCAACAAAGGCCCTTGAATTCCTTTTTCACAAAATTAATCTTTTTCTTTCCTTTTCCTTTGCATAACACATTCCTTTACATGACACATTTGCTACATTCCTGCTACTATTTGAAAACAAAAGAAAGAAAAACAAGACTAAACAAAACCATATGCTGTAGACCAGAGCATGAAGGCATATGCATTTCAAATATGCTGTGAAAGTAACAGAGTGCAGCAGCCATTCATAAAGAGAGCACTAAGGTCCTTTAAACATGCTTGCAATCCACTGCTTTTAAATACAAATAGAATCAGTAGTATTACGTAAATGAAAATGCAATTATTGTTGCACCTTCATTGCCATGTTACTTCAAATTTTATTGACTGGGAGTTATTGGGGAAATTCTCATTTCCTGTAAATAGAATTTTTGAGAGACAAAATGGAATGGAAGAAGTGTGTGCATGCATGCACCGCTGAGGATATAGATTTTTTTCCTCCATAATATTAAATTCATAATCAGCATAATGTATATTCAGCTGTTTCATCTCAAATACAATGTGACAAATACTACAGTGAAACTACGTTTTTCAGTTTTTTTTTTTTTTTTTTTTAAATTTCTTCCTTTCATGAGGCTTCTTAGATGATTTTGACCTTCAGAATTTCCCATTTAATGGTACTCCATCTATTTCATGGTACCTGGTCAAAAATGTCATAATTCATTGAACACATTTATCAAGCATTAATATATGTCAGAGACTGTTCTAAATACAAAAATAAAGAAAGACCTTGCCCATCAAATCATTCAGAGTTTAGAGGGAAACATAAAGAAACACAAAATTCTGTTGAGTCCAATAATGGACTCTAGAGAGGAAAATCCAAATTCTGCATATATATTTCTTTAATCTTTGGTTATTCTTGAACTGTGGATGTGAGAAGAAAAGTAAATGAAGCCCAAGATGAAAATAACAACTGGATGACTGAAAAAGTTTAGCAGAAATATCAAAATCTGTTGCCCAGGGCAAAGGAGCAAAGTTTAAAGTTCAAATTTCACATAGTAGAAGGGCATGATAAATATCTCATACTTTTTATTGGAACTCCAGAAAAGCATTGCCTTAGGAGTAAGAAATATGATTTAGAACTAAGAAATTTTTCATAGGCTAAAAGACAAAACTAAAATAAATCTACCTTATAAAGCCCGAAGCCAAGCCTCTTAAAGTGTAATCCATCATAATATAATAAAGCAAGCTAAATAATTATCATAAGCTTTACACCACATCATCTACAATTTCAAAAGGAAATGTGAAGAAATGTGAAAACATGACCCATAGTCAATAGAAATAGACTTACTGACAAACAATACTGATGGTAATAAATTTAGTGGAAAAGTACTTTTGACTATAATAAATACACTAAAAATATCAATAGAAAAAATTGATATAATAGGAGAAGAGATGAAAAGTTTAGGAAAAATTAAACTATAGGAAAGAATGGTATGCCTAGAAATAAAAATATAATATTTAAAATAAAAATGTAATTGAATAGAATTAACATATTAGATACAGGAAAAAAATATCTGTGCCTTGAAAACAGCTCAAAAGAAATCAACCAAACAACAACTGAGTAAAAATGGAAAACTATTAAGAAAGCCTAAAAAAACTGGGAGAAAGTGAAGCAGTTTAACAAATACATAATTTGAATCCGAGAAGGCAAGAGATAATGGGGAAATAGATAGTGGAACAAAATCAATACTGGTGGAAAATGTGGGTGAAAAATTTCCAAATCTGATTTTAAAATAATGACCTACATGTGGCAGATTGTCTTCAAACTTCTAGAAACAAAAACTGTTGAAACAATACCTGATCATAAAAATAACCCAATGTGATTAATGGTAAATTCAACATTGCTGAAAATTAGTGCATGTGAAGATACAGCAAAACAAACTATCTGAAATGAAGAATGCAATCAATCCCTATTACCAAACTTTACACACAAGTATGAAGCTATGGGGGATCGTGGCCTGCTTGTAAAACAGAACTTGGCTCAATATAAAATGGTCAAAGAAGCAGGAGATGAGCCTAGAAGGGGGACAGGGCTTAAGCTGAAAGAGGTATCCTGAGCCAAACTAACAACTTTTAACTTTATATGAAGTCTTGGAAGGTGATTGAGTGAAAAAGCCACAAAAGAACTTCAGAAATCTTTTAGCTTAAAACCATCTTCTTAAGTCTTTTACTTTGATTTGGCCCTGAAATTCATAATAACATACTCTGTTCAGAAGGTTCATTTTAGAACATTTGCTTTGGTAAACTTGGCCATTTGCCACTATGTCCGGAAAGAGGATAGAAGGTGTACAGGCATAGAAACAGCTCATAATATGGACAGAAAGATCAGTTTGAAGACCATCATAGAACCAAAGACTTGAGGAGAACTTCCAGAAAGTGATTGCAGGAAAGAATGTTTCTTGTTTTGTTTTGTTTATACCATGAGGTTAATGTTGTAGATCAAGTTTAGCAGTGTTAGTTGAAATGAGAAACTGCCTCTTAGAGATGAAGAGGCAGTTAAAGAAGTTCTAAAAGGAAGGAAGAAGATATTCAGGACGCAATTAATACTTAGCCCCTGAAAAATAGCCAGGAACATCAGGGTAGCACCTCAGAAGCCTAGGGTAAGAGAACCATCAGGTAGTAAGTACTATGTGATACAAAGAAGTCTGATAGAAAACAAGTTTTCCCCTGAATCTACCGATTGTTTATCATCCTTAATATTTCTTCTTCTGATTTTATCACTCCGCCTTTATTCTTTTATTTTATTTTTTTCCTTTACATTTCAGGAGTTGCTTTAGAACTTACAGATATTTACTGTTAGTTAAACTTCCTCAAGCTAGGGAAGGGTAACTCCATGGTAAAACACATGCACAAGGCCCTGAGTTCAAGTCCCAGCACCTCCGTTGTTTGTTCATCTCTCATCCACCTCACAACTAAAATCTCAATCTGACCGTGTCCTTCAAACCTGCATAGGTTTGTTAGGTAGGATAGGTAGGATAGATAGCAAACCAAGACAGGGAGGAGGGAAGATACATGTCCCACCCACTGACTCAACAGTCCTTGAAATTCTATATATCTTTTTCATTATCTGAGAAAGAAAGCCTTTGAAACTGTGCTTTCATCCCAAGGCCTAAAAGGCTGGAAAGGGCCCATATTGCTTATAGGGAGAAGCTCATTAATACCTTGGGTATCCATGGCCCTGCCTGGAAAACTAGCACCACCTCTACCTGTCAATCAATATAGAACTTCTCCGCTTTCCCCCATCCTGCCAACTAGGAAAGTCGTCAGAACAAAGAGTTTGTTCCCTTGCGGCTCCCTGGCTGCCCAGATTCAGGCCTCCCCGCCTCTTGCTGTTGCTCTTCCCTTTCTGTCCCCCTCCGCAAGGCCTGCTCTCTCCTTGAGAGCAGATCGCCAATAAACCCTGCTTGCTTGCATGATACTAGACTGCTGATCTGTAACTCTTTATTGCACTGACAAGAAGAACTGAGTTTTTGGGAGTTTCTCCTATAATCGGTTATCCTAATTTCATAATAAAGAAACAGATTTAGATCCCTTTAGGCCCTGTATCTGCAGCACACTTCCAAATCATCTCTCTCCAAAGTACTGTAAAAAGCCAAGAAGAGTAAAGAGTCATCACAGAGGGTCTTGACAATATGCCATCAGATTCCACTGTACTTAAACACATATTTTGTCATAAATGTCACACACTATATAGTATAATACTCGGCATTACAATATTAAACTGTTAAATGTTTTTATCCTTAATACTTCACCCTACCAGACTGTGACTCAAAATGATGCTCTAGGAATACACAACATGCTTATTCGTTCCCCTTCCACGAATCTGGGTACTGATGCCAACAACACAGTGAATAGTGGACCCACAGAATCAAGTGTTCAAATAACCTTATGCTATAACTCTTGCTTACTTGCCAGCCTCATTAACTGCCACACTTTCACAACAGGTGATACTCCCACAATACAGTACTAGTTGCATGATATTAAGGCTAGAAACTGATGAATTCCAGAATTAATCTTAAAATAAATATTGAATATTTCTAAACCTAACTGATTTCTTAGTATAGATCCTTATGAAATTGTCATTTATGCTTTGAAATAGAATCAAGAATTAAAAAATAAAGAAAAATAATGTGTTGCCTCATAGTAAAAAGTTTCTAACTGAAAGTCAACATCATAAATTGAATATGTGACTAAACTAATATTACCAGAGCTTCCTTGTAAAAAATTCAGAACTCTCACTGTTTCATGGTTTTAGTTTGAGTTCTTCTTCTGCCTACTTGTCCTCTTCCCTCATCCCATTTTAAAAAGATTTTTAATAGTTACCAATTTCACAAAATAAACATGTGTTTGGATGGAAAGCCTGGTATCATATTTAAGTCTATTATCAGAATTCAAGTAAATCTGAAATTCAGTTTTTCTAATTTCTCAAATGTTCCTTTATGAGACTGTATACCTCTATTAAGTTTATATTTATTTGAATAAAGTTCATAAGGCTTGCCATTGAGTTTATTATCTCCTGGGGCACCTAGAAGATGCTCTTCCAAACATCTTTCCACAGACTTCTTACAGAAGAACAGTTCAAAGCTACCCAGGAAAAGAGTTAAAAAGTGTTTCAAGACTGAAAGAAAAGAATCAGAAGCCGTTGGCTGGGGCAGCAATCCTTTGTAAGGGACAAACTCTTCACAAATCCCTAGTCCACATGAGCAAAGACAGTCTGCCACCAGAATTCATCACTGAGCCTTCTAGCACTGACATTTATAGGACAATACACTGATAATTGAGCTATTTTAACATATATTCAAGTAACTTGACAAAAATGAATATCAAAAGAATCTGAAGGACTGAGATTCATAGAAAAGTTAATACTAACATGTGTTCAATTCCTAAATGTTGCATAGACAATTAATGAAGTACTGTTAAGGAGATAATATTTTTCAAAGAGTATTGCATGATATCAAAGGTGACAATTCTATTGAAAATTTCAGTTCTTTATAAAAATATGGGTAGTAAGTTTTAGGATTTGCTTATTAATAATATCACTCATTGGCTATACTAAAGCAAGATTCTGTCAAGTCTTTTAAAGCAAAAACAAAAACAATTTTTTTTCTGATAAACTCCAAGAATGAAATACCTCTGAACAGTTATGTAGCTATAGTAGCTAGAATATTGCTGGCATTTTAACACAATAACTAAACTGAATTTGATACCACAGGATTTGCAATGTTTACAATATTTTGTGCTTACAAATGAAGATAACATCAGCAATAAAACTGCAGGTTAAATATGGGACTTGATAATAGGCAAAACTAAATAAATTTGCCTACTTTTCATACTTAGATTAGCAAGACTATCTGCCACAATCGTGCACTAAGGGAACTAAGGTTTTAATGGCCAAATAAAACATCTTATATGGCATATCATCTTTTATTAGTTTCTGCCAAAATAGAAAAGATATAAACTCATTGAAGAACAAGTTCATCATCTTCCAAAGTCCAATACACTGAGGAATTCACTATATACAATAGACCTGTTAGTCGTTCAGCTTTGCAACAATTTCCTTATATCCTCTGGCCTCATCTAAGTTTCCTCACTGTCTTAAATGAGGACTTATTTTTGTTGTAGCTTTTATAGCTACTTAGCTATGTGAAACAGGATTTTCTTGATTATGATTCTTTCAAACATGCATTTACTTATACACTCATACAAATGGCAGTTTAGATGTTTAGGCTAATATGAAGCTTCAGGTATACTGTCTGAGAAATTAGATTCCTCAAAGAAATCCTCATTGATTGCTAAAATTTATAATTATAACTTATAACTATAAAGTACCATGAATTATAGAGAGCAGATAGGTGACAGATACATAGATACAAAGATACATAAATAGATATAGATACCTGACATTTCAACTTCAAAAGAATAGTGTTATTTATTTATTTATTTTTAAAAGATTTTATTTATTATTTTTCAGAGAGAAGGTAAGGTAGAGCGGAAGAGAGGGAAAGAGACATCAATGTATGGTTGCCTTTCACCTGCTTCCAGCTACAAAGCTGGCTGGAGACCTGGCTTGCAGCCTGGTTATGTTGCTCTGGCTAGGAATTGAACCACCCACCTTTGGGTTCACAGGCCAGCACCTTATCTATCCACTGCCCCACCAGCGTAGGGCTAGCATTATTTATTTAACCATTGCTTACTCTGGCCAGCAAAGATTGTATTCCAACCTTTCTAAGAAAATAATTATTTGGTACGCTTTCTTTGAATATTTTCAGAAAAGCAAACATCCGGCAAATAAACTATAGTTATTCTCAAATCAAAATCCAGAGGTTTCTAACATCCACCCTACATTTATCTTACTTGTTTTTTTTACTTGATACCTTTTGCCCTAACCTTTAATAGAACTAAAACCACTGTCATAGAAGAGACTTCAGAATAAGATTAAATCACTTCTCTAAGCTTTATCTTCTTAAGGCTAGACAAAGTAAATCTCTTTAGATTTCAATTATAGGGTCATTTTACATAAACAGTTCTACAGTGAATAAAAGAGCTCAGAACCTTTTGTTATCAATGACCTTTCCTGGCCCAGAAATGGAAATTAGACAAAAGTCTACCATCCCCAAACCTGGCCTGATTTGGAGAAATAAGCATGATGACTTGTTTCCTTTATAAATATGATGAAAGGGAAGAGGTTGTATATTATTCTTAGACTTATGCAAGAAGGAACAGCAAGTCAGGGCTGACTATTATGTTAGACTTAATGTTCCTAGATCTATTAACAAGTCTGGACTTTGGAGACATGCTTTTCATTTGGATCCCAGTGTTATATAAATTCATTTCTAAGGGTTTTTTCCAAATTGTTTTTAGAGCTTCCACAAATAATTTTCTTATAAGCACTTTCAACTCAAGGGCTTTACATCGCTATGCTAATATAGCATTCTAAAGATTTCTATTCTCTCTTATAAGCAAACATTGGTGAAAAATTCCTTTTGAAACCTTTATATGAATAATATATCTTTCAGATAAATCAGATCCAGTGATCTTGTCTCAGTTTCAATGTTTTGATTTTTGCTCAGCTGTTAACTCAAGACTATCTACTGTAGTAGCTTCAGGGGACATATTGTATAGAAAACATCCTCTTCCCTACTGTTTGAACTTTTAAGTATTTCTCTGGTCCTTTATGTGCATTTTTTTTTTGCATTCCTTTACATGGCTTTGATCGGTTCAATTAAAAAGAGGTTTTAGCTACTGATGCTTTTTCACTAACATTATGGCATGTTTTAAAATTCCTGAGTAAAGATAATTCCTTATTTTGCAAAATAAGTTACATTATATCACTCCTAATAAATTTATATTTTTTGGTTGAAAACTCTCATCAATAATCTAAAAACACATTGATATTTAACTTATTAGAAAAGAGAACAAATATTTCTCATCAAACTTTCATTTCTCGTTTTAATTACATAGCACACTCTGCCAATGTGCAGAGAAAAATACTTTATATGTAGAGGGTTAGAAAGGGATGGCAGTAAATCCTAATGCCATTCTGAAAAAAAATGATTTAAATCATAATTCACCCTTCAATTTCAATAAAGAACTTTTTTTTTAAAGATTTTATTTCATTATTTTTAGAAAGAGGGGAAGGAAGAGAGGCAGAGAGGGAGAGATACATCAATGTATGGTTGCTTTTCACCTGCCTTCAGCCACAGACCTGACTGGAGACCTGGTTTGCAACCTTGTTATGTGCCCTGGTTGGGGAATCGAACCTGCAACCTTTGGGTTTCGCAGGCTGGCGCTTTATCTACTGTGCTACCAGCCAGGGCTAATAAAGAACATTTTTAGAGAACCTCGGAGAATTTTATGTGTTCACCCAATGAATTCTGTATGTTGACAATTAAAATAGGAAACATTTATCATCCTTCTTACTAGGATAATTGAATATTATATTGTCTAATATGATCACTATTAAGACTAAAAAGAGTTATCATCAATATTGCACTCAGAGAACAGAAATAAACCAGAATTAATGTGGGAGAAATAGATATGGAAACCTTTGCATAAACACCACAGTTATGAGTAAACTTTTAATCTTTTTCATGTAACTCAATAAAGTTGGCTTATAGCCTAACATGTAAATACTTATAAACCTAGTTAACGTATTGACATAATTAAGTTTGAAGCAGTTCTTAGTCTTAATACTACAACTCCACTATACTATTTAGGCAAGAAGAGGCAATGTGCTCAGGAAAATAAGTTTCTTCTTCCAATTTTAGGATATGAATGAACATTGCTTAGATTTATACTGACTGTTACAATATAATACTTCATTATCAAGAAATACATACACACTCTGCATATGTATGTGTTATTTTTTTGTGTATTCTAGGGGAAGTTAGTTATCATATGAAATAATCTAATCCACATATGGATCATTGGAATTTGAAAGATTCAACCAGGTGCCCACATTTCAGAGTACCTACTGTAAGTGCTACCACTACTGTTAACTCTAATCAGGCTTGTTAGGACGTAGTTTTCCCTTTGTGAAGTGAGTGTTCAAGTTGTGTAGAATGAACTTTTCGATAGTGCATGAAAGGAGGTAAGAACCTAGTGAACCCAGTAGAACACAGTCCTTAGAACTAAGACCTGAAACTAAGTCCTTAACTTAGGTTTTTAAGAACTATTTAAAAATATTTATAGAGAATCCACTCACCTGACTGATCTGAGTAAAAGTTTAATGGAACCTTGCCATTGCAATATGTTGGATCTGTTTCTGTGAAACCTATCTTATAAAGTGATTTTTGCCAAGTACTTAAATGAATAAGAACAGGGACTTAACTAAGTTATGAAATTGATTGTAACAGTTTTATTCCTGCTGGGATGTGTAG
This sequence comes from Noctilio leporinus, assembly GCA_004026585.1. NCBI lineage: Eukaryota > Metazoa > Chordata > Mammalia > Chiroptera > Noctilionidae > Noctilio > Noctilio leporinus. The sequence goes on from PVIW01002434.1 coordinate 194,311, forward strand.
CACAATTTGCTCTAAGATTTGTTCTCATTATAACAAAACATCTGATTTAGTTAAAAATTTATAAAGATTATGTGGTTGCCTCCCTCTATCTCTTCCTCTTGGAAGCTATCATGTCTTCCAGAGAGAAAAAAGTAATATGCATGGCACACAGTCAATATCAAATCAGCAGAAATAAAACCACTACACTATTTTAAGAGTAGAACAAAGAATTTGTTCATTAGAAGTGTATCGAAGGACTACGAGCAAGAAGAGAACAGCAAGTTAACTGGTAGAAAATGCAGGAAGCAGCCTCCATCCCCAGATCTTGCAGGAATGAAGGGAAAATTTGGGTTTATCAAAATCTAGAACCTGGGAAGAAAGATAGTCTCAGAACTTGGAGAAGTGGGCACAGCCTGGTGCTGGCAACTCAGAGTCCAGTTAGGAAGCGTGGAAAACAATCTAAAAACCAGAACCAATGGACTGGGCAAAGAACCATTGGCTGCAGATGCTGTCAGCAGCCAGATACATAACAGGAAGTTTCATATCCCTTTTCTCTCCTCTCGCTGTCCCTGCTACCTCGAGAGCCCCCTACTGTCAGCCTAGCAGGGAGCAAGTTAGCCAAGCAGAAAAGTTTGCAGAGTCCCAGCCCCAGCCTCACAAAGCAGAGCCCAAGAAATGGTTTGACTAATATTTTAATAATCAGCACACTGGCTTTGGTCACTTTACAACACATAAACATTCAACAAACTCTTACAAATTATCAGCTTGGGGGAGCCATGTTAACCAGTTTTGACTAAAAACAACTATGAAGAAGTCAAGTTGCGTTGCTTTTTATTGCGAAACATGTAATTTATTGAGTTTATAAAACAGATTTTCTATAATGTATACATCAAGTTTATTTATTTTTAAAGATTTATTTATTTTTATTTATCATTTCCAGAGAGAGAAGGGAAGGGAGAGAGGCAGAGAGGGAGAGCGACATCAATGTATGGTTGCCTTTCACCTGCCTCCAGCTACAGAGCTGGTTTGCAACCTGGTTATGTGCCCTGGCTGGGGAATCGAACCAGCAACCTTTGGGTTCACAGACTGGCACCTTATCCACTGAGCCACCAGCCAGGACTCTATACATCAAGTTTAAAGACTAATAATAAAAACAAAACAGTCTCATACTCATCACCCAAAGTAAGACACAGAATATTTTGTGTCCTAAAAGCCTTTCTTTTATTTTATTCCTCTTTAGCAATAAAGAGGAATTAACTATTGATACAACAGCATGCATAATCTCAAAATAATTACTATGACTGGTAGAAGCAAGGCTAAAAAAGTCATACTGTAAAAATCCATGTATATAAAACTCCAGAAAAAGCAAATACATATGTGGCAATAAAAAGTATATTCATATTGATTTATAAATGGGGGGATGTGGCACAGGAGATAAAAGGAGGGATTCTAACAAGACAAAAGGAAACTGTAAAAAACAATGCATTTATCCCTGGTCAGCTGGCTCAGTTGGTTGGAGCATCAACCTGAACACCAAAAGGTTGCATGGTCTTTGGTTGGGATGGGTATGGGAGGCAACTGATCATTCTTTCATTCTCTCTTTCTCTCCCTCCCTCTCCCTGCCTCCCTTCCTCTCTCCCTCCCTCCCTCTCACCAATGAACATATTCTCAGGTGAGGATTTAAAATAATTTTAAATGAATAAAATGATGAATGTGTTTACTGTCTTGTTTGTGGTGATATTTTCACAAATGTATGTGATGTCAAAACCTATCAGGCTTTACACTTTAAATATATGTAGTTTATTCTGTGTCAACTGTGCTTCAACAATGCTTATTAAAATAAAAATCTGAACTTTGTGTAAATGAAATAATACTGTGAAAACTCTTTCGTGACTTGTTTCTTTTGTTCCATATTATGTTTTGAAATTAATCTTGTTGATCAATCAGATATTATTTAGTTACCATTATATTCTTTGTAGTATAGCTTCCTTGTATATAAATGTATCACAATATATTTATCATCTTTGCTGTTGACAAACATTCAGGCTTCTAGTTTTTAGCCATGGTTGACAATGCTGTTCTATATATTCATTTGCTTATTTTCTGGTACACATTTGGAAGCATTTCCCTTGAGTAGGTTGTTAGGAGTTAATGGTAGGAGACTTGCATGTTCAAATTTTCTAAGGAATGCCAAACTGTTTTCCAACATGGTTGCTTCTACTTATACACCCTCCAGCAATGGATGAGTTAAAGTGCCCAATACATACATAGTATGACCTGATTCCTTAATAGCTGCCAATCTGATACATACTATTAGTCAGCTTGGGTTGCCATGAAAAAAACGATAGACTGGGTGACATAGAAACAGAAATTTTCTCAGAGTTCTGAAGGCTGGAAATCTGAAATCATGGTGCCAGCATAGTCAGGTGTTGGCGAGGACTCTCCCTGGCTTGCAAATAAGCACCTTTTTTCACCAGGTCCTCATATGGCCTTTCCTCTCATCATAAGACAAAGTTTATATATTGGCATTTAATCTACTGCAAGTCAGAGATTTTTATTTGTTTAAATTACTAACTGTTCAACATGATCACTAATCAACCATAATGGCCATGGGCAAAGTAAATGGTGAGTAGTAAATTAGAAAAAGAAAAAAAAAACCATAAAGCTCCTTAATCCTTCTGATGTCATTGTCCCTACCTAAATTAACCAAGGGACCACTTATTTTCAGATTGTATGAATATTCTGTTACTTACAATACTTACAAATTCTGTTACTGTTGCTAATTGATAAAAGGTACTCAATTACCTGGGCACTTTTTCCTAAACATAATTGGGAAACAGGGCAGAATAGTCAGGACAAATTAGCACAATCTTGATCCAATTGGTTTTTATCTTGTGCTCCTAGAGTTTGGATGATGCATTTATTGTTACTTAATTGGACCAGTTACCTACTCTTTGTTAAAAATTCTGCTCTGATGGAAAAGTATCAGGGTCCAAAACAAGGAAGGTGTGTGGGTGCGCCACACATGCCCAACAAGACACAGTTTCACTACTGAATTGTGTCCTCAGCAGTTGGCTCTTTATTATCAATACTGAGAATCAGCAACCTTTCTGAACAATCCCCTGAAACAGCTTTGATCACGGAGGCTGGCAGGACCTGAGAGATTTAATGTGCTATTAGTAGGACACATGGTGCCATTCTAAGAGCACTACACTTGGCAGAACATTACTGCAACCGAAGAGCAGTATTAATGTCTTATGAGGCTATAAATTTGCTGAAAATGCAACTGAATTCCCAGAGGTAAGGAAATGAAGATGTAAGTAAGCCCAAGGGCAAGTGTTTAGCTGTGCAGTTTATTTTCTGCTTAACAAGAATGGAGAAGGAGTAGTAAACTGCTATTACTTGTGATTCATGCAGCAATCCTCTTATACCTCAGGTGGGCACCTTTGGGAAGATGAAGCTATTAGCATCATTATTCCCAAGATTGTAAGCCTCAAGATTTGGGCTGTGAAAATTTGACAATGTGAGGCATCAGACCATTTAGGGAAACCCATTATGTGCAATTTGTTCCAATTAACATGAAAGCCTAGCATTTGCCCAAAAATATCACATAAGGTAAGCAGTGAATGAACTTATACTTTACAGATCCTGCTGATTAGGTTAACCAGAGCATAAGGCATTATGACTACCAGTCACCAATTATTATGCTTAATGGGTATAACAAAGACTCTCATTTTGTAGTGAAATAGCCTCTGTGGCCTGACTTTTCAAACCCCAAATCACTTTATTTCTGTTCAGTTTCTTTTCTAGGTTATGACCTCCAAATAGAATTTATTAGTTAGAAAAGTTTGGTGATAAAGCTCTATTCCAAAAAGAGGTACCTACTTGTGAAGAAGTAGGGAGTTAGGGCAGAACACACATGACATTGTAAAGTGGGGAGACCTGGAACATGGGCCTGACAATGCCTCAAGGTACTCTGTGCATTGAATTACGTTATTATCTGTGCCTCCTTTTCCTCATTTTTTCCCTAACAGGAGAATCTGAACTATATTTTATCCATAAAATTGTATGTGTTCAGTTCCTTAGTTCAGAATTCCACAAACCCATTCATATTATTCTGCCTTTATCCATGTTTAAGGCATTCCCTCTCATCTTCAGTTTTAACAACTTCCCATTAACTAATGAAATATCATCTCTCAGAAAATGATTTTTAGTTTTTATAGAAACATTGGAACTCATAATCTTCTTCCCACTTTTGTTTAGAAATAATTGACATATAGCACTGTATAAGCTTAAGAAGTACAGGGTGATGATTTGATTTCTATATATTGCAAAATGATTACTACAACGGATGCAGCTAATATCCAGGTCCTCATATTGACAAAATAAAAAGAAGAAAACAGAAAAACATTTTTTTCCTTGTGATGAGAACTCTTAGTATTTACTCTCTTAACAACTTTTCTAGATGTCAGACATCAGTGTTAGCTATAGTCATCATGTGTATTTATGTATGTTGTAAGTTGTACTTTTTGACCTCTTTCCTTCAATTCCATTCCTTCATCCTCCACCTCTGGTGACCCCAAGTCTTCTCTCTTTTTCTGTAAGTTTGGTGGCTTTTTGGCTTTAAAAAAAAAAAAAATGATTCCATATACGTATGAGATTGTATAGTACTTGTCTTTCTTAGTCTGGCTTACTTTACTTAGCATACTGTCTTCAAGCTACATTCATGCTGTCACAATAAAGGAATCTTCTCCTTTTTTAGGGCTGAATAACTGTCCATCATATAGCTATGCCTCACTTATTTATTCATTCATACGCTGATGGGCACTTTGTTCCCATATGGCTCCTCTAGTCCTAAAGGTCGTATAGGCTCCTTACAGTTGCTGATCTTCATATCACCTCACCTTTTCCTGTTTGTTCTTTTAGTACTTCTGACAACTTAGCAATTAATTTCCTGTATTGAATTCCTTCTACTGAATTACTTAGTTGAACAGATGGTATCCCTACCTTATGCATATGCCTGTAACACTAATTTACATACAGTGAAGGCTGCTTAATGTAAATATCCACACTTATTGGTCTAAAGGCTTTAGACCACAAGAAGACCTTCAGTCATGCTTAAGGAAAGTTGGAGTCAGTATAGCCAGATGCAGATGATGGACAATGGTAGCTAAAAATCAGGCTCCTTACCCCAGGGCAGCAGGAGGTGGGAACTCTGAGTTGTGTATCACAGGTTTTATTGTAGTTCCCTAGAGGGACTGATTTTCCACTGCCCATGGTAGTAACTAGCTTGATCACATATTCTTCATATTGGCTTCTTTCTCATCTTCCTTCCCCATTTATCTACCAATTTACTAAATAATACACTTGAATCATTGTCTCTGGGTCAACTTCTAGGGAAACCCAAACCAAGACAATTGGTGTTTGTTTGATATCCGAGGCTAAACGCTAAATAACACAGAACATTTTCTTGAACCCTCAATACCCATCCATACTGCACAGCCTCCTGTGTAAAACCTATAAATTTATACTGTTGTATCAATTTATTGCCTGCACATCTACCATTCTCATCTTAGTCTGAGACATTAACAAATTTAGAATATGAGAAAATGACCAGTTACCTATGGAACTAGCCTGTAGCATAGCCAAATTAGATTTTACATAGCTCCAATCAAAGTATCATTTCTTTTAACAAGCACATAGACTTAATATTGATGTTGGAGAAGAGTTCAGAAATTTTTTCAATATCTCCAACCTATAGATGAGAAAACTGAGTTTCAAAAAGCTTAAGGCGTTATTATTATTACAAGTTAATCCAAAGCATGGAGAACCCAAGTCCTCTGCCTTCCATGTTAGGAAATTGTTTTCATTATAGAATCATCTTGAGTTTTTCAGTTTCTTTTACATTCTGTGTTGTGTGTTTCGGCTTCTATGACAAATATCTTAAATATCATTTAAAATAATATACATTGACAAAACTTTCTTTTTATGTAGCCATAAGAGAATTCACCTACTAATTTGCTCAACAAATCCTTATTAAGCAATTACTATATACCAAGTATTATTCTAAGTTCTGAGAAAACAGAAATAAAATTAAAATTCTGCTGTTATTGGAATCTAAGTTACATATTATAATTTACAATTGTCATAGTCCATCTTGGTCAATAAAATTGTGTCTTTGGTTAGAGTTTTTCAGACCAGAAGTTTATAGCATTTCTAAAACAAACAAGCAAACAAACAACTAAAACTCTCTGAATGACAAGAAAAGCACTAGTCTAGTTTCAAAATTGGAATTACAGTGAACAGATAAGGGGATATAGTATACAAAGTACAGGATAAAGAGAAGGATAATTTTCACCACATCAAAATTGTGGAATATTAAATTTTCACCAACTCACGTAAGAGCAGAGCAGATTAAGCAAACACATGCAACAAATGTTTCTTTATTCAGCTCCCACAGGATTATTATCTTATTAGTTGACTTTATAGTTATTTCTGTTATCTTTTTTGGTATTTAAAAAAAATTATTTATTCAGTTTTAGAGAAGAGGGGAAGAGAGAGAGAGAGAGGGAGAGAAACATCAGTGTGAGAGAGAAACATCAAAGGTTCCCTCTTGTATACGTTTCAACCAGGACCAAACTCACAACCTAAACATACTTTTTATGCCCTTACCAGCAATTGAATCGGTAACCTTTCACTTTGTGAGATGATGCCCAACCAGCTGCGCCAATTGAGTCAGGGCTTATTTGCTGTTTGGATACAAGCACCTAGAATTTTATGTACCACATCATAGATGCTCAATAAATATTCTGGAAATGAAAGAATGGATAAATGAGTAAAGCAGACACTATACTAGATCCCAGAGATACAACAATGGATAAAATATGACCCCATATCATAAGAAGTTCATAATTTCATAAAGGGTCATAAATGCAAAAGCACTGCACTGAGATAAATAAAAATGAATAAAACACATTCCTTCTTTTGGGGAACTTATTTTACAATTAATATTTTGAAAAATAAGGGTATAAAAGATTTTGCTTTTAACTGGTGACAGTCAGAAAAGTTTTCCTAGGAGAAATGATTTGTGAGCTGGGTCCATGACTTCAATTGGGCTATTACTATCTCTCTGTTCTCCCTCCCAGTAAGAAACATGTTTTTAAGAAAGCATGGTTAAATAAAAATTGGTTTCATCAAAGCACTTGAAAAGAGAAATAAATACCTAGATCATACTTAAGGTCATTTCTGGCATCTTATACAATGGCCTTCCCTTTTAAAAAATCATTCAAACATGCTGCAATTCTCAAAATATACACCGTTTCTTTCTGTATCCTCTTGTCTCTGACCACTGTTCCCTCCGATGAAAATTTTCCTGCTTTTCCTGCACCGGGTATCTGCAAGACCACACCTAGGTTGATTTGCTAGGAGGATTCACAGAACTGGGCATGTAGTCATAATCAGAGTTGGGATCTATTATAGCTCAAGGATACAAGTAAACGCCAACAAAAGCAAAAGGGCACGAGGCAAAGCTTGGAGTACACCGGGTGCAGGCTTCCAAGAGTTTGCTCCCAGCGAAACTGCACAGGATGCACTTAATTCAGCCAGCAAGAACTTGTCACAAGACTGAAATTTTGTCTGTCAGGGAAGTTCATTAGAAACTCAGTGCCCAGGACTTTTAATGAGAGCTACTCACATAAGCACCTTCTGTCTAGCATCCTTGCACCCTAGCACATACCAAAATTTCAGACTTGAAAAATAATAGGTGTTCAGCCAAAGGTGTATTGTTTGTACAGACAATTTCAGCAAAGTAAGTCTTTTCGGGGGACAGTGAGAAAGAGTCCAGGAATCTAAGTTCTCAGATACCAGGCAAGGACCCAATTGGCAAGCAGGGCCTTATAAGGACAACAGTCTCAGTCTTGCTTTAATTTTAACTCTTCTCTGTACACTTCCCATTCCCAACTCTAAATATGGTACTTGTGAACCTAGACTCAACATAAACATTTCAGGAAATATTTCCCTGACACATCCAGATAAAATTGATCACTATTTTCTTTGGACAACTATTATAATGTGTATGCAACTCCCATGGTGCACTCATTACATTATATTGTTACGGTTGGCTTACCTGAGTCACCCCAATCACTGCAGGTTCCCTGAGGGAATATGCCTTAAGCTTCTTTGTATGCCCAGTGCTGACTGCAAGGGTTTTAGACTCATCATAAGAAGACAGGTTCTTAGAAAAAGACAACTGGTGCTTTGATGAGATCAATTCTTATTTGACCATACTGGGAAAACAGGAGGCAGCAGGAAAAAAGGAAGACTAAATATGAGGTGAACTGATTCAACAAAAGAAGCCGTAAGCAATGTCTATGGGGACCAAGCAGGGCTGTTCAGGACAAGATGTCACGGACATCACTTACACAGAGTCGCCGGGAGTCAGAGACAACTCACCGACACATAACACATGTCTGTATACAGGCAGGCTCATTTGCTATACAAATCCATACAAATTATATTTATAAAGGTGTTTTTGATTCAAAGATGACTGGGGTGCGTTAACATTTCATTAGATCGGGAATGCTAAATGTCATGCAATTCCTAATAGCTCTACACAATAATAAATCATACTGTTCAAAATATAACAACATCTGCCTTGAGAAGCAATGACCAATCCCCAGGCACATTCTGGAAATCAGAGGTTGGGTCAATCCCATTCAGCTACTATAAAACAGAAACGTATGTTAGAGAGAAACTCTGAATGTTCACTAACTACCTTGATCAAAAAATATTTGAGAAATACAAGAAAGTACAAAAGAACAATAAAATCATCAGTAAGCACCTTTCCTTTTTGAAACATGTTCTTTCAACTTTCATGATATCATGCTCCCCTAGTCATTCTATTTACCTGGGATGCTCCTTTTGAAATTTTCTATAGCCCTTATTTTTCTAAATATTTAATAATATTCCCCCTCCACATTTTTGCTTTGCTTTGCTTTGCTTTGCTTTGCTCTCTTCCAATATGATCCCATTCAGAATCATGGCTAGAAATAGAATCTATATATCAAAAACTAAAATATTTATCTTATCATTGAGATCTTCCAATCTCCCTAGAACTCCAGACTGAAAATCAAGTACCTTTTCTCCATATTTAATTGGATGCTTAACTGATGTCAGAAATTTAATGAGTCCAAATAGAAACACAGATTTCCCTCACCACCCTCAGTTTGTTATGCCTTAACTGTCCCCATCTCATAAAGTGAATCAATCCATTATCTCCATTCCCATTCAGACCCAATCCCTATGGTTTATCCTTGATTACTCTCTTTTCCTAGATCCATTTACTGTGGGTCTCTGGTAGTCTCGAACAGGCTGTCTAGGGCCAGACTGGGGTACCATGTGACATCACCAGAGACAGATCCAGAAAGAAAAGACAGTGGAAAAAGCCCTGTACTCAGAAAACTACAGAACACTGAAGAAAGAAATTAAGGTAGATACAAATAAATGAAAGGATATACTGTTCTCATAGATGGGAAGAATTAATGTCATTAAAATGTCCAAACTACCTAAAGCAATCTATAGATTCAACACAATCCCTGTGACACTAGTTTCCCTGCATTATCTAAAATAAGAGGGGAAGTAGTCTCAAAATAATTTACTGAATGTATTAAATTCACCTCAGCCAGATTCTAAAATTTATAAATTACTAAAATATAAAACATATAAACTTTATGTTAATTCCTGCCTAGAAATATAGCTTCAAATGTTACTTAGCCCTGGAGAAATTGAATAAAATATATAAAATCTGTCTTAAATCACCAAATGGTTCAACTCTCCTTAATACTTGCTTTGCATCAGAATGTGGAAAAGTCATTAGTGTCTGCTGTTGCTCTGAAGTCTTTGTCTTGGGAGGTTCTTGTGAATAAATTTATTCATATAGAATAAATACAAAGTCAGAGCTTGAAATGAGAACTATTTTAAGCAGAGCATATGAGTGAAGGATAGCCATTCTCTTTCTTGCCTTTATTTTACCTATACTTTGGAGATAAAAACACCACCAAAGATGAAAAATCACATAAATTGCCTTTATTATTTGAGCTATGTTTTTGCTCTAATATGAGCCTATGAGATGCTCAAGAAATGAGGCATCGATCTCATATGGGAACACAAAAGAACACTTTGTTACAGGTAAGTCCTAGGGAATGTCTGCACAGAGTGGCCAGTAGACATGTCACCATTATGAAAGAGCATTTCTGGAGTGAAGTCACATGCAGGAAATCAAAATTAACAGAGAAGAGAGGAGTCTTGGTAACATAAATTGAGTAACTGGGGCCCTGGATTTTTTCAGTTATAGATTTGGGTTTTGCTTTAACTTGTTTGAGTTGGGTCTTTATTATTTATTTACAAAAGAGTAAGTTCTGAGAAATACATTTTCCTTCTCAGGATTCCCTAAGTGCAATCTAGTTTTCCTATTATTAGAAAATTCAGAACCATGTAACAGCCAATCTTCCAACATAAATGAATTAGTCAGGTGCTCCTAGCTTGAAACATCTCCTAATCTAAACAGTTTTTTTTGAGTTTACAGTATATTTAGTCTATTTTATACCAATATATTCTTTAAAAGAATATGTTTAGCCCTGGCTGATGGCTCAGTGGATAAGGCGCCGGCCTGTGAACCCGAAGGTCTCTGGTTCAATTCCCAGCCAGGGCAACATAATCAGGTTGCCAAGCCAGGTCTCCAGCCAGGTCTGTAGCTGGAGGCAGGGGAAAAGCAACCATACAATGATGTCTCTCTCCCTCTCTGCCCCTATCCCTTCTCTTCTCTCTAAAAATAATAAATAAAATCTTAAAAGAAAAACAAAAAGAATATGTTTAATTACTGAATGGTGAATAATACATTATTAATAGTTTCCTTAGTCATGGAAATTTTATTTCATTTTTGGTTCCTATGTTGACATCATCTGAAAATGAAACCATAAAAATCAGTTATCTAACACAACTCCAATTTAAAGGAACAAAGGCTTGGAATGAGAGTTGGTATGCAAAACATGTAAAATCTAGTCGGGTGTACTGATGGCACACGGTTTTCTTTCTTTTAATTTTATACAGAATTCCAGAGATTGCAGGAGGGAAAGAACTTGGAGGGCTCAGCTATTATGCTTGTATTCACTGTTATATTTTGTACTAAGAAAAGATTTTTGTAGCTTGGAAAAACAGTAAAGTTCTGCCCTACGCTACTGTTCTTAAGAAAATAAAGGACAGGCACAAAGAGAATACTGAATGTACTCGGTACATAAATATATAGTTATTTTGTGTTTGCTTGGAAGAAAAGAAAAACCAAAATCTTATTCATGCAAAAGATAATGACATTTTAATTAATTTTTTCCTATGAAAATAGGAAATGTAATTTTCTTATGATTTCTTTACATAACAAATTTTATGAAAGATACATTGAAGAGTAACGTGGCACATCTAGAAAAAATAAAGCTTTTTTTGGTAGGAGAATTTTGTTTATTTTTTTCTAGGCACGAGTTTTTTTAAACTATCTGTAATAAAGTCCTTAGAATTCAAGATTCTATCAGTTTAAAAGGTATTTTTTCTCTGTAAAACAGGGGGATGTATTTATTGACTCCATAACTAGTATGAAAATAAAATGTGCTTTATATAGAATGAAACTTACAGAAACCAAATTTTAGAAGATATAGCCTTTACACAATCGTTATGCTTTGTAAATTGTCTCAACTAGCTTTGTATTTTTTTCCTCTGTTGCACCACATGATAGTCATTGATAGCTGTAGTCAAGTAGTTTTAGTGAAATAGTGTATTCAGTTATTAATTTAACAAATATTTATAGAGTCCCTACTATGTGCTAGGTGCTGTTCTCCACTATAGATGCACAATGGTTAACAGATGAAGTCTCTATCCTGTTCAAGAGGCTCACATGCTATTAGAGAAAGATAGGCAATAAAAAAAATAATTACATACATTTGGATAAGTACTATAGAGAAACATAATGCAGAATAAGAGGTGTGATTGTTAATTTTTATGGTCAGCTTGGCTAGTGATACTTCCTAATTTTTGGTCAAATACCAGTTTAGATGTTTCTGTGAAGGTATTTTAAAGATGTAATTAACATTTAAATCCGTAGACTTTGAGTAAAGCAGATTAAGCACCATAATCTTAAAAGAAAAGATTGAGGTCCCCTGAACAAGATGAAATCATGCCTCTAGCCATCCTTTGATTTATGATTGCAACAACTATGCCTGCTGGTCTTATAGAGTTTGGCTTTTCTAATCCCTACAATCACATAAGCCAATTCTTTAAAATTAATCTCTCTCTCTCTCTCTGTATATTTGTGTATGTGTATATATAGTCTATTCTATTATCTATTGCAGGAGAAATAGGAAGGGCTATGGCAAGAAAATGATTGCTATTTTAAATACAGTAATGAAGAAAGGACTGATGAGGTGATAAATACAGGAAATACAGGAAATGAGGGAGCTAGCTGTGAGGTCATCTGAAGGAGTGAGTCTAAAAGGTGAGAATGGCAAGTGCACAGACCCTGAGGCAAAAGCATGTTTAGAATGAACAAGTAACAGCATAGTAGCCATTGTGGCTAAAAGGAATGAGCTAAGTAGACAGTGATCCAAGATGAAGTCAGACAGGGGCTGATCTGTCTTTTTCTAGCAGGGTTGGGGTGCTGATCTCATAGATCCCTGAATGATGTTGGTGGCTTTTACCCTGAGGAAGATAGTAGGCCATTACAGCATCTATTCAGCAGGAGAGTAACATGATCTGACTCCTTTGATTAAAGAATAAACTTGATTGCCATGGTGAGGGTAGAATTGGGGGACAGAATGCAATGATTCTGGTGACTGATGATGTTGGAATGGATTTGAATAGTAATCAGTGCAGGTGGTGACATGGATTACTTTCTGAATAAATTCTGTAAATAGAGCAAACAACATTTGAATCAAATGGGGAGTGTGAGAGAAAAAGCAGCCAAAGTTTTTAACCTGAGAAGCAGAAAATAAATAATAAAGTTGCTATCAACTAAGATGGGAAATGGTGGAAGAAGAAGAGTGGATGTGGGTGGAGAAATCTGCAGTTGGGTTTGGTTATGCTTACATTCGAGATGCTGATTATTCATCCCAGTGGAAGTATGGAACAGGCAGCTGGAGGTATGCCTGGCTTGGGAGTAACAGTTTGTGAATCATTTGCTCACAAACCCTAGTTCTTAACCTAGGTATTGCTACCATTTGGAAGGTTTTTGGAAAAGTATGGAGGCTTTTTGATTGTCAGAATGACTTGAGATGTTTAACTGGCATTGAAAGGACAGAGGCCAAAGATTCTAGGATTCTTACATGGATGGCGGTATTGACAGCTTCTAAATTTCCCTGGATTTTTCCATAATTCTTGAATGTTCTGCTGGAGTCAATTCCAGTAAGGTTAACAATTTGTTTAGCTGATGTATTCTGAGTCTTTCAGTAATATGACATCTATGCAAATCAACAGAATATTGTACATTGTCTTGTTCCCAACTTTCAAGAATTAATTTCAGAAAATAATGTGACCAACAGGATCATCATTAGTGATGTCTGAGATAACAAGCTGTCCATCCCTAAATACTGGTCTGCCTATACAGCTGTCACATTCAAATATATAGAAGAGAAGATTTGAGACTCTTCCTTAAATATACATAGAATTGAATCCAATTACATTAATGGAGGTACATAAAATTTAAGGATCTTACCAACTATTATTAATATTAAAAATATTTCATCTTACTACTTGTTGAATTTGAATATTATGTAGAACCATAAGCATATGCTATGAAATTACTTATTGAAATTTTTATTGAATTGTTGCTTTTTTTTTTCAATTCATTCCTTATACCCAGTTGCCTATAAAAGAATATGGTCTCCAAGATCTCATTATATGGACTTTTAATGAGAGATGTATTTATGTGATAGCATATGCATAGCATACAACACTTTTGAACAATGTTTATATAAACATGGCCCAGATCATTTATGAAAATATCAGATTTTAAAATTTCTATGCATAACATAGAATACCTTTGAACAATATTTCTATAAATATTAAAGTATCAGATTTTTATTTCTGTCATTTTGATACTCTACACTTTAACTTAGAACATGATGCTTATTTCAATTAATTTATCTCTTTACTTATAGAGCAGTAACTCAGATCTTTTCTTTTCTTTTCCTAACTGTAGTTCTTATTGTACTTTAATGTCTACTCAAAACCTAGGGTTCTTCATTTACTGGAACCCTAGTACAGAAAACTTCTGGTCTTTTTATTCATCTTGCAGCTAAACATTTATTATAAATCATTGCACACATTTGGATATTTAATTATACCTTTCAAAGTAGTTGAGATCTGCATTTGTGTGAAGAAATATTTTATTACTAGTACATCTCCTTTATCCTTACTTTATACTGTTGTTATAGTATTATGTTGACTTTTAATAATAATTTTAGTGGGATATATTACCTATAGCTTATATTTTAGAATGGAAATATAAAGGTATTATATATTTATTACAAAATGCAGCAAAGCATTTGATCTAGATAAGTACACTTGGCCTAGGAATAAGTTGCTGTATTAGTCACGGTTTTCCAGAGGAACAGAATCAATAGAATGTTATATATAGAGAGAAAAGGATTTATTTAAGGACCTGTCTCATGCAATTACAAAGGATTACCCTAGGTACCTCATATAAGTAGAATTATACAATATTTGTCTCTGTGTTACTGTCTTATTTTACTTACATAATATTTTCAAGGTTTATCTGTGTTGTAGCATATGTTACAATTTACTTATTTTATAAAGCTACACAATATTCTATTGTATGTAAGTGGTCTGTCCTAAAAGTATTGGCTGTGCAAACTAATTATATTGATAGTGGCTTGATACTTTTGGGACAGACCTCATATATAACACATTTTGTTGACTCATCTGTTAATGGACATAGTTTGCTTCCACATTTCAATTGCTGTGAATAGTACTGCTATAACCATGGATGCACAAATATCTGTTAAAATCTTTATTTTCAGTTTTTTGGGTAATATACCTAAATAAGAATTGTTGGAACATATGATAGTTCTATGTTTAAATTTTTTTGGAAACCACCATATTGTTTTCCAATGTGGCTGCACCATTAGATATTCCCCAAGTGTTCCAATTTCTTCACTTCCTTGTCAACATTTGTTATTTTCTGTTTTTATTTTATAGTAGTCATCCTAATTGGTGTCAGGTGGTATCTAATTATAGTTTTAATTTTCATTCCCTTAGTAAGTAGTGATAATGAGCATCTTTTCAGGTGCTTATTGGCCTTTTGTGTATCTTTTATGAGGAAATGTCTATTTAAGTTATTTGCTCATTTTTTTTGTAAAGTTGTTTCTTTTGTTGTTATTATTTTGAAGGCTGCAAACTCTATAATCCCTTTTTTACTGTAGGGTAGAATTTACATCTGTTTATTTTGGTATTTATAAAAAAGCAGTTCACTTATCTCTACATTTTTCTCTTATTTTGGACCTATTAAAGTACTAATGTTATTTTAAACACAGTAATGCATTTTAATTTTCTTTTGTTACTCATTATTGCTATATGTTTGGAATAGAGGAAGAGCTTCAGATTATAAATTGAAAAAAATGAGCAGAATTAGAGTTCTCTTTTCTATCCCATATATTTATGAGGATTGTGGAAAACATATTTGTAATCATATACATAATTATTATGTCACTTTTAAAAATATTGGTATAAATAAATGCTAAAGATATAAACATGTAATACATAAATAATTTTTAATGAACATCATCTTATTGTTCTAAAGAGATCAGTATAGGAGGAAAGATAAGCACTTCTGACAGAGTTAACCAGATGGGGAGGGATAAGGGAAAAACATGTTTGCTTCACAAATATTCAAAGTGTCATTCTAGCTTTACAAAAAGATCAAAAATCTTTAGGACAGCTTATCTCAACCTTGACATTATTGATATTTTAGATAATTCTTTGTTTTAAGGCACTATCCTGTGCATTGTAGGATGTTTAGCAGAATCCCTGGTCTCAACCCACTAGTTAGCAGCAGCACTTCCCCACCCCTATCATAACAATCACAAATGTCTACAGATACTGCCAAGTGTGCTTTGGATATAAAATTTTCCCTCGTTGAGAACCATTGCTTTATGGCTATGAGCATGACTTAAGGGTTGAAATATACTTAGAGTGATCCCTCAGTAGAGAGAAAGTGGCCAACATCATATCAGAATACACTCATAGTGAAATGTAGGATAATATTCAAACATCACCGATCTTTGTTGAAATGCTAGATGCCATTATAACTTTGCTCAACCATGTTGTCTTTCAGGTGTTTTTTTTTTTTCATTAATTTAAAAAAGAGGGATAGTAATGCTGCATAACCACTCTTTATTCATGTTAAAAGTAGTCTCAGCCTTGGATGGTGTGGCTCAGTGGATTGAGTGTTGGCCTGAGAACCAAAAGGTCTCGAGTTTGATTTCCAATCAGGGCACATGCTTGGGTTATAGTCCAGGTCTTCAGTTGGGGGCACACGAGAGGCAACCACACATTGATGTTTTCCTCCCTCTCTACTCCTTTCTCTAAAAATAAATTTTAAAATATTTGTTAAAATGTAGTCTCAAATTACTGGAAATAACTGGAGAAAACACTTGGGCAAATGAAACATTTTTCTCATCTCAAGAACACAGAAGGAAGTCAGTATAGTAAGGACACCTGGCAGAGGAGTATTACACAGGGCAGAGGGAGACACCATCCTGCAGGTACAATGGGAGATGATGATGTGTGTACTGGAAATGCAGGTAATAATGCAGTGAGGGAATGAAGTAACATCAGAACTTAAGGAGGCCTAAGGGTTTCCTTATAGATGGGCTTTCGATAAATAAGACTGAGGTTATAAATAGCCTTGTATGAAAACATGCTGGAAACCTTTTTACCTGAGTCAGATGCCCCTTGTCAATCCTAGAATTATTTAATGCATGATATTAGTCAGACTTGAATGAATTTGTCATTTATTATGGCTCACCCCAGGCTAACAGAGGCTGATGTAAGTAGATTCAAGAACTCCTAAGTTAGAAGTTAAGAATGATGGAAATGCCCCTGGCTGGTGGTGCAGTGGATAGGTGCCAGCCTGTGAACCCAAAGGTTGCTGGTTCAATTCCCAGTCAGGGCACATAACCAGGTTATGTTGCAAGCCAGGTCTCCAGCCAGGTCCATAGCTGGAGGCAGGTGAAAGGCAACCTGATGTCTCTCTCCCTTTCTGCTGCTCTCCCTTCCTCTCTCTCTGAAAATAATAAATAAAATCTTTAAAAAACAAGAGAATGATGGAAGTTTTCCCAGAAGTGTCTGTGAGTCACACTAACAGGCCGCTGGCAGGTGTAGGTCCTGTCCTGCAATTGAATCCCAGGAAGGTTTGCTTGAAGAATAAAATAGAATTAAATGAAACAATGAAAAGGAAGTTCCTATTTCATAGGTGCTCAATGAGAAGTAGCATCATCATTATACTCATTACTGTTATAGTTGTCCTTAACATAGCAGAATGCAAATAATTGACATTGACATCACTGGTGTAAATGGGTCCCCAGCACTGACTTCCAGCCTGGTTCATAGTTCATAAATTAGGTCTTTTAATTGCCTTTATGAGAGAATATTTAAAAGATTATTTCTCCTTAACAGTTTTTTAGTATATATCCAGGAAAGGAATAATTTGTAGCCTAAGAAAATCTGTATAGGTTGAAGAAACAGAGCAAGATTATGTAACTAAAAGAAAGAAAACTATCTTTTAGGCTTCTGCAAAAGACTCATGAGGATAGTAATTTCCCTTCTAATATATTCCTATGGCCATTCAATTCCTTAAAGTGAGTTTTTGAAAATCTTTTAGGTAGAACTAGTTTGAGAAACTGGGAAAACAGGATTCAGGATTTCTTTACTCTCCATTTTAGTGCTACAGTATGAGAAAGTCAAAGGATGGAATATTATATGGTTACACTTTATTTTTAAAGTGTTACAGCTCTAGGTAAAAACATCATGTGCTTACTGTGAGTAGACTAGGCTAAAAAACAAGACATGGTTTTTTACATATACAGTTAAAAGTGCTTTATGTTTACTCTGTAAAATGAGCTAATTAATGATAAGTTATTTGTAAGTTTTTCCTCTAGAAGTTGTTGATAAATGTTAAGGAAAATAATTTAATCTAATCATTTTGTATCACTTACCAATTTTAATATTATAATTTTTACCTATCTCTTCTCATTAATTGGTCACCAACTAAAAATAACTTATTATAAAATCAGGGGAAAACTGAGAAACTATGACATTTCTTAATTGAACTAATGAACTATCTGAATCATAAATAATTTTGATTAAGTACTAAAAAGATTGATATGATTTGGTAATTTATATTTTGAGTTACAGAAAAGAGAAAAATTAATATTGCCATGGGGGAATTAATTATGAATCTGCAGGTAATGGAATAAGGTGGAGATATGCAAAGTTACTTAAGAGTTATATAATGGGTCCCAGGCCAAAGCAACTAAACAAACAAAAAAACCAAAAAAATAAGAGCTATATCATTTGGAAAGAGAATGTACAAGCTAGGAAAACTGAAAAAGAGGTGAGGTGGAGAGCACACTCTGGCTGTTCCCAAGTCATTGCTGTCAGAGATGGGGTGTCCTGGCCCAATTCATCTGGCATTTCTGTCCTTAGAGCAAAAATGCACCTGCTTCGTTTCATCCAGTATGTAATGTGTTCATCTCAGATCTTCTGCTCTAATTTCATGTTTGTCAAGTCACTATTTGATTATAATATGGCATTCCAGGACTCAAGGATAAAAGTGGAAATCATGCCAACCAGTGTGAACATATCAGTTCTAGTGCTCATTGTAAATAATAAATTGTGATTCTGTCTTACACATTATATCTGTGAGTAACATAGGTTTGCTTCCAAAATATGCCTGACCCTTCAGAGGCTGATAAATCAAAATTCTGATCCTGAAAGAAGCAATCTAACTTCCAGTGTGTGGAGAATCCACCAAGATTAGTGCCACTTTGTAATAATGTTCCTTGGCAGCATCCAGCTGGCTTCCCTGGGTCACAACCACCTCTCTAACTTTCTTAAAACACTTATAAGCAGTCTATATCAGAGCAGTAAATTAAATAAACATGCATATTGATATTACTCTGAATTCATGATAACCAATTGCAATTTGGCCCTCAACACTGCCAGATACTCTTCCATGCTTCTCTCATTAGCCCAATCTTTCAATCTCTAAAGAAAATAATTTCCAGTCTTCCTCATTCCCCACAAATATCATGCACCACCCCTTCATGAATCACTTTCAGTGGATGGCCTTCCCTCACAGTTCCCAACGAAAATAGAAGACATCCTATCACTGAGCCCATGAAATTATCTAAACCTGCGATTACTTCAGGTGAAGGAGTTTTATTTATTTTTTAATGTTTTATTTATTTTTAAATATTGAAAAATAAACCCATATCTGCATGTGTTCCAGCTGTCCTTTATCTAAACTTCTGGGGGAGTCTTTTATTCCAATCTCAGAGATGCAAGTCTAATCTATCATATGTTCCTGAATTCTATTTAAATCTATATTCCTAGAATTTTTGTTTGTCAAGTATCCTGCTTCCTTTATCTCTATCTCTGTTGGCTCTACTGGATCCCTTTTAATCAACACTGAATTGTGCTTTTCAAAATTAAAAGCAATAGAAAGAAAGAAAGAAACAAACATCTCTGCTCCTCATGTCTATTATCAAGCTCTCTCTCTCTCTTTCTCTCTCTCTCTCTCTCTCTCTCTCTCTCTCTCTCTCTCTCTCTCTCTCTCCTGGCCTTCAAGCCAGGCTTCTCCAAAGATTTGATGCCGTTCCTTTTCAATTCTTTGCCCTCTATTTATACTTCACCCCATTCTATCACAACATCTTCCTTAAAAGCTCACCTTCTAAAGTTACCACTGACTTCCATTTGTTCTATTAAAGGACATTTTCTATTTTTCATTTTAAGGAATGTTGTACCACTTAAAAGGGAGATGACACTACTTTAAGACATTTTTCTGTTTGCTCCTGTTACTCTCTACCCTCCTAACCCTCTGGTCCCTGATTTTTAGACTCCTTGGAGGTTTTTCCTTCTTCACAGTTTTAGAAGCAAGGCAAGGTAAATAGGGTGAATATCCAAACAAACTAGGATCAATTTTTACCACTAGCAACTGAATGGAGGTTAAAGGCCATCCCTTAGATGGGAAATAATACAGGAGGAAACCCCTTAGGAATGGGAGGAAGAGCCTTTTACTATGAATTTTGAACATGTTTGTTTTGAGATGCTTGGTAGGCATGTGAACAGGGAGATCGGAATTCAGATAATAATAGGTATGTGTAAAAGGTCTTTTTCTGGTAAGTGTCAAAAGCCTGAAATTAATAGCATCATCCAGGGAATGAGTGAATAGTGGTACACAGTACAATTACAATACCCTGATATCCAGCCCCAAGGAATTCCAAAATACAAGGTTGTGTAAATGATATTTGGAGCCTGGAAATGAATAAGATCACTTACGGGAAACATCGGATTCTAAAGAGAGGAGGCTGAGGATCAAGTTCTGGGCCTAGCAAATTTTAAAAGTTTAATGGAAGAGGAGGCTCCAGCAAGAAGACTAAGAGGAATAGTTAATGAAGTGTAAATACACCTGGGAGATTGGAGTTTCAAGGACAGTAAGAGAAGAAAGTGTCCCTTTATGGAATGAAGGGAGGGAAGGGAAGTAAGAGAAGGTAGAAAGGAAGGAAGAGAGCATATATTGTGATTTGATCTTGTGTCCACATGAATACATATGTTGAAGTCATAATCTTTGGTACCTATGAATGTGACCTTATTGGGAAATAGGGTCTTGGAAGACGTAATCAAGTTAAAAAGTGCATATACTGAATGAGAGTGAATAGAGTAGAAGGGGAAAAAATTGGACACAGATAGACTCAGGGAAGATAGCCCTGTGAAATGAAAGGCAGGAATTGGAGTAATGAAGATGCAAGACAAGGAACTCCAAGGATTGTGAACCACAACCAAAAACTAGGGATAGGATTCTTTTCTAGAGCTTGAAGAAGGAATATAGCCTTAATGACAACTTAATTTCAAATTTCCAACTTCCAATACTGTGAGAAAATAAACTTGTGTCATTTTTAAGCCACTAAGTGTGTTGTAATTTGTTAAGCAGTGCTAAGAAACTAATATAGCAAAAGAGTAAGGTCAAATTGACATGCACAATGCATCCACTTTAACATAAATTTATTTTTCTTCGCAGGGATGAATTCTTGTTATATAATAATGAATTGTGTTTTCTAGATATAGATTTCTTTTTAAAAATTTCAAAATTGTTTATAGTTTATGTTAATTAAAAAAGAAATTTCTGCTCTAAGTCCTTGAAATAAAATCCATATTGCAAAGTAAGCTATGTAACTTTGCAGGGGAAGGAGAGCATGAATTCTGTGTTTTCTAGATACTAAACACATTTTATTTTAGGTTTGTGTTGTTCATCAGTCATACCATGTTTCACAGGCGTTATGAAGACCTGTGTTTTGTACTTGCTCAAGAAGCATTAGAGTATAAAATATTAGAGAAAATGGCAATAATCATGGCTTTTTTTGATATCACCTCTCATCTTCCACATGGAGGAGGAACTGAAATTATGTGTAGTCACAGAAATGACTGGTTCTGAATACATATTCTAACAAGAAACCTGATTTACTTTTTAAAAGTTTAGATCAATAGCAACAGTCACTTTCAAAACATAATGTTTCCAACTATAAATTAACTACATGTCCATTAGATGCCATTTAGAAATTCAGATAAGTACAGAGATAAAGATTATGATCATTCACAATTCCTATCCCTCAAAACAAATTACTATTAACATGGAGTGTGTCTCTAGCATTTTACCTCTGCATATGATTTTTACCATGGTCTAGGTCATGTGCATTTACTTTGGAGCCCTATTTTCACTTATATTGCATTCTGAGAATTATTACATATTATAAAAAGATTTTTTAAATCATTTAATGGTGCAATATGTTCCACAGTTATTATATTATTAAACATGCTGTGATAAGCACACAAAGATATTTCAGTGCCCATATATTTGAACATTTAATATGTAGAATTACTGCATCAATAATAATATGTTGGATGACAAGTATATTAACATTAAACATTAAAGGAAAATATAAAATATAACTTATTTTTAGAAGCAAAGCTTCTATGTCCTAAAATTTTACAAAAATCAATATTAACCGTTAGCTCTGATTAAGGGAGAATTTCTGCACAAAGAGCTAAGCTAGTCACCCAATCCCATTTCATAATTGCAAGACAGAATTTTCTGGAATCCACAGGCATTAACTGAGGAGATACTGCTACATTTCACTCATGTAGAAAATGCCATTACACATGGGCTTTTTCCAGAGCATGCCATTAAAATGAGACTTGAAACTATCTCTTTCTTCTCTTGACACAAGAGTAAGCTACTCTGATGACAAAATTATGTGTGCAGGAAGAACTATAGATATGTGTAGGTAATCATGCTTTGGACCTTCATATTTATTGAGGGGTGTTTTTAATTTAATTATAATGCTGAGTATTTTGTAAAATCGTAATATTCAATTTGAAAATGAATGAATGACCATGGACAAATCCCTTCAAACTTACAGTTCAAACAAATAAAACAATGATTTATAAGGATCAAATAAAAATATGTAAAATCACAGGCTCATTTTTAAAGTTATTGTTACTACTATTATGAACAAGTAACTGATTATCATAATTTGAATATTTAAGAATAGCTGTTGTTGCAAATTTTATCTACTGTAATACTACATTCTAAATTGTGTCTTCTGATGTTTTTTCCCCAAATTCTTCCATCAGAAATGTCAAAAACACATCAGTTTTACTCTAACATTCATAAAATCTTCATGTGAAAATAAATCACTGAAGCAATATCACAGGGATATTACATTTTTTGGTTGCCGTTAATAATGTGTGAAGTATTGGAATATTCAACAAATATAGCATGCCAAATCCATAGAAGGCTAAGTTCATAAAACACCACAGAACAAACTGTCCAGTCCCTTATAAATATTTTTAAAGCAATTTAGTAGTTTGCTTCCAGTTGGAAATGAGAGGATATTTATCTAATCTTTGGAAATTTTATTTATATTGACAAGATTTAGTATAAACTAGAACCCAAAAGTTTAAAAGTATATTTTGGAAAAAATCCCTTGATAACTTCCATGATTTGAGTGACATAAACATTTTAAAAAGAGTCTATTTTATTGGAAGGCAAACAGGTAAAACATCTTTCTTTTTGAAGAAAATCTTTATCAAACAAGAAAGAACTTACTGTTTTTGAGTGGCTACTATTATATTGATAGATACTTTAAAATATGCTACTTTAGTTAGGTGTTGTGTTGTTATTAAAAGATCTTTAATAACAAGTTTAATAAATAGTCATTTCAAATATTCTGACTTAAAATATTGACTTTAATTGTGGCATAGTTTTAAAGCTCTTTTCCACAACTTTTGTCTTCTGTTTAATTTCTGTTGTTTTTGTCATGTCTAACATTCTTTCTTTCTCTAATCTGGGTGCTCATTTTGTGACAGCTGATCTAAAGTAAAAGTTTTAAACCAAATCTTTTAAATGGAAGCTTGTAATTTTCTACCATTTGCTTTGCTTTAATCATAACTGTACATGGCCCACATTAATTCTACTCTTACCGATTTGACTTTTTACTTTCAGCTGTCATACAAATTAGATTGTATTTCTAACTGTCCCTAAATTTGAAAGAAGGTTCTATTCAGTTTCCCTTCTCATACTTCCCACCATTACGGTTACTGCCTTCAAGCAAACAAATCAAGGGCAAACTCTGATCATTTTTCTTTCATCTCACTTGGCTAAATTTACTCTTCCCTTCAGGAAACTTCTGAAATTCATCCCTTTCTCCATGAAGCAATTGCTGGGAAAAGGTCACACATTTAAATGCAGTTCTTGTAAATTACTCCCGCATGCTATATAACCCATCAAACTTCAGTGTGGATGTTATATCTATGTAAAAATAATTTTCACATTAAAGTCATCATTTAATTCATTATTTGAATCAGTCTTTAGATTGCATAACTATTGTATTTTTCATTCACAAGTTGTTCTTAATTGTACTCCCACCATTCTTTTTTCCCAATTGACTTCTTTGTTGGTTTTGTTTTTCATTCAGTATTTATTTCATTTACTTCCTTCGTGCCTACTTATTATTCCTACTGGTATAATAATTTAACATTATTTAATGATGCAAACAAACTTTATTCAATACTTCTAGAAGTGGACAGTCTATTTTAGAAGAACTGTCAAATGCAGCAGATAAGGAATAAAGCACAGTTAAAAAATAAATAGAAAATATCTGATTGGCTGGGGCCCATAGTCAACCTTGTTTGAAGTGGGAATGAACAAGGAAATAAATATAAAGCCCAGAGTTAACTTGGTGCATGGCAACTGGCTGATTGGATGTACAGTAACCTTTCCATACAGACCCTGATCCAGTTTATTTCTGAGCTGTTCTATTTTGTATAGCTTTCCCTCACTCCTAACTCTCTGATGCATCTCTCTGTCATTACCCTGCTCCTGCTTTTGGTCATTTACCACCATGATTCTGATTCTTACTTTGAGTCTGAAGACTTTCTTACAAACTCAACTTTCTAGCACTTCTGGTTTTTAGTAAAATCAGGCGAGTTCTCTATACACTACAGTAACCTGCATAGAGCAGGGGTCGCTACCCATTCTTCTTTATTCAAGCATAATTGTTTTCAAAGTTAAGTTAAAAATTAAATTCCTGTGACTGACCCCTAATTATTACTATCATTAATTTTAAAATTAGAATATATTTATTGATAAAAATAAACTTGAGAAACAGAGTGGTGACATAGATAAAAGGTATTTATAATTATGTGCTATAGATGGCTAAAAACTTGATCAGTATATTAACCACATGTCAAAAATCTATAGAAAAATAGGGTTGCAGTTTACCATTTTGCTGGAAGTTTAGAGATTATAATTAAGAAGTACTGATGACTTTCTAGAGAAATTTTCAACTGACAAGCTAAAGGTGATTGGATAATGCAATGAATTTTAATACATGGACATAAGATATGAAAATGTAGGGCAGGGTTATACATCTGATTAGTGCTAGGAATAAAAGCTGTATGAACTAGAGTTTGCTATAATGTGCTTTGACTCTGACTGGTCCAACCTGATTTATTGTAAACAAAGTCTGGAAGATTTAGGGGAGACCAACTCTTGGAAGGAAGAAATGTTCTTTTTCTTCTTTCTTTCATCTACTATATGTAATATAGCACCCATATTAAGCTTATAACTATTTGTTAAGTCAAATAAAGAATATTATAAAAGAAATTTATAAAGTGAGGATCCAAAGAGACAAATGACTTGCAAGGCAACAGAAATAGCAAAAAGTGACAGAGAGAGATGAAGAGAGAGGGAGAAGAAAGGAAGCAAGCTT
>PVIW01002435.1:0-219701 GCA_004026585.1 Noctilio leporinus
TGTCCTGCAGCTCTCTTAACCCCTCTTCAGTCTTATTCAGCCTTTTTTTATTCTCTTGTACTGTCTTGGAGTATTTGTCTACATTATCCTCCAACTCGCTGATCCGGTCCTCTGCTTCCTCTAGCCTACTGTTGATTCCTTCTACTGTATTCTTCAATTCAGAAATTGTATTCTTCATTTCCTCCTGGCACTTATTGATGGTTTCCTTGTCCTTTTTCATGCTGCTGTAGTTCTCAGTAAGTTCCTTGTAACTTCCCTGGAGTTCTTTGTAGTTCTCCTGGAGTTGTTTAGTTTTCTTTGATGTGGCTGAGTTCATTGAGCTTCTCTATCATCATTCTTTTGAATTCCTTATTTGATATTTCAGGTGCCTGTGTTTCATTTTGTGATCTTTCTGGGGATTCTTCCTTTACTTTTGGTGATGGACTGATTCTTTTTTTCCCCCATTTTGGGTATCTGTTCTTGCTTGCTTTTTATTTTGTTGTTGTTTTTTTTCCCCTTGGGTTAACCTGCTTTGCTTCCTTGCCTTAGTTGAGCACCCTTTGTGATAGGAGATTTGTTGAGTTCAATGTTGCATTCTCCCAGATTTTCTCCACTTGCTGTTCTTGGTGTGTCCTTTATTTGGGCTGTCTGGTTGTATTCTGGACCTGTGGGCTTTTAGCAGGGGAAAAAAAAAAAGACAAAACAAAAGGAAGAAAGAAATAAAAACGATAATACTAAGAAGAAAGGGTTTAGATGGCTGTTCACCCTTAATAATCCCTGATTGGTCCAGATGGAGCCTGGACCTGAGGGCTTTTAGCAGAGGGAAAAAAAGAAAAAAGAAAGAAAAAAAGGGAGAAAATCACAAGACAAAGATAAATCACTATTATTAAAGAAAGGGTTTAGGTGTCTGTTCACCCTTTATGACCTCTGTTTGGTCCAGGTGGAGCCAGGACCTGTGGGCTTTATCAGGGAAAAAAGAAAGAAGAAAAAAAAAAGGGGGGGGGTCACAAGACGAAGAGAAATCATTATTAATAAAGAAAGGGTTTAGGTGTCTGTTCACCCTTTATGATCTTTGATTGGTCCAGGTGGAGCCAGAACCTGTGGGCTTTACCAGGAAGAAAAGGAAAAAAAAAAAAAAGGAGGAAAGAAAAAGAAAGAGGAAGGAAGAAAAGAATAAAGAAAGGGTTTAGGTGGCGGCGGAGGGGAGGAATACTTAGATTGAGGACTGGGAATGCGTTGTAGCCACAGAGTGAATAGACTTTAATTCGAGAGTAGGGGGAGGGTCTTGGGTATTTAGGTGGATTGAGGTATGGGGGGGATTAAGAATATGTGAGAAGTAACTTTTGCAAAGGATATGTTGGGGATTAATAGTTCATATTGCTCTCGGTATAACTCAGGTGCTTGAGATTGGCAGCAATCCCTTTCCTGAGGCTGCCTCTTTTTCTTGGCCAGGACTTTACAGTCTATAGTCTATATTCTAACTGGTTTTGGCGAGTGGCAGGGCCTCTGATTGTCACAGTGGGGCTGATTCTGAGTGTCTGCCCCCAGGTAGGCTGGGCCTTCCGCAGCCTAGCTGGGTTTTAGGGCTGCCAGTATTCTGGAGCCGGCAGGGTGCCCCCTCCCACTCCTGGTGGAGGTTCCTGCCAGGGATGAGCACCCAGCACCCCTGCAGGGCAGCCGGCAACCTCGCCAGTCCCTGTGACAACTGGCCCTGCCCCCGCAGTTCCTAGAGGAGGCAGCCCCTGTCCGCCAGCTCTGCCCAGGGTCCGTCTACACTGCCCAGCTCCCCCGGGACGATCGCCAATCTTCCAAGCCAACCAGCTCTCCACGGAGTCCTTTAGGCGGCCTCTGTGATCTGCGGCCTTTGTCTTGGGCAATGGGCGGGTCAGTTGCCCCCGCTACTAGTTCCCGGCTCCTGGGGGCCTGTGTGGTTGTGCAGGGCTGGGCCTCCCCACTCGCAGGGGCTTCTAGCTGCTGTTTCCCTGGTGGCCCAGCAGCACCATTTTCAGCCCTCTCGCCGCCCTGGCCGGTGCACTTCCCGCTCCCCCGCTCCGGCTTCCCGCAGGACTCTTCTCCTCTGCTTCTAGCCCTGTGAGGAGCCTCCTCTCCCTGTTGCCGGAGAGAGTCTCTCACACAGTCCCTCCCCTGCAAGAGTTCAATTCCATGTTCCCTCCGGCGTTTGCCCTTGCTGCCCGCATTTCACTGTTCAGACTTCCAGTCGCCAGGGAGCCCGGAGCTGCCTCAGTCAAATGCGCCCCTCTGGGCAGAGTCGCCACTGCCCAGAGCCGACCGCCAGCTGGTTGGTCGGGAACTGCCTCACCTGCTCTCCTGCTGGTTTCCTCTGCCTCTGGGCTGTGCTCCCCTGTGTCCAGATGCTGACCGCTCCAATTCTTAGGGTCCTGAAGATGTCTCACGCTCCCTATCTTGTCCTCTAGCTGCTCTGGTACTCGAGACACCATCAGCACTGCTCTCTACTCTGTCGCCATCTTTCCTCCTCCCTTAAATGTTTTTAGAAAAGTATGGGCAATTTAACCATATGAGGCTCAATAATGCACCAGGAAACCAGTACTTAAATTGTTGTTAATTCTACAACCTAGTTTTTTATGCTCATAAACTCTTGTTTAAAACTGTGCCTTTTGAAAAGACAGTTTTGCTTATTGAATTCTGATCCTTTTCTGTTCCTAAGTGAAGAGAGAACCCTTCTGAAATTCTCCACTGAGCCTTCAACTCCAAGGAGAAAATTTCAGCATGCAGCCACTAGATGGCAGACAACCCCAGTTTGTGGCACAAAAACAATAAATCCCATCAACCAGAACCTTTTTAAAAAATACGTTCAGTCACTGGCATGTCTTGTCACACCAGTCTCTGCCTTCATCTACACAGGCTCCTTTTCTTCTCCCTCTGTCTCCTCTTTGTATCTTGGGATACTTGTTACTGGATTTAAAGCCCACCCAGATATTGTAAGATCTTTTCCTCTTCAGATATTAACATAATGACATTTGTAGAGACCCTACTCCCAAATAAGGTCACGTTCAAAACTTGGGGTTTGGACTTAGACGTAGATTCTGGGGGCTACCTTTAAACCTGCTCCGTGCCTCGTTCAGTGCCTGCCAGCCACTTGAGGAAATTTGGGGTGCACAGACGCGTAGGAATGCTTAAGCCCTCTGCTTTGGCAATTCACAAAGTCCGAGAGTCATAGGCAGTGGTCCTGCGCCCGACCAAGGCCTCAGGCCTCCAAATAGGCTGCGTCCCAAAGCAAGGTTTGAAATTCAAACTGTTTCCCAAAGCAGCGAGCAGTGTCCTGGGTGGGGTTAAGTGCTTATCCAATCCGGAAAGCAGTGCAAATCACAGGTGTGAATTTCAGAATCATGTTGACTGTCATCACAATTCTCATAATGTAAGGTGAAAAATGACAAATGTAAACAGGAAATCCTTTTGAACCTTAGCTATTCGTCCACGTTTATGTAGAGGGGAATGAATAGAGTAAATATTTGACTGCGATCCTGAGGGACTTGGAAGAATGAGGTCATGATCCTCTGCCTCATTTTCTGTTTTATGCATTTGCTGCATTAACAAGTGGAACTCTCAGCCTGGTGAGCAGGTTATAAATCAAGTTGGCAGAAGGAAGAAACGAGGAGAGATTTTCCTGAAGCAACTCATTAACTCCCTTTGTCAAAACATTGTCTGTAAATGTTCTTAAATTTCATGCATAGACAATACATACTATCTATCACTGGATCAAAATGACAGTTTTATTTCTTTATGATGCATATGTATTTTATTTCTTTATCCTATTTTACTGGTCTTGGTAGGCCCTCTAGAAGTGATACTGGTGACTGTCCTAATCTTGAGTGTGATTTTAAAGGAGATACTTCTAAAATTATGCCAGTAACTTAAGTTTTTGTTGGGATTTTATTTGTTTTCTCACTGCCCTCTTTTGAAACAAATAAGTTTGCTTAAAAGGAAGACTAAGAGCCTTATTTTTGTTTCTTGATCATAAGACACTAAACTTTAACTTTTTGAGATAGTTAATAAACTCACATACAATTGTAAAATAAAATAGAAACCCTTCACCAGCTTTCCCTCAATGGTACATTCTTATATAATTATAGTATGTTAAGTATTACAACCAGGAAATTGACATTGATCTTATTTGGCTCATTTTTTTTTCCTTTTCACAAGGCCAGCCTAACTGTAATACCAAAACTTGAGAGATTACAAGAAAAGTATTGACCAGATTCTCTCATGCACATTAGGTACAAAAGTTTGCAGACCTTTTTAGCCAGGAATGCTTAACCTAAGGATGTGCTGTTAATAGCGAAATAAAAACCTAGATACCAAGATATCTATCCACAGCATTATTCTTTTCGTCATTTGTTTGAACTTTTTAATTTTTTTTTGAAATAATTGTAGATTCATGCCCATGCTGTTGTGAGAAATAACAAGAGACCCCATAGACTTTCTACTGTGTCCCCCAAAGTATCTCACAAAACTCTGGGCCACATCAGCACCAGATATTGACCCTGGTACAAAGTTGCTTTAGATCTGCAGTTTGTAAAAGGACCCAGGAGTGACCGAGAAGTTTTTACTCCTCTCTGAAAGCAGAAAAGCAATTTACTTTTCTGTGTTAATGCTAAATGAAGGAGCATCTCTCACCCTTAAAAACTTAGGAGGAAGAGTATTATGCTTCGTGAAATAAGCCAGCCAGTGAAGGACAAATACCATATGATCTCATCCATTACAGGACAATAATGAACAAAACTAACAGCAAACAAAACAGAACCAAATATATGAATACAGTGAATAGGCCTTCAGTGGTCAAGGGGAAAGGGGTTGGGGGGAGGGGGGAAGAAGAGGCAAGGAAGGGGAGCAATTTAGACAACAACCTAGTATAAAGGAACCATGGACATGGACAACAGGTGGGATTGACTTTGAGGGGAATGGGTGGGTGGGGAGGGGGACAGAGGGGAGCAAAAAGGGGATGGATGTAATAAAACAACAATAAAATTTTTTTTTAAACTTAGGAGGGAGTGAGAAATAAGTTATTTGACTCATGCACTGTGTAAGTTCTGGGAAGTATTTTCTTCTGTTTATTCAGCATTAGCAAATGCTTTTTAGACATGCTGTATAATAGAGCATTCGTTCCTCTTTCCAACAGACGCGTGTTAGGGAAGAGTTCAAG
Organism: Noctilio leporinus; assembly: GCA_004026585.1. Classification (NCBI taxonomy): domain Eukaryota; kingdom Metazoa; phylum Chordata; class Mammalia; order Chiroptera; family Noctilionidae; genus Noctilio; species Noctilio leporinus. Next base: position 5,162 of record PVIW01002435.1, read on the forward strand.
CCAGTCACCCCATCAGTGACACCTCTCTCAATGTGTAGGCATCTCGATGGCTTCTATGGAGAATAACATTTGTTCCTGAGTGGTACATACTGTCTGTCTCTCAGATTCACCACATGCACAGCCCCCTTGAATCTAAAGAGACAAGGTACTGGTGTGAGTGCCTCACACGGGAAGGAAAGCTTTTCCCTTAGCCCTGGTATTATAACCCCATGAGCACGTTCCCCACCCTGCCCCTCCCGAGAGACAGTGGGCTGAAGCGGGGGAAGGCAGCATTTCGGCATCTCAGCCCACTTTGCCCCTCAGCTTGCTAAAAAGACATGCAATGACTAGTACACATCATCACATTGATTAGTCACCTTTCTAAAGATTCCTTCCTTTAGCGCCAAAGGTCAGAGGCCCATCACGGACCTCCAGCTGTGTGCAGCCAGTCCTCACCTGGCACTGGCTCCCCGCCCGCCGAGCCCTGGACACGTGGTCTGGTCTGCAGTGTGGTACACAGAATAGCACGCACGTTTACAAACCTCTTGTTCCACGGCATGTGTTTTCAATAATAAGCAGGACAAATGTCACTAAGCTTAAAAGGAAGGCTAAGAGCCTTACTTTTGTTTCTTAATCATATTGTACATGCAGCAAGTTGGTCCAACTGTACAGCAAAACGTCTGCTATGCTGTTCTATATTTCATGCCACCTAAGTTACAACACATCCTCCAGGGCCACCGGTACAAGAATTCACCCCTAGCTTGTTCGGCTTGCTCCCTGGGCACAGCCCTCTGCAGTATTGTTTTCCGTAACTGGCTCTACAAACTCTTCTGTGATCATGAACTTGATAATCTTCTAGCTATAAAGAGTGCAGCTTCCAAGTCTGAATTTTCACGTCATCTCTACCTTTCCTAATGAAGCTGACTCACTTCATGCTGGAAGGCATCATTTTGTCCTTTAAGGGGGTGAAAGTAAATCTTGGTTTATGGATGGACACTGTTTCATTTTTAAATGATTTGAAAAAATTATTCGCTGTATGCTGTCGCTTGAAAAGTTTTTAAAAATACACTGGGAGAAGGTGGCAAATGGTCCAATTGAATCGAGCAGTTTGATATTTTATGACATTTCCCACTGCAGTTCTCCCATCACTCACAGGTCATTCCCGCTTCTTATAGACCCGTGTTCTGAATTGCACATTCGCTAATCGCATCTTTTTTTACTCTGAATTGCAATACCTACCTTTCTACTTGAATCCCTTCGGAGTCATTGATCCACTCTTGTGCATAGAGACTGTGGCATAACGGAAGAGTCATTCTGAAAAATGCAGGTGGAATCAACAGTTACAAGCCCTGTGGGAAAGTACTGGCGCCAGCTGCCCTGGGGAGGCCCTCAGCTGTGCTCTGTGCTCGGCCCCAGGTTGCATCCATTCAGCTCTTGCCCTGGGGACAGACAGGCCAGGCCAATGGGAGAGTTAGAGGTGCTTCTGCAAAAGGGCCTGCCTGGTCCATAGTGGGTGACCGACCGCTCACAGCAATCATCAGAGTGAAAACAGTGCTCACATACTGAAAATCCCGGGTATCCCTGGAGGCCTTTTCCTGTTCGAGGCACAGGAAGAGAGCAGAGAGAGACAGGCAGCAGAGCCTGGTCCAGCAGCCGCTGGGGGAAGGTGATGGATTGGTTGTTCGATCGAATTGATCGAGTGGCTGGGGAGCCAGTGCCCATGAGTCTGGATGCTCGCTGCAGGCCAAGTCCCAGACCCCGCTGAGCTGGCATCACATGCTTGCTTCAAGTGGCCACAAGAAAACCAGAAATGCTCCCATGTGTACTTAAGAGATGAAAGGCATGTATCATGGAATTCAACTGTGATGAAGCGAAATAACAAAATTCTTACACAATAGTAATGGCCCATTCCCAGAGTGGAGAGTAACATTTTGAAAGATTTTGGACACCTGTCACCCAAATGCCTTCTTGCACCAGGTCACACGCCTCGTTGTTGTCCATTTTCAAGTTTCAATGAGGAGCAGGTATCTTACCCCGCAAAACCCGAAAATGCCAGCACCCAGTATGATTCACTAGCCAAGGCAGCAAGCCTAAGCGAAGGTAGCAGGGGACATTCATGGGAATTGTTAAGATTGCTCAGTCTGGCTTTCCCTTAATGGGGTGCGAGGTAAGTTGCTGAAACATGCAGGGTCCCATCACTGTGAGTGAGATGTGACCAGCGTCTCCATGGTGAGTGAGTGGTGAGGAGAGGAGCCCTGAGGGTACAGTAGTTGTCCAATTTCAGAAAGTTGTGGGAAAGGGACAGTGATGTAACAGCTAGTCACAGAGACTTCCAGGGGTCAGGACTCTGTCCCCTGAAGTTAGATATGAGGCATGTGCACAGCCAGTTCAGAATGCCGGGAGGGGAGAGTGAGCGCTGTCCTAAGTTCTGTGGTCAGCAGAACACCCATGGGTCCCCATGGAACAAGGGTGACAAGTGCAGGAGAGAAGAGAATTCAAATACGGGGTATGAACGGAAGCATGGGGGCTAAAACAGAACCCATGGCTCTGTGCTGCCCAGACCATTCATGGAACACTGCGGTTTGGGGGCCACCTCCCATTGGGGGTTAAGGAACCTGGAGCAGTTTTTCAGGAGCCTGATCAGAAGATGAATGATGTCAGAGAAAGTCATGTGGCGATAAGGAAGAGACACAAACAGATGCTTTGAGAAGGGCAGCAACAGAGGAATTAGAGTTGTCCTGTTTTCCAGCCAGGGAAAAAAGATTAGCAAGTTCAGAAGTTGGTTTTATTTCATCCAGGGAAGAACTATGTTTCCTTTGAATATAAATATGAAAACAACATATGTTTATTGTAGGAAATTGGGGCATAGAAAAAGTTTAATAATTTAAAATACTATCTAGCCACTATCCTATCACCCAGAAGTAACTATTAATGGGGTTTCCTTCCAATCTGCCTTTCTACCTGCATATGCACACATACACGCATATATATATATATATATACACATACACATATGTATATATATATATATATTACATGTATGGGAAAATTGGGGTCATAGTATATACCTATATATATGCTGATTTATCCATTTAAACAAGATACAATGAATATTTCCATGTACTTTAAGGATCTTTTAAAATGTCATATGTGCACAACATACTTCTTATGAAAGTGCCTATGTTGTGTTGTTTTTAATTTCTTACTAGTATAAACAGTTCTAGGCTCTCTTTGAACATCACTGACTATGTCCTTAAGGCAGATCACTAGGAATAAAGAATCTGTGTCAAATGGTGAGACATTTTAAAGAGTTTGGATACCTGTCACCCACGTGTCCTCCTGAAAAGCTGCACCAGGTCATCCACCTGCATATTGGAGACTGGGTCCCATGTCTCCATCTCCATCAGCCCTGGATGTTACTTTTTTATTTTGTCAGTTTTCTTGGAAATGTTGGTATCTCATTTTAACTTAAATTTCTTTTAATTACTAATGATGTTGCAGGTGTTTGCATAAAATTATTGATCACCCTATTTCTAACATTTGTAACTTAATTATTTATATATCATCTTATAGGAGTGCTTACCTATGACCAGTTTATATAATTTTATTATATAATCAGGACTTAATTCCTGTGTCTTTATATTGGAAATGCTTTCCCTGTTTTTTCATTTACATTTAATATTACTGCTTATGCTTTTTGATACACAGAAATTTATTGCTTTAATGTATAGTAATCAAATCCACTGGGCTTTATCTTTAGAGGGAAAAGTACCTATATTTAGAAGAGTCTTCTTTTCAACCATATTTGATAAGGTCTGACAAATACACATTTTTCTTTTGGGTCTTTCATAGTTTCATCACTCACACCTTCCTAATAATCAAGATGAAAGTTGCTTTGGAGTGAGGTTAGGGAGGAACCAACTTAATTTTTTGCCTGTATTTAACCAGTTATCTCCCCACCGCTGTTTTCTTCACACAGGCTCCATGAGTTTATGAAGATCATTTCCAGGGATTTCATACTTTGCTACTATTGTAAGTAGGATTTTTTATTATCTGTACTACTTGGCTCTTTTTTAGTGTAAGATACTATTGATTTTTATAGACATCAGTTTTGTGATAAGCATCTTTACAAAACTTTCTAACTTGGAATTGTGGGTCGGTTAATTGCTTTGGATTTTTTACATATAAAATTTTATCTATTACAAATAATGAAAATTTTGTTTCCTTCTGTCGGATAATTATGAAATTTCACTAAAACAAAATTGCTGAAAAGCAGTAATAACAGATCATCTCATTTCAGACTTAAGTGTAAAGTATGATACCATTTATTCATTCAACAATTACTTATTGAATTCCTATTATGTTCATGTTTAGAGTGCTGTTTAAAGGCTGGAAACAACAATAATACACACAACAGTTAAAAAATCTGTTTTCATGTGTTTAAGTGTTGATTCTTATTCCAAGACAGATTACTGTTCATAGAAAAAACTTGTGGAGCAGTCAGGGTCACCGTAGATTAATAGGTTTTCTCATGTGGTAGGGCTTCTGATATCTACAAGTGTTTACCCTTAGATTAGACACCAATGCAAGAATGTCCTAAAAACTATCCCAGCACTGAATGGGTGGTTGGGCTAGAGTATTTTATTTCACAGTCATTTATTAAGCATCTGTCATCTATTAGATGCAAGAGAGATCAATGGACCATTCTCTGCTCTTCATGACCTCAGAATCTAGTGGGGGGCCCAGTGTCATGGACAAAAAAAGACAGTAAAGCAAAATATGGAATGAAGGGTTTAAACAGGATACAAACATGGGAAATGCTTGTATGAGGGAGTGAGTTTCCAAGTATAGAAAACAGTACATGTCAAGTTGGGGGTCACAATAGAACATGCTCATGGTTAACTATGTAAGTGTCCATGTGGCTGGAATACAGAACCTTGGAGATTATATGAGTTTGACTTACTGTTAAGTTATACAGGTGCTCGTAGGGTGTTGCATTCCAATTTCTTAGTAAGCCTCTTTTCTCAGAGTCTTTACTGTGCTAATATGCATTGTGAATCTATAAAATATATACTTATAATGTACTATAAGCTATTTGTCTTTCAGAGGAGTTACAGGGTTTGAGGTAGGTAGCAAAACAGTAAAAAGGTAAAGAAGATCAAGTAAAAATGATGTTAGACCAACAGAGTTATATCGATGGGCTGGATGAGTGGGTCCCCCCAAGTACATTTCATGGAAGTGGGATGGTGGCTGCAGGGGGTTGGGGGTTGCTGGCTGTCATGTAGTGGCGAGTTTGGGAAGGTGGGAACATGTTCTGGAGGTAGATGGTGGTGGTTGTATCGTAACAGCATCAACGGGCTCGGTGCCACTGAGCTCTGTTCTTTCAGATGGTTAACATGGTGAGTTTTAAGTTCTGTATATTTTACAACAATTTTTGAAATGTGTATTTTATGGAACACTAATTCCAAGAAATGTTAATGGATGTCATATTCAGGGGGAGAACTTCTTTCCTCAAATAAACAAGGTGTTGGCAGGGGGCTGGAATTGAGTTAAAGTAACAGATTTCTTTTCTAAAAACCTTCTCTGAGCCTCTAGCACATGAGCACGTCTTACGAAACCTGGTGCCCACCATTTCCCAGTTGCTCTGAAGCCAAGTACACTGGGGGCTCCCCTCACGGAAGCAGCTCCAGGCAGTGCTCACGGGGGAAAATAGAGGATTCACTGTGATTGAGTGTTAAATTTACTGTCTTTTTTGTTTCTTCCTGGACTGCTAAAGCAAGAAAATACAATCCGTTTTAGCTCAGAAAAGGAAATGATTTTTTTTTCTTGCACTAAATTCTTAAAAGAAAAGATCTTTAAGGGATTAACAAAAGGTACCAAAAGGTTCTTCATGTAGCTCTTTCTGATGTGGACCCTCCATACTGTTAAAGGCCAAATACGGACATGGAACTTAGTAAAGGTGTCTACGTTGATGTGCTTGGATTTGGATATCTACAGGAGAACATGACAGAAATAAATTTATGAATTATAGAAAAATGGTTATAAAAGTGAACCTTGGTATTTTATGTCATTCATATACTTCATCATTTTCAGTTATTCTTTCCAGTAGGACCATAAAGCTAATATTATTAAAAATAATATTACCATGTTTTGTTACCGTGTTTTCCAATGTGGGAGGCTGATGATCTAGTATTTAAGTAGATTTTAAATATTCTCCCATCTGAGACATAATCAAAGGCAGTTTTTAATTGCTGCCTCTGACAGATTTGACCATTGTGAGCTCCCAAAATCTCTGACAAATTAGTTGGAAACTTCACTCTGAAACAATCATTCTTGCGTCTGAGCCTTTCTGACAGACCAGGCTAGCCCACTGTGTCATAATATATCGCTGTAATTAAGCATTTTGACAGGAGACAGACTTGTTTGTTTATGTTCCTGGCCAATGTCCCCCACTAGGTTTCACACCTTGAGCTGAAGGCAGATACTGAACAGAGAAGCATGAAAAAAGTGGAGAAATCTGTGGGATATATAAACTCTACCTCTCTGCCAGATCCCAGAGCCCGAGGCTTCTGTGTCAATCTTGCTCCGGACATCGACTATATGGGTCCAGAAAGCAAATGACCCACCATGATTTTAAAAGGCAGCCATGCTAGAAATTCACCTGTAGGTCTAGTCTTAGGTAATAGTGTAACCATCCATCTGGTCAACCAGGCTGGCATTCCTCAGGGCAACCTCAGTCTCTCCCTCTCCTTCACCGTCCGGACTCAGCCCTCCACATGTGCCCAAAATCCCATCTCAAAAAAGTGTCTGGACAAAATCTGTCTTTCTTTCTCTCTTTCTCCATGACCACTGTCAATACTTGTGCCTTCATTTTTCTTAGACTATTACAGTATTTTCTTGATTTTAGTTAGATTCCTTTGCCTACCTTGAGTCTAAATTTCTCCCAAAGTGGTTTTCAATTTTACATTTCCCTGCTTGGTAATTACACTAAACATTTTTCACAAGTTTATTGACCATTTATGTTTTCTCTTCTGCAAAATTCTCATTCATGTCCTTTGCCTATGTTTCCTGGGTCTTTGTCTTAGTAATTGATTTTTTTTTTCATTGACATTCTGTTGTCTTTTTATTACTGATTCATGGGAGTTTTTGTACTCTGGACACTAACTTTTTGTCAATTATATATGTTGCCAAGAACTTCTCTGGAACGTCTAGAGGGTCCCCCTATTTGGAGCTCAAATATGAAGGAACCTGCCCAACAGAGATTCAGGCCGCCAGACCAGACCTTGCGACTCCATTCAGATCTTGGGAATCAGTATCAGAGTCTCATGAACTGTGAATGTCCTAACCAGTCCTAGTCTGGCTTTTCCTACAGATTATAGGAGGCCTGTGACAATTTAATCCATAGTACTGGTCATGAAAGACTAGTTTTAGGGCTCTAGATAGTGTTCAGAATATGTTGGCTTAACAACACAGCCTCAGAATTGTACGCGTTAGTTTCGCTTCTTCAGCCACAGTTCTCAGCATCCTGGCGAGGAATCGAGCCCAGGGCTGTCTCCTGGCCGCTTGGCTCCAGAGTAAGTTGGTCCAGGGGAGATGGCGAGCCTGCCGAGCCCTCCCCTCCGCGCAGCCTGTAGCCTCAGCTGATCAGCATGGCCTCTCCCAGCAAGGTCACAGCTGCTTGGGCTCTTTCAAGGTTCAGCCAGTCCAGGAAACAGCTTGGCATCCTCCTGCTCAGCCTGGAGAAAGCAAGCCAGTGTCACGCTCTGCAGCGTGTCACCACAGGCTCCCTCCAGGCTCTCCTCTAATAGGCAGCAAGGCCAGACACGGTCAAGGTTTGTTCCCCAAAGGGGCCCTGTTTGTCCGCATGTTGACAAGGCCCATCACTGGCCCTGCCGTGGGTGGGTGACGGAGGGCTGGGAAGTGGCCTCTTAGCCAAGATTTCTCTACTCAAAATAGAAAAACACAAAAATTAAGTCTTTAGGTAAGTTCTCCAAAAGGGAAATTTTCAGTAAGTTTTTGGCCTTAATTTTCAGTAAGTTTTCCAGAGCTAAGACAGTTTCCCCAATTAAAAATTCACTCTTGCCATGTTTGAAAACAGTTTCTTCTCTGGGCTAGCTATTCAAATATTCTAGAGTTGAGGAATTGGTGCTCTGAGGCCTCCGAAGGGGCAACAACCCTTTGTGGAGACACGTTCATTATTTCTCCACTAGAACTTTCTCCAGCCATCTGCATTATTTCCCAGCAGGCGAATTACGAGTAACTGACATGGGGGAGGACCACAAACTCAGTTCAGTTATTGATTTAAACTTCCTTTCCTGGGAAAAATAGAAAAGGGTATCAGAGTTGATTTTTTAAAATCACCTAAATGCAAGTGTTCTTTGCCAACAAGCTAACACAAGATGAAAAGGAAGGACGGATGGTGTCCGGAAACTAAGCAAAGCTACCCTCTATAGAGTTGATGAAGAAACAAGACCTTCTGGAAGAGAAATAGTATGCTTCCCATAGCGATAAAAACTAAAGAACACAGGAACAAATCAATTCTGAGTTAAATGAGTGAGAATATGTTGGCACCCTCACCTCCTGCTTATTCGTCCCATAGACTTAAAGCCACTCAGACATGTTGGAAAACTCATCAGAACATTAAATTCCAAAGCAATCAATGTGAACGTGTCAGAGGATGCTGCCTAGTTGATACTCATTTTTCCATCAGAGAGCGCACAGAATCACATGGGCACAAACAACCTGGAGTGTGAAAGATGAGCACATAAAAGTTATTCTGGCAGAGGAGGTTGTTCAATACACTATTTCAGGACTCATAACTAATGGGTGAAGGAGAAGAGAGAGAGGGAGAAGGGGAGGGAGGGAACCAGTCTGAAAAAGGAAACAAGTTTTAACTTAGAAGAATGCTAAGCTACACTGCAGAGCAATGTGAAAATATCCAATCAGTGAGCCCTACTGTCCAGCCTTGCCCCCATTTGCCCCTTTTCTATGACACTCTTACCCAAATACAGCCTCTTATGTAGACTCCCTGCCTTCATCTCCCCTGACCTAATCAATGCACCATATACCTCCAAAGCGTTTTTTCCAAAATGCAGGTTGAATCAAAGCAGTTCCACAGCGCCTACAGCATCAGCTCACAGTCTCTTAGCATGGAACACGTGGTCCTTTGTGGTCCGACCCCGCCTGTCTCTCAGCGCTGCATGTCCCAAGTGTGATCTGCAGATGATCAATGCTGACGGCTGTTAATGGCACTCCCCCGCACAAAGTTCCTTGGTCAAACCCTAGGTAATGAGACTTACAAACTGTAGATGAAAATGCTTACATGTGAAAGGTGGTTGTGGAGAGTAGGGGCCACTTGTGTAAAATGCTCACTCAGCACAGTACAGCCTGTACCTACTGTCATTATTATTAAAATGCGCAAAACCAAGACTATGATGGGAAAGGGAGGCGCTGGAGTTTACAGACCCTTCATAAAGCCTGACTGTCTTTAACACTGAAGGCAATTAGGAACTCACTTCCTCAGGTTTCTAGATCAGACCTTTCGAGGCCTGTTTTCTACTAATGATTATATACTAATGATTATGACGGACCTGAAAATCACCCAGCGCCCAACAGCTGCTGACAGTAACATTTTTCGTGATGGTGGGAACTAAATGGAAATGTGCTTTTAGGTTTGTTCCCAGCAAGATGCTTTCAGAAAATGACTTAAATTTCCAATATAATGATGACTATTTATTCTACACTGCTTTCTTTTAAAATAATCCAAACCAGCTAAAAATACAGATGTAAAATATTTCTGTGAGCCCTGTGCCATTTTGATGGAAGCTGACAGATTAAAATTCTTCACAAATACACCCACTATGGAATGCCAAAGTACCCTTTTGGGCAATTTTTCAGAGCAGTGGATTCAATTTATTCTTGTCACCATAGTAACAAGAGGAAGCACTATTATTTTCATCATAGCATTTCCAATTATTTTCTCTCCCAGTGTGTGCTGTCGACAAAACTAGGAAGAATGGTGAAGACCACAAAGCAAACTGGAAACCCGTCATTTCCTCCAAGGGTTAAAAGTTGCTGCTGGGAAGCTATGGTCATTATGAAGCCCCTACTCATGCCCCCGGATGTTCAACTGTGTTCATCACAGACTATTACCACTCAGGTGGCCCTTCATTGCTACCTCTTAATTACTGGCGCTTCATGCCTTGAGAACCTGAGCCTTGAAAACAGTTCCTAGAAGGCTTTCTTCAGTTCTAAAATTTTTAAAATAAGTATCTTAAATCATAAATGCATCACCGTTGTATAAACCTGGAGAATATGGGACGGTAGGAGATTTTAAATCATCCATTGCTATTGACTTTGACAGTCAGACGTTCCCCCCCCACCCCCAGTCACGTGGGCTTAGTTCTCAACTGCTTCCTAGTCTGAGGTGCGTCTCTGCAAGACAGAGAAACTGAACTGCAGCCCCACAACCTGCTTTCTTCTCCACGCAGCATGGCTTCTGCTGGAAGGGTCTCCAGATGCATCCAGAGGCCTCAGGACTGCCCCTCCTTGTACAAAGGCATCACAGCTCCTTTTCCAAAAGTCAAAAACTTCATCCTTGTACAAACAGAATGATCACCTGTTGCAGATGTGTTTTCTTCCTGATGAGACCACCTGCAGGTGGGTGGTTGCTTTAAGGAACATCCGAGGAAGTAACTATTTTTAGGTAATTGAGAAAAGAGCATTCTAGGTTATACAAAACTGACTAAGGTGCTCCAGTGCAAAAACCTGTCACTTCCCTTCTCTACCAGACAGAATCCATTTGCATCTCTTCCAGATGAGTATTGCAAGCCAGCATGTAACTTTTCAGACTCCGGCCTTTTCATCAGTAATAGATAGCAAGACAAGTGCCTTGCCCTAAATATTTAAGTAATGCTCGGGCAGACCTGTGAAACCATGCTTTAACATGACATTGAAAGGGCATGTTCCCCTCTTTTTGCCTTATTTCTAAGTTTTTAATACAAAATTCGTTATTAAAAAACTTCACTAGTTTCTTTTCTGAATATATTTAAACACTCCAGAATAGACTTCTTGACAGTAACCCACACAGTAAGTTTCCTCCAGGGTGGTGATTTTGCTTATTCCCGGGGAGAAAGATCTACGGGAGGGTTGCCAAGTTCAGCAACTACAAATACCAGATGCTCAGTTAAATTTAGATTTCAGATGAACAACACATTTTAATATGATGTAAGTATAATAAACACATGCACAATGACTAATTTTCAGTATAAGTAGGTTGCAAATATTGCATAGCTGCAAGTTACTGGGTTTTTTTGGGCCCTTCCAATTCTTATACTCTATGAAAATGTCCCCTTAACAAACCATGAATGTAATAGTCGTGCTTTTTCTAAATGCATTTCACATCTGTCCTGTTTTCAACTCATCACTGTCCACAGATGCACGGTGTGCTAGAATATTGTACTCCATTTGGTTTACTCTGAACTGAGCTTGAAAACCTCACAGAATCACAGGACGAACGGTAGAGGGAGACACATAGCCTTGTATGTAGCCTTACCACACCTGGGGTTTGGCACTTGTGAGACAGACAATTGCAGATCCTCGCTTTGTCCCTGACCTTCCTGAGGCGAGGGCTTGAATAAGCCCCCCTTGTTGGCTCTGACCTAATTCAAACTTCTTTGCACCTTACCTCATGGTACCCACTGACCAGGGTCGGCTCCTCCTGGGCCTTGCCGTCTCACCTGCTGCTGCTGCTGCTTCTCCAGAGTGGGAGGGTTTCCTGATCCTGTTGATGAAACAGACTTTACTTCCATTTTTTTTAGACCTAATTGGGAACCGAGGGCAGGCACTTAACCCTTCTCTCTCTTAGGAAGAGTGACCATTATGTATCAGTCAGCCAACTAAAAGTCTAACATCATCAGGGTTAGTGAATTTATATATTCTCATCCAACCTCTAGAACCTTCTGAAGTTGAACACTCAGTGATGGGTCCTTCTCAGAGAAGCAGAAATACACAGGCAGTTTGCCCAACAACTGACTGTAGCTATTATACATCAAGAAGCAGATCTAGCCTTGGCTGGCTGGTGGCTCAGTGGATTGGAGCTGACCTGCGAACTCAGGGGTCACTGGTTCAGTTCCCAGCCAGGGCACATAACCAGGTTGCAGGCCACGTCTCCAGCCAGGTCCGTAGCAGGAGGCAGGTGAAAGGCAACCAACCATACATGGATGTTTCTCTCCCTTTCTTTCTCCCTCCCTGCCGTCCTCCCTCTTCCTCCTTCTTCCCTCTTCTTCCCCCTCCCCTCCCCCAGCAGCCTTTCATTCAGCTGCTGTCCCAGAGCCACACTCAGATTCTGGAAAAATGCAAACTGTAGAGACTGTTATTTCAGCCTTAGGGGAGTAGGAAATAGTGTGTTATCTAGAATGCAGGGTGCTAATCAGTTCCCGTATCTGGTGGTAGAGCCTAATTAATTCAACCATTGGAATGGTCTTGTGTGTGTCACTTAATGAGACGTACTTCAGGCAGAGGGAAAGGAATTCAAGACAAATGGCCTGAAATTCAAGAAAAAATGAACAAAGAAGGAGATAAATCTGTAGATTCACATAGATGAATAATGACTGAATAACTATGTAAATTAGTGGTAACAATGTCTAGTGAAGTTAAAAAATTAAAATGCATGACAGTATATAAGTCAAGGAGATTAATGGATTTAAACTGCTCTAAATTACTCATCCAAAATCAAGGTAAAGATACAGGTTAATTTAGAATTTGATAAAATAAAGATGCAAGGAAAGAACAAAGAATAATTTCAAAGCCAGACTCAAGAAATAATTGAATGTTGAAAAACACCATATCACTTAAAAATAAAGCAAGAAAGAAAAGTTAGAAAGAAAACGAAAAGACAGAAAAAGCAAGACAAACAGAAAGCACAAAATAAATTGTTTAATTATTAATACATCATTTATTAAATGGAACTAGAGCAAATTCTACAGATAAAAGAAAAAAAAATTGTCAGACTGGATTTTAAAAATTAAATCCAACCTATCCTGTTTATAAAAGATACAGCCAATGCAATTATACAGAAAGGTTGAAAGTAAAAAATGAAAAAAGACACATCATGCAAATACTAACAAAGACAAAGATGGTGTCACTAGAAAGACAAAATAGATTAAGGCAAGAAGCAGTATTGTAGAAAAAAGCCATATCAAAATGACAGAAAGATAAAATTTTAACTAAGATAAAATACATAAAGCAATTGCATAACTATAAGGAGTAACAGGAGGGTTCACAATTATCATTAAACTTTCCCAAGTTGTTAATATAGCAAGCAGGAAAAAAAAGTAAGGATTCAAAAGATTTGAACAACATGATTAAGAAGCAATCTAATTATACCCAATTATGCAGAATACACATTCTTTTCAAGAACATGTAGAACATTGGCAAAAATTCACCATGTTTGGTTATTCAACAAGTTAAAAAAATGTTAAAGAATATGATTGAACATAATTAAACTTAACATAAGATGACTGAATCCATTAACATATTCAAATAGATAACTACATAAAAATCAAATTGAGTTTATCCCAGGAGGTGAAGGCTGTGTGGATTCATATAAACAATAATGGATTACAAAAGGAAAAGAAAAATCGTCAGTGGATACAAGAAGATTGTTTTGATTATAATTAAAACACTATCCACGCATAAAATCTGTAGCAAATTGAATAGAGGAAATGCTTGATCTGATATAGGGCATTCACATTAAAACCTGCAGCGAACCTCATTCTTCCTTTGGAAACACTGAGTTCTTCTCTTTGGAGCCAGCACGTAACAAGACTGCCTGCTGACGCCACTTTCCCCAAGCTCTGTGCTGAATGTTCTAGCTAACACCATAAAGGAAGAAGAAGTGGAAAAGAGAAAAAATATCAGATGATGTACCCCGAAATTGTGTATGTAAAAAGATCCAAATTTACACATTTTTTAAATTAAGAAGAAAATTTAGCAAGGTAGCAGACCATAAAATCAACATACCCAAATGGAGTCTAATGGGTAAGCCTCAAACAATCAGAAAATTACATTTTAGAAACATCACTTACCATAACATCAAAAACTGAAATTTCTAGGTAGAAAGATGTGCAAGACTTCTACAGAGAAAATTAAAATTTTAGATTGAGAGATATTAAAGACTTCTAAAAGTGGAGACATATTTATATTAAGGAATTACAAGATTCAGTGTTTCGAAGCTATTTATACCCAATAAATTCATTGATTATAGAGTTGATAGAATTTTAAACAAAACCACAGCATTTTTGTTTTGCTTTTGTTAATATTAACAAATAGGTCCTTAAATGTATGTTTAAATGAGAATGGCCAAGAATAGCCAATACACACTGGAAGATGAAGAAAAACATGGAAAGATTTGCTTTTGTCAAATATCAAAACTTTGATAATTAAACCAGTGTGAATAGACTCACAAAGCAGATTAAAAGGAAGACACAACCCCCACACTTGGAGAAACTCAATAAAGGACGGATATGAAATGGCCAAGAGTGGAGAAAGAAGGACTTTTCAACAAATGACCCAGGAACCAGTGGACCCCTGTAAAAAATTCAACCGCGTACACAAAATCCATTCCAGAGACCTGACTGTGAAAGTACAAAGCTTTTAAAATATAATAGAGAAGAATGTCTTCACGGTTGTGAGGTGAGATTAAGGACCAAAGCAAACACAAAACCAGGGCAACTGGGAAGATGTCAGATTCCTGCGTCTAACCCAGGAAGAGACATTCCAGTTTGGAGGACAGTGACCAACTTAGGTAGCATTTTGGGCATTGCAAAAAGGCATAAAAACATTCTGAATGTGAACTCACAGCGTGTTCATGTTATTGCTGTTTACCTTTGCAAATTCTGCCAAAAGAATTGGGGCACTTCCCTTGAACTCTTTTCATTCCCCTTTCATGCAGACTCTTAGTTTTTGCTGCTTTCACCCCAGCCCACTCTTAATTATTTTCTTTTTACATCTTTTTATAGAAATTCTATAAAATAGGCTTCTTTAAAATAAGACCTAGGTTTATGCAATTTTCAGAGCTTAGTGTATGCTCCTATAAATATTTTTGAACTTAAAGAGATTTGTTTCAGAAATATTTCAAACATGGGTCAATACATGATCCCATTATGATTACATAATTATAACTTGTGATTACACACATTTTTTTAACCTGGTCTGCTTTTCAATATTTCTGAATGACTACATTAAAAAAAATTTAACTTACTATTTTACAGCAGTTTTAGGTTTATAAGAAAATGAAGGGGAAGGTACAGAGCGGGCTCCCATATGCCCCCTGCTCCCCATACATGCACAGCCTCCCCCATTGTCAGCATCCCTCACTGGAGTGGTATGTTTTTATCAAGGCTGAGCTGACCCTGTCACCACATAATCACCCAGACTCCATAGTTGACCTTAGCATTTGCTCTTGCTGGTGTACATTCCATGGGTTTGGACAAGTGTCTGGTGAATGACGTGTGTCTGTCATTGCAGTCTTTTACAGCATAGTTTCACTGCCCTAAAAGGCCCCTGGGCTCTGCCTACTCATCCCTTCTCTGCCATCCCTGGCCACCTCAGATCCTTCTGCTGTTCTTGTTTTCTTTTCTCCAGAATCTCATGTAGTTGGAATCATGTAATACATAGCCTTTTCAGATTGGCTTCTTTCATTTAGTAACACGATTTAAGGTTCCCCAGGTCTTTGCTTCTTCAGTTTGTAAGTGATCAGGCATCTTCTACTTTGGAGGGAGCAAGGAAGGGGTGTGGGAGCTGTGCTAGGAAACCAAGTCCTACAGATACGAGACAGTTTTCTCATTTTAAGAATTTACATGGGCATCATTTCTCAGTTGACACTGAGGTGCTCACATATCTATATTTTCTGGTGAACAGGGTAAATTAATTTTATCCACTAAATAAATATGCACAGTGGAATCAATAACCGCAGTATCAAACTGCCTTTCTGGGAGAAATACAACTTAATGGTTGTAATCAACCTTCTTTGCGTGGTTGACTATATTCAGTATTCTACTTTAATATATTATTTTAGATTATTAGAATATTTCTTCTGTTCTGATTGCCCTACATTTATCTATATTTTTCTAGAATCTTAAAGAGGGAACTTGGGTTATTGATTGAACACAGTTCTTCTTTTATTAATGTGTACACTTAGCTACGAACTTCCCTCTCAACACTGATGTAGCTGTATCCCATAAATTTTGACATTTTATATTTTTTTATTCAGTTCAGTGTGCATTTATTCAGTTCAGGGTGTGTTTTTAAATTTCTCTCAAGACTTCCTCTTTGATCCATGGGTTATTAGAAGTGTGTTTTATTTAGTTTCCAATTATTTGGAAATTCTCTTGTTCTCATGTTTTTTGTTTTAAGATTTTATTTCATTATTTTTAGAAAGAGGGGAAGGGAGAGAGGCAGTGAGGGAGAGAGACATCAATGTATGGTTGCGTTTCACCTGCCTCCAGCCACAGACCTGACTGGAGACCTGGTTTGCAACCTGGTAATGTGCCCTGGCTGGGGAATCGAACCTGCGACCTTTGGGTTCGCAGGCCAGCACCTTATCCACTGTGCTACCAGCCAGGGCTTCTCCTTATGTTTTGACTTGTAGTTTGAACCCATTGTGGTTGGAAAACATTTTCTGAATGATTTCTTTTCAATTTGCTGAGGTTTATTGATGGCTCAGCATACGTTCTGTATGTTCCATGGGCATTTGAAAAGAACGTGCGTTCTGTTGTTGGATGGAGGGTTTTGCAAGCGTTGATTAGATTCTGCTTATTGATGCTGCTTACTTTATATTGCTGCTGATTTTCTTTCTACTTGTTCGGTCAGTTGTTGAGAGAGGGGAGTTGATGTCTCCAGCTAAGTTTATGGATTTGTTTTTGGTCCTTAGAATGTTGCAAGTTTTTCTTCACATGAAATCAGCTTTTTAAATTTTTTGGTTTTAAATTACAATTGACATACACTATTATATTAGTTTCATGTGTACAACATAGTAATTAGACATTTATATGCTTTACAAAGTGATCTTCCCCATAAGTCTAATACCTCTGACACCATATGTAGGTATTATAGTATTGTTGGCTATTTTTTTTTAAGATTTTATTTCTCATTTTTAGAGAGAGGGGAAGGGAGAGAAGAAGAGAGACATCATTGCATGGTTGGTTGCCTTTCACTTGCCTCCAGTTATGGACCTGGCTGGAGACCTGGCTTGCCACCGTGGTTATGTGCCCTGGCTGGGAATCGAACCAGTGAGCTTTGGGTTTGCAGGCCACCAGCCAGGGCCTGACTGTATTTACTATGCTGTACTTTCCACCCCTGGTGACTATTTCATAGCACAATTTGTCTTTCTCTGAGTTATTCTCTTAGCATAATGCCTGGTAGGTCAATCCATATTGTTGCAAATGGCAAGATTTCTTTGTTTATTAGGGTGGAGTAGGATCCCATTGTATTTGTACCACATCTTCTTTATCCCCCTCCCTATTGATGAGCACTTGCGTTGCTTCCACAGCTTGGCTACTATAAATAACACTGCAGTGGACATAGGGTGCGTATATCTTTTCAAATTAGTGGTTTTAATTCATACAGATAAATACCCAGGAATGGAATTGCTGGGTTTTAATTTTTGAGGATCCTCCACACTTTTCTGTGGTGACTGCACCAATTTACCATCCCCCCCATCCCCAACAGTACCCAGGGTTCTCTTTCTCCACATTGTTGCCAACTGTTGTTCAGAGAAAAATAATTTAACACATTCAACATGTTTGGTTTTGTGTGGAAAAAAAATTGTTTGCATGATTTGCTTCAAAACTGATGTACTGAGGAACAGACTTGAATGTTTTCATTTTTTTTTTTAAATATGGAACGCTTCACGAATTTGCGTGTCATCCTTGCGCAGGGGCCATGCTAATCTTCTCTGTATCGTTCCAGTTTTAGTATATGTGCTGCCGAAGCAAGCACTGTTTTCATTTTTAATAGTTTTTTAAAATTACTGAATTGCGTAACTATCAAGTAAACTAAACAGAGTGATATTTGCGCTTTCAGTGTTTTCTCTGTGATTCCTTCTCCTTTGTCACCTTTGAGGAAGAACCTGTAAGATGTTCGTGTCCCACCTCCATCTTGGATATTCAAGTCAGAGAGTGAACAGGAGGCAGTTCTGTACTAACACAATGAGAAGATTGGCATCATGACCAGACAGCAAAACAGACTTGCCAACGAGAAGCATTTAAGCCCTAAGTTTTTGGCCACAACATGGGTTTTTTACAGCACTATTTTATTCTGTTTCCTACAGATAGGAAAATGCAGATAAAATTTTCACTACCTGTTGGTATAAAAGAATGGATAGCACCTCAATTCATCTTCTGAATTCTGCTTTATTTCCTTCAGTGAGAGTGATAACTGTGCTTAGAAAAACATACACAGCTGAAAACATATTCAACTAGATATTTATCCATCCTTGTAGCTTCAAGGTGAAATTCCAGATTATAAAATCGTAGTTACCTCAGATGATTACCAAAATGGAGATGTAATGATAACTTACATGTGTGATCATTGATGCACCTTTTTATAGATTCATTTTTATGTTGAACTGATTATTTTATATGCATTGATGAGCGTAATTGTAATTAGTTGTCTAGGTTGGTAAATTAGTATCTGGGATAATTTATGATGTGCTTCTAATTTTTAGTTCAGAGTTGACATTTTGATGTTGACTTGAGTATTTTACATCTCTTGCTGGAAACGTTTGATAATTCATATTTACAATGAAGAATATAGCTACAGATATTTATAAATACAATGGTACGCCTTGAGTTTATTTATTCGATATTTATTTTCTTCAAATTATAGTGAGCTTCTACTGCCCAAAAAGGATTCTCCAGCATAGAAAGGAATTCCTAAAAATATTTTGATTCCTTTAACTTAAGTTTATTAAAATTATAAAATTAGAAACCAATTTTTAAACCTTTAAGCTCAATTGATAAATCTTGTTATTTTATTTGTAACTCACAAGTTTTATATAAGAAAATAATAGTACTTTGATTGGTTCCTTTGTCAGGATTTGAATGAACTCTTCTTACTTTGCCAGATCATCTTTAAATATTTAACATTGCTTAAAAAGTTCATTCAGTTCCCTTAAACACTTAAACTTCAAGTACAAGTTTAATGCATCTTACACACTAATGTTGCTTGCACACTGCAAACACTAAGGAAATGGCGTAGGTCAGGTTTGGCAGCAGCATCCCATGAAGTGAGAGTTCGTGTAAAGTGACTTATCAGAAGAAAACTGTTGGGGATGGAAAATGAGGGAGGGAAACAGGAGGCCACGGGGGAATGAACTCCAAGCAAAACAACTTTGACTCAGTCCCACACAGCAGCTCTGGAGGCCCCATAGTTCACCTTTTAGAACTGTCATAATTAGTTGCAAAAAAGCTGTGGTATTTATGCCCCAGTAGCCATTAGTCTTTGGTTGAAGTCTGAGCCTAGTGGGATGGAAATGCTAGACCCTTCCAGCCTTGGCACCCACAGGCAGCCCTCCATCGTGAGTGAAGGTGTCCCCGGAACCACAAACACTAAGGCGATTGGAAGGGACCTGGTGGAGCCCTGCCCACCACCTGCCCCACTCAGACCCAGGTGTGCCTCTCACAGGTTCCCTGCACTTCAGGCTGGTAGCTAGCCATAACTTGCACACAAGAAGACTTTCAAGAGAAGGGTTAGGGGAGCCACCTACCACTGGCTGGTCTTTCGGCTGACTTGATTTTCCTCTCCCTCTGCTCTCTCTCCGTTCCAGATTCCCCTCACCCTTGGGTAGCATTTGTCTTGTGGGGCACCCCAGACTGTCATCTCCACTGTGACCAGATCCCACCCCCTCTCCCAGCCCTCCTGGGTAGTCGGAATTTATAGAGTATTCCCACAATGACTTTGATGGATTCAGAACCAGTTTCCAGTCTAAAACTCCAGCCAATACTGTGTGTCCTTCCCCAGTAAAATACAAAACCCTTAGCTGTGTCATCCAAATGTTGCCTGGCTTCACTACATGGATGTATATAATGGGAATGGGAAAATACTAGCTTTGAATGCCCAGGTTTTTCTAATACTTAGGGTCTTTTAGTAGCTTTCCTTTCCTTGGTATTTCTGAGAATCTACAAAAATAATGAATGGCATGTCCCGCAGGCCTGTCCAGTTTGAAGTTTGCCTCCCTGACCTATGACCTGGCTTTGGATGACCATTATCCACTTCCTTCCCTGTCCAATCCAGGTCCATTCCCTTAGCATCTTCTACTTTTCCACAATGCACTTTACTCTAAGCATGGGCATAGACCTATCCTGGATGTCACACAATGATAGAAGAGACACAGCATGTACATTTAACAAGATATCCTTAGGAGCAAATGACAGAAACCCCCATTAAAACAGACAAGCCGGGCCCTGTCTGGTGGCTCAGTGGATAGGGCACTGGCCTGCGAACCCAAAGGTTGATGTTTTGATTCCCCAGCCAGGGCACATAACCAGGTTGCAAACCAGGTCCATGGCTAGAGGTAGGTAAAAGGCAGCTGTACATTGATGTTTCTCTCCCTCTCTGTCTCCCTCCCTCCCCCTCCCTCTAAAAATAATAAATAAAGTCTTTTTAAAAACCCAAAACCTGACAAACCAAAAGGGTAGTTTATGGGTTCACATAACAGAGAAAGTGCAGGTCCGTTCTTAGTTGGGGCTTGGCTGGAGCAGAGGCTCAAAGGATGTTGTTGGGATCCAAACTCCCTTTCTTGGGTCAGCCTTATTCTGTGTGATTTCACCTCCAGATGAAGCCCCCAGCAGCTCCAGGGCCATTCATCCCCAAAGCTCCGGGGTGAACGGAAATCCTAGGGCTGCCTCTGACAGACCCAGCTTGGGTCCTGAACCCACCACTCTGGCCAGGGGTGCCAGTGCACCCACGAAGACCTTGCGTGAGACCAGCCTTGTCTAAAGCCCAGGAAATAGGTGGGGCATCCCCCTGCCTGCAGGAAATTAAAGGTACTATGACTAGAAAAGGGTGAAATGGATATTGGGAAGGCAATTAAACTGCCACTGTCCACTACCCTTGGGCATAACAGGAAGGGGCAGCAACACAGAAATCCTTGAAAACTGAATGCTAGGCAATGCTGCTTTCTGAGTTCGGAGGTACGGGTCACTCCATGTGGGTCCCCACTCAGCCAGGAGGCCCAGAGAAAGGCATTTCTCCACCTGGCTGTTCAGGCCAGTGCCCACTGCCCCAGATTTACCTCCTCCCCAGGTCACTGGTGGTGGGGCTGTCCAATCCCTTTAAGGAAAACGCAATTCCTACACTTGTCATTTAAAAGCTCAAAACACATTAGATATTAGGTTTTAAAATGATAACAATATTTCAAGCAGGGGTTACTGCTCTGAGAGACTGAGGAATGTGACCTTGCTGGTGGAAAAGGCCTCTAGTTAGAAGGACGGAAGGACAGGAGGAGGAAGGAAGCCCTCAGGATGGCAAGAGAAAGGTGGACGTAGCAGCTGCCCCACTGCTCCCAAAGAACCCCTCCCAGACCCCAAGGCAGCTGTCATCAGCCCCTGGGAGGCCCCGTGGCCAACCCCAGAGTAGAACCAGGGCTGCTTCGGGCAGGCTATTCCCCCTGGGTCTTTAACCCTGGTGGGCGCGGGACCACGTAGCTTTCTGCAAAGCCACGCCCTCCACAGGCAGCTGGGCTCCTAGTAGGAAAGGGCCCACCTCACTGGCAGCTTTGTGCTTGCCCTTGAGCGTTTCTAAGTCACCTGTCGGTATCTTAGGGACAGCCAGGGACTTGCTTCCAAAATGATGGCTGAGGCTCTTGAAGGTAAATGCATCAGTATAAACACAGCGACGATAAACGTTTTCATAGTGGTCTTCCACTCAAGACACGGGTCAGAGGTATATGTAATCAGTGAGGAAAGGACGTGTTCCAAGTAACCAAAAGGGAGGGTTGGTGCTAAGTACGTTGTGGCTTTGTTTTTGTTTTAAGTAGTGCAGCTGTGGAACTCCAGCGTCCGCTGTGTAGAGACTGAAAACCAAGCAAAGCCCTGGAAAGTCCCAGAGTCCCAGAGCAGAGGTGCAGTGTAGGCAGGGGCACCGAGGGCTCTTGAACTTCTCCCTGAAATGTCACCTTGGCAGCTTCCTGCCCAGGTATAATGGGAGGAAATCTCAGTGCCAATGGACTAATCACAGAAACGCGCCAAGATTCGCTGGGTCCAGCCTGCGTCATTCAAACCACGAGGCTTGTGCATGGTTTGAATGACCCAGGTTCCTTTCATCCCTGGGTGACCCACTGTCTCCTTCCTCAGTAACACTTCAGGAAATCCCTTGCCTGGGAGTAACTTCCAGAATTTTCTGACCCCCCCGTCCCCTGGTCTTTACCAAATGGCATGGGCTCCTAACTCCAGGTGTTAACCTGTTTTAGAGGCAAGGGTAGGAAATATTACTACATGGTTCCGCCCTTGCTATGATGGCCAAAGACAGACGTGAGCGGGCAGAACTGGGGTCAGCAGTGAGGTCTGAGGGTTCAAGCTTCCATGCCACGTTCTTGGACTCCGCTCTACCAGCCCTGCCCCAGGTCAACAGCCTGTCTCCCTGCCTCCCATGGAAATAGTTGTAGAAAACTTCCTCCTCACCCTCCCCTGAACAGTCCTGTTGGGCCCATTAACCCTGCTCCCAGCAGTGTGCAAAGTAATCATGCAGGGGATTCTGGTAGGAAAAAAATCTCAAAATCTGCTGCTTTTGTTTTCCCAGGTGGCCCTACCGTACCTATGCTAATTAAGTGCCAGGGACAGCTCCTGGTCTCCCATAATTCCCCAAGGTTCACACTGCCAGCAAGGCTGTCTTCTACAGGGTCTGCATCTTTCTAGGCCACTCTTGTCATTCTAACTAACCTGTTGGGCACTGCCCAGAAATTCTAACATTTCGTTCGTTCTTTTTTCTTCTTTTAAAGATTTTATTTCATTATTTTTAGAAGGAGGGGAAGGGAGAGAGGCAGAGAGGGAGAGGGACATCAATGTGTGGTTGCTTTTCACCTGCTTCCAGCCACAGACCTGACTGGAGACCTGGC
The DNA here is from genome assembly GCA_004026585.1 of Noctilio leporinus. Classification (NCBI taxonomy): domain Eukaryota; kingdom Metazoa; phylum Chordata; class Mammalia; order Chiroptera; family Noctilionidae; genus Noctilio; species Noctilio leporinus. The sequence goes on from PVIW01002435.1 coordinate 28,257, forward strand.
TTGCAACCTTGGTATGTGCCCTGGCTGGGGAATCAAACCTGCAACCTTTGTTTCGCAGGCCGGCGCCTTGTCCACTGTACAACCAGCCAGGGCTCATTTCTTTCATTTTAACGGATCCTAAGGGATTAAATCACAGGGCATGACCTTTCTACCTGCAAGCAGCATTTCAGCCAGTGATTTATGAAAGAAGATCTTTAATTGATGGGCTAAGCCCATTCCCGTTGATGTATGAAACTGTCAGTCCAGGTGGAGACTCTCCCATTAATTCCTCTTAATTGTAAGAACAACAATAGTGGGGAAATCATCCCATTAGATGGCAGTCTCAATTTGTAAATCTTGTACTTTTGCATTTACGATAACGATTTTACACATGCACACACAAAAAAATAATTGAGACTTTCAGGAATCTAAATCTAAATTGAGATTTAGAGGCTTCAGATCACTTCCTGTAGGTGTGAATCAGTTCTGGCCATATGGCGAAAGGTAATTCATTTTTACTTTATGCTGAATGCCCTTAATGACATGTTTAGTAGTAATATCAGTCCCTCCGTTTATCTGAGTGCCTAAGCCCCGCAGGCAACCTGACTGAAATTACACGGAGGACGCGCTGCAGCTGACCTTCTGTACATTTGAATTAGGATTCTCATCTGCCAAGACAAGAGCAGGTGGGGATAATGAGCCCGGGAGGCTGCCCATTTCACTGGCCCCCACTGGCCCGTCTTTCACCTCCAGTTTGCTCCAGGCGTGTGCTATACTTAGCTGTGACCTCACTGGCAGTCGTGCCAGCCTGGCGGTCAGCAGTGAGGCCTATTTCTGAATCCTTCAGCTGCCTCTGGGGAGAGACTCCATCAATTTCAGTTACTGGTGGTAAGTGGCTGCCTTTCTTGGCAGCATCCAGGAAAGTCATTCCTTTGTCAACATGCAAGTGAGAGGTCAGAAGCCCCCATCTTGGAGAGTGTTCCTGGGACTGTCCAGGCTCTCGGTGCGAACGGTCAGAGTGGGCTCCGTGGGTGCGGTGCCAGGGCAGCGCTGCCCGGGTCTGTTGCAGTGGAAGGCAGGTCAGTTTCCCATCCACAGGAAGACAGGTACACGTACGATTCTAAGGTGGGTCGGTGACCACTTTAGTCAGCAGTACCACCTGCTGCAAAGTTGCTCATTTACTCATCCAGCGAAGGACTGTGGCTGGCTGTGGTGTGTCTAGGCCCTGAGCTGAAGAACATTTACGGGAGTGAGGGAGGGAGAGGCTGGTTTGCTGCCCTAAAGAGCCCAGGAGTCTCCTTCCCCAGAATGGGCCTCACAAAGCAGACCTCTGGGTAGCCTTTCGTGAGTTCCCTGAGTCATGCAGTCTGTGAGTTTTCCAGCATAGAAGTGGTGTATTTCTAACTGCTAAGGCAGGAGTGGTCCTGTCCTAAGGTCTTCTCAGTCCTGGAGCCTGGGCATGACTCCCAGATGAGGTCCTGCCCTGGACAGCAGCCAGCAGAAGGCCTGGATCTTAGTTTCCCTGTGCAGCAGAGCCAAGCGTCTTCCTGACACAGACCCTGCACCTGCCCTTACTCTTTTGGCAGGGTCCCTCTCTGGATCTTATCACCCCTCAGGCCCTGCTAGTGCCTGACTCCTTGGATCGCTCCCACCTTTTGGGGTACATTTTTGGTGGAAATGTGAGCCCCTTTTTTAATCTGTCTCAGGTGTTTAGCTCCACTGGGCCTCAGACTTCCTCATCCAGCTCCCTTCCACTAATTTGTTTCTTTTTTCCACATACTGGCTCCTTCCAGTTGCCCACACTCTGCCTGTGGCATAATTCCCAAAACTGACACATGCTCTGGGCTTGGAGTACCTTCTGGGCCAGTCATGAGATGGCAGAATAGGGCCTGAAGACCTTCCCCTGGGGACAGCTGCATGAACTGAAGGGTCGGCCAGAGGGTGATGCGTCCTGCTGTGTGGGTACAGCTGTGGGCGCGGGGGCAGGTGTACGGTGATTGATCTGCTCCCAGTGTCAGGGAATTCTGTTTAGTATCAAAAGATGGGGGGAAGAAAGAAAGAAAAACATCTATGCCAGGGAACTTTTGATGTGAACCAGTGAAAATAGTTTTTGAACTATGAATATGAACGATAACTAAATGGCATGTATGTGTTTAAAAGCTGAGAAAAGATTATCACTGCCCAATTCCATGTTTTGAAGGAGTCTACAAGTGGGTGAGTGGAGCATCTGGGGTATATTTGATTTAAACCTAATTAAATCATGGGAATGTATGTCAAAGTCTTAATAATTATCTCTGGATGATGGCATTGTGGGTTCCATATTTTTACAAAATTCAAAATAGGAATTTTTTAAGTAAAAGAATATGTTGCTTTCATAACAAGACATTTTTCATTGGATTTTACTTCAAATGGTCATATAAAGTCAAGATGATTCAAAGTGTTTTTCCTCTGACTCATTGTCTAATGTATTCGAGAAGGCTGAGCATGAAGCCAGTGTCCGGGGAAGAGTTGGTTTGGACGGGAAGATACAAAGGGAAGGTCCAGGCTGGGACCACGTGGAAAGAGATAGAGCCAAGAGAGATGTCAGTTGAAAATGAAGTCAGAGAAGGGACTGGGCCCACTTCCCAGTGAGGTGAGCTGCGCTGACGCTGAGAGCAAAGCTGTCCCGCTACCTCATGATTTGCTCAGAGACGGTGGATAAGAGTTTGCAGGGCGGCGTGTTTATAATCCACCCACATGGCTTAGGTAAATGTGGTGGACTTGGAGGTGCCGGGTGTATGTGTTTGTTGAGTTAAAGATACAAAGAAGGAAATGCTGGAGGGATCGGTCGTGTGAAAGTCCAGAACTTCAAAAAGAGATCAGATTCTTCCTGCTTGATTTTAGGCAAAAAATGCTCCTTGTCTGACTGACCAGGACACCATGGGCTTTAGAAACATGTAACTAGAGGAATCTGCCTGTTTTCATTGTTGAGCCACTCGTTACTTTAACCGGAGTTTAAAAGAATCCTGCAAGATCTTTCCACTTAGTAATCACCAATAAATGCACCTTTTATCTGTCACCATGGAAACACATAGCAGTTTCAAATAGGTTTCTTTCATTGTACCCTAGTGAGCCTTCCACTTCTCTTCTTGTCCTGTTTCTATGTTTTCTTATTGTTTTCTTTTTTTTTTTTTTAGATTTTGTTTCTTTTTAGAGACAGGGGGAGGGAAGGAGAAAGTAAGGGAGAGAAACATCAATGTGAGAGGGAAACATCCATCAGTTGCTTCTCATGTGTGTCCCTATGGGGGGCCGGGCTCACAACCCAGGCACATGCCCTGACCGGCAACCGAACCTGTGATCTTTCACTTGGCAGAATGATGTCCAACCAACTGAGCTACACTGATCAGGGCTATTTTCTTAAACTGTGGTTTCTCTTCATGCTTTTCTGCCACTACACCCCTTAAGTCACCCTCTTTCCCAGCAAATTTTTCATGATTTGATTTTTTAATTCTTCAGCCACAGGTAACCTCAATAAAATGACCATCCTCACAAACTCCAGTGAAAAGGTTTTGGCCATTCCTACTTAGGAACATAGGTGGAGAAAAATGAGATCTTTTTCTGCCCACAAAGACAAGTACCTGGACATCACAAATAAAGTAACCAGAAATTGTTACCCATTGCCTTGACTACTGAATTCCTCCAGTAACCACTCTGCATGGACCTTAATTTACACAAGAGCTGGTTTCATTTCCCATAAAAACAACAAGGAAAGGTGAACTCTATCTCACTGGACGGAGGGAACTTGGCCTGTTAACATACGACATAAACAGCTGCATTTATTCCCTGTTAAGAAGCTTCAAGTTCTGCTAAGAGTTCTGGGGTAGAGGCCCCTCTGGTACAAACCGTTCCTGCATTCCTGGGCACAGAGCGAGTCTGAGCACTCCAAGGGCTACTCAGTCATGTGTCAGCTCCTCTGACAGAGCACTCGAAGAAGCAAACAATGGAGGGGCATGTGCCTGCTTTCAGTGACAGAGCAGCCGAAAGTCTCTCCAGAAAAGGAAATGTATTCACAGCAGGACATAGCCAGGGGGAAAGCAGCCTCAGGTGGCCCTCTCTGATGTTAGTCAGGGTCCTGCTCCGTCAAATCCCTGCTCTGCAGCCTGCAGGCACATCCTTCTCTCCAGGCTGGCTCATCTCCTCCTGGTGGTAAAGTGGCTGCAACAGACGCTGGAGCCTCTCTCCTCCGAGGGAGGAAGGACTGTCCCGATGCCAGAACAACCACTTTGCAAGGCTTGGAGGCCGGAACTCGGTCATGAGTCCACTCCTAGGCCAAATCCTGGCTAGAGGACGGCGTGACCCTTAAATCAGTCCAGCTGGGTGGCCAGGGCAAGGCTCCCATCTGTGTCAGAGGCGGGTGGCGGGGAGGTTTGAGCCAAATCAAGGTGCTGTTGGAGGCAGAGGGAGTGATGGTGAGTAGGCCGAGGCCATGTCCCCACCCGCAGTTCTTGCTGAACAGGAGCATGAAACGGCTGCATTAATAAGGGAAGGACATTGAGAACCCTCCCAACCAGCAGGTTTCAAGACGCTTGGTAGTTTCTCCTGAATGCGCCCGTGCAGCCGGGGCTGGCTGAGGCGCCGCAGCACTGGGGCTGCACGCGGTTCCTGTCTCGAGTGTATTCCACGGTGCGCACTGTGCGGCATGTCTGCGAGTAACAGAAGTTAGAGCCGCCTGGTGGAAGTTCAGCCCCAAAAGGACTTCCAAGTCCTTGGAAGAGAGTTAAAAGACCTGATAAGGGAATTCTGTGCCTGGGGAGGGGGGTTGTAAATTGCTCCCTCACCCTCACAAATAGGGGGGTGTCTAACTCGCCACCCTAGGACTCTAGTTAGTGTAATCCTTCAGCCCCAGTGTCTACTCGCCCCTCCCTGCCCCTTGCTGCGGGCCCAGAGGCGGCCCTGTGGACTGTGGCAGCCAGGTCCCCCGGCTTCCCACTTTTTCTCGGCTTCAGCGGAAGCCCGGGCAGCAGGTCACAGGTTTGGAGGTGCTTGCCCTCCAGCTTCCTCTCTGCCTCGCAGCAAGCTGCCCCTGGCCTTGTACTTTTACTAAACGTCTTGGCTTCGCTTGAGCTAATTTCTGGTAATGGTTCCCTCCCTGTTCACCACCTTGTGACAGCAGCTTCCCAACATGCCTGGCCCTGCGTGCTGCATCATCATTTCTTGGTTTCCCTTAACATGTCAGTGCCTTTGTATGCAAGTCCATTCATTAGCTCTCCTAGTCACCCAGTTTTAATATCCCACCTGCTTCCTGTTGGAACCATGACTGACACAGCGACCAGACCTTCAGATTCAACTGAAGTTAGCCAGTGATGGTGTAAAACCTGCTTTGCCTGCTGCTTTCTTATTTTGGGTCCTAAGTGCCTATTTCCTCATCTTCAAAACATTGCATTAATAATAAACTCCCCATCAGACCTGTAAGTTATCATTCTTTCACTTCTAGCTAGATGTATCTTTTAAAATGTTGCAAGTAATGCAAGAAAAAATACATTGGCCATAAAAAGAAATGTACTGACTCATGATGCAACCTGGGCAAACCTTGAAAACTTACGCTCAGTGATGGAATTCAGTTGCAAAAGAATCACACATGTGGTATGATTCCATTTATATGAAATGTCAAGAATAGGCATATCTGTAGAGATAGCAGATTAATGGCCACCTAGGGAGACTTGGGAAAAATGGGGAGTGACTGCTAATGGGTATGGGCTTTCTTTTGGGGTAACTAAAAAAAAAATCTCTAAAATTGTCTGGGGCGATGGTTCACATTTTTGTGAACATAGTGTTCTCTGTCCTCCATTCACCTCCCTCTTCTAAGTATGTGTAAAATTCATACTTGAACACAAATTCCGAAGTGTCTTGGAGCTACAAGTTTAAGAAACCCTCAAGAATCCTCTGAAACATTCCCTGGAGTGAAGACTTAGGACAGCTTGCTTCTTTCTAGCCTGCCTGATATGTTATCATTCTGTGAGTATCCAGCATGAAACAAAACTGATCACAAGCTTTTTTGCCAGAGTGTTTTATGTCAGGATAAAAGAAAACGTTTTGGCCCTGGCTGGTAGCACAGTGGATAAGGTGCCGGCCTGCGAACCCAAAGGTCACAGATTCGATTCCCCAGCCAGGGCACATAACCAGGTTGCAACCAGGTGTCCAGTCAGGTCTGTGGCTGGAGGCAGGTGAAAAGCAACCGTACATTGATGTCTCTCTTCCTCTCTGCCTCTCTCCCTTCCCCTCTTTCTAAAAATAATGAAATAAAATATTTAAAAAAAAAAGAAAAAGAAAGAATGTTTTACCCTTCTTACCCACCTCCCAGGGCATCTCATTAACATCCTACCCCTCTGCCTACTTCCTTACAAGTCATGATAACTAGCATTATTCATAGAACCTAGGACAACTTGAACAGAAGAGGAGTTCAGTCATGGGATCCTAGAGCTGAGCTTGTTTATGCAGATTCCATTCCTGAGCTAGTTTTGTGCTGTGGAAAGGGTCTGGATGGGAAGCCAGAGGCCTCAGTAGTTATGTGACCCCAGGGAGGTCACTCAGCGCATACAGCTGCCCCAGTAAAATTAGAGCCTCTATCTAGAGTCTCTCTGGGGAACTCCCAGCATTTACATCAGCAATCTTACTAAAATTTTAAAATACTGTTAGTGGTGGCAAAGCAAAGAGCTTGCTGTACAATTACTGTTGCCTGCACTGTTATATGTCTTGGAGATAAAAGGAAACTTTCCAGGGAACTTTGAAAGCAGTAAACAAATAGGATGAATGTTAATAAACACTTAGATGAAGTAAGTGACATTGATTTGGTGTGGCTGTGAAGGGAGTGGCGGAGACAGTGTTGTGGCTGTGCTGTTGAGGTCCTGGTGAAAGGGCACTGAGTCTGAGATGCCATGAGCCCTGTAACCCCCACACAGGCAAGTGCACAGGAAGCGTGAAAGCCCGGAGCCCTGCGGAGGCTCCGAGTGTTCCCAGAACTGGCGACAGGAGCTGGCATTTTGCAGAATTGAAGTGCTGTGCCTCCAAACGCAAGAGCAGTACCAGGAATTGTGGAGATAACCAGTTGATGAAAGCATGACGGGATGAAGTCTGAATTTGAACCATACCAAAGAAGCTGAGAATTTCCTCAATTATGACTCCTAGCTCCATGTGCACCCCCAGGAGTCGGTGTGCTGGGGGCCCTAAATGAGCACCAGAGAAAGAGAATGAGCCAGGCCATTAGCAGAAGGAAGGTCCCATAGGACCAGATCAGAGCTGTTTCCCTGCCTGTTGTCTGCTGTGTGTGTCCCCAGTGATGGGACCTTGGAGTTCACACCTAAACTGCACCGTAATTTACCTGAACACCATTTGAACTACCTGGTATGTGTAAATTAACTGTTCACCATAACGTGCTATGCCACCTCCCTGCTGAGATGAGAGCCATGGAGTAGTTTAAGGTTGGGGGTTGAGATTTATTCAAGTTTTAGGACAGACAAAGCTAGAGTAAAGCAAAACCAGAGGCAGGGAGAGACTTTTCTAGAAATGGAGTCATTGTTAAAAGGGAAAGGGCAGATGGCATAGTCATGAAGCGGGGCTAGAACAGTTGCAAGGGCAAAATAGGCAAGTGCAAGACCTTGAAGATCCTCAGCAGGAGTGATTCGGTGAGCAACTGGCTGCAGGGCTGAGGGCCAGAGAATGTAGGACAGCGCCAAGATCCCGGGCTCCTCTTCGTAAGGATGTTGACATCTTTAACCAAAGGGGAAGGTAAAGGTGTGGAACAGGTTTTCAGGAAGGAGGTAATTAATTCTGTTTTGAACTGGTGATTAACATGATGCTCTGGCCTACTGGTTTTTCACACCCAATTCTCGTCATGTGTGACTTTTGTCATTTTTGTGAACACAAATGCCAAGATGTAACCTGGGGACTTGAGCTGTGCTGCTCAGTATTCTATACCTGAACTATTCTGCTGTCACTCCTTAATCAGACTACGTGGACCCCTATTTATCAACCTTTATTTCTCAAATTTAAGTATGTCTCCAGAAAGGTTTTGTATTCATTTCAGTCATACAACAGATATGTGATCACCTATTGGTTTCAAAGTCTTGTCCAGGAGCTGTGGAGACCACATCCATGAATAGCACATAGTCCTGTCCTCAGAGAGTTCACAGATTGATAGGCATTTTGATAAACTACTTGAGATTATTGGGGAAAGGCAGCTTTTCAACCATGAACAACCTCTCCCAGTGACTGGGTAGCTCTTCAATTACAAAGTGGGTCAAACAAGGACAGTGTGCTCGATGACTTAGTAAATGAGCCTAGTGCTCCTTGGGTACTGGCATTGCACAACATAATTGCTGCTCACACCCGGAGGGCACCACGGAGGCCGTGGGGCGGGCGTTCGGGGCAGTGCTGTGCAGGCACGCAGGGGCAGCGCCCCGAGGCCTGCGCTGAGGAGTAGATGAGAATGGCACACCAGGACACAGGTTTATTACCAGCCTTGTGGGTCCCCCAGCAGAGAACGTCATTACCCCATTTATGTAAAACAGGGATATAATTTGTATGCACATAAAAAATGCATGGACACACACACAGGAAGCCAGAAGTATTCCTCAGGAGAAAGGCTGGAGGCCAGAATAGGACAGAAACTTCTTTTCCTGTCTGCTTGAACTGTTTAATAGGACTACGTACTGCTTCTTCAGTGAAAAAGTGAGTAAGCATTCAAAAATAAGTGAATATGTAGAGTTTTCATAGGACCCAGCAATGCCACTGCAAGGTATATAACCAAAAGAACTCAAAGCAGGAACAGAAATACTTGTCCACACATAATCGCCAAAAGGCAGAACAACCCAAATATCCATCAACGGATGAACGATAAACAAAATAAGGTCTATCCATGCAGTGGAATATTACTTGGCCATGGAAAGAAACAAGTCTGGCTTCATGCTACAGTGGGAGTGAACGGTGAAAACATGCTAAGTGAGAAAAGCCAGACACAAAATGTCCCACATTGTATGATTCCATTTACATGAAGTATACGGAGGAGGTCAATCCATAGAGAGAGAAGGCAGATGGATGGCTGCTGGGGCTGTGGGGGAATGAAGAGCATGTGCTTAATAGGTACAGGGTTTCCTTTGGGGGATGATGAAAATGTTTCCTAACTAGATAAAGGTGGTGACTGCACAGCATTGTGAACTTACTAAATGTCACTGAACTGTTCATTTAAAATAGCTAATTTTATGCGACTGTCACTTCAATAAAAAATAAATGTTTCTAAATAAACAGAAGTGGGAGGGTTAAAGTATAACAGGAAGGTCACCGTCACCCTGGCAACAGCAATCTGAATGTCAGTGGGTACAGGGTAGGAGCCTGAAAACTAGCTGTCCATACATCAGCCCAGTGCACTCTTTAAAAAGAACTCGTTAAAAATAGAGCATATTGAGTACTGGCTGGTGTGGCTCAGCGGATTGAGCAGCAGTATTCGAACTGAAAGGTCGCTAGTTTGATTCCTGGTAGGGCTCATGACTGGGTTGTGGGGCCAGGGCCCCAGTTGATGTCTCTCTCACACATTGATGTTTCTCTCCCTCTCTTTCTCCCTCCCTTCCTCTTGAAAACTAAATAAAATCCCCTTTTAAAGTTAAAAAATACATAAAACATATTGAGATTAAATCAAAACTCAAGATAATGATCAGACACAAGCAGCTGTTCTCAGCTTTGATTTTGAAAAAGCATTTATTGGAAAACACTGAATTCACACACGCTTTCTTGCCCCCCCTGCTGTTGGAAGCACATTGATGTGTCAGAATCAACTCCTCATTCATTGCTTCTTGTTGAACTGGGCACCTGCCCAGCTTGAGAAGAGAATCGCTGGGTTGCATTTGCAGCTGGTAGGGACCAGCCCCTTGGAGGGCTGCCGTCAGCAAGTGGGGGAGCACGTGTGGGACAGGATGTCTTGGCATGAGCTCTGACCTGCACCGTCTTTTCCTGGGCCTGGCATCGTCACTTCAGGGCTTCCCGCTGCACCTCCTCCTGTCCCCGCCACCCGCTTCCTCACGTGGTCTGAGCTCTCCTTTCTGACCCAGCACCTGTGAATCGACCCGTGGCGACTCCCTGCTGACTTGGGCTTGGTGCCTGTCTCTTAAGTATCCTTATGAGAAATGCAGTCCATCCCTTGTCTTTGACCTCAGGTAAGTTAGAGGTCACAGGTTTCTCCAGTGCTATCCCCAAAACCATTTGGAAACTATCCTGCTAAGGATAAAGAAAGGAAAAACCTTTATGAGTTTGAAATGGAAAAGTTTGAGCTCTGCTTTATTGTTTATGAGTTGGCTAGGGCTGTCTGTCATCACAAAGTCCCACAGTTTAAGTGGCTGGGCCGCTTAAACACAGAAATGTATTTTCTCATGGCTCTTGGAGACTGAAGTCAAAGATCAAGGTGTGAGCAGGGCTAGTTTCTTCTGAGGATGGGACTCGAGTTTAGAGAAGAAAAAACATACTTCTCATTTGAAGTGCACATGAATGCAGATTTGTTTAGAGTTCTCTCTCTGAGCGGCTATTTTTTCTCTGTGAAGTGGGGGCAAGTCATCTTCTGGAAAGGGGTGAATGGTGGGGCTGAAGTCTGCAAGTGGCATCTACAGAGATGTTGCTGGAAACAGAAGGAGCCAGCCAGTTCTCTTTTACCTTGTACATACGCCCTCCTGGGGATACTCACCTGAATTCAGAAAACCACCTTTTGGTTGGAATAGACTTCTGCCCTTAACAGTTTCCCCGATCCTTCACTTCCCCTCATGTTTTAAGATTGTACTTATTTTTAGAGAGACAGGAAGGGAGGGAGAAAGCAAGGGGGAGAAACATCAATGTTTCTTGGTGGCCTCTTGCACATGCCCCAGCCTGATACTGAACCCATAACCCAGGCACGTGCCCCAACCAGCAGTCAAACCAGCGACCTTTTGCTTTGCAGGGTGATGCCCAACCAACTGAGCTGCAGCAGTCAGGGCCCTAGCCAGAGCTTTGTAGAAGGCAGGTTCTGACTAAGCATCTCTCAGCGCACCTACAGGTGTTTGTTGTACTATTCCTGAAACTCTTCTGTAGATTTAACAATTGTTTAAACAAAAAGACAGTAAGTGAATGATTTGAGAATCTGCCCCAATTCTTTCCCAGCCCAAATTAGATTGATGTGTGTTTGCACCTGAGGGAACCCCCCGACACTGCTCAAGGACAGGGAGATGGGCCTCGGAACCGTCAGCGGCACTCCCGTACAAAACGCAGCTCACTTAGCCCTGGGCCTCCCCGCACAGTCACTGGGGATGCCAGGAAAGAGGGGCCGCCTGATGGGTGGGGTGGGATCCCCAGCTGCACTCTGGGCGGCCCCTTGTCCTTAGCCTCACTGTGTACTTGCTGTGCCCGGGGAACTCCCCACTGTTGCCAACGCCCTCTCACTAGCTTCTGCTCTAGCTGAACCTGTCAGGTGAAACTTTCTGGTTGGAGTAATGAGTTGTCAATTTAGCCTTCATTCTGGTGTTGCCCAGCCTCCTGGTCCACATTCTTCCTCCCGTTGTGCAAGGCTGCAGTCCAGTCTGCTGGTTGCTCACTCAGCTTCCTGCTAACTTCTCATCCTGCCTCACCTGAACCGGTCATTCAGCTCGTGGGGAGGTTTGCCTCCTGACTGCGGTCTGTCTCTGACCTGCTGCCCCTTTGGATGAGCCTTCAGATGTCTGTCTGCTTGATTTCAACCACGCACATATTTCTGATACTTAAACCCCTGGCTACAGTGCTAGGTATCCCCTTGGGTTTGGTGTCCTCTCAGCTCCTCCACATTGTGTGCATCCTGAGTTTCTCCAGTGTTTTAGACTTGGCATTAGCACTGACCAGCTCATCGAAGCCACCATGTGTGCTTGCAACATGCACTAGGCTGTTGGACCAACTTGGCGTTCACAGATTGCGAGTTTGGTTCTGAATCACTCTCCTTGACCTTGATCTTGCACCTGATTCTTCTGCATCTGCATCTTCTGCAGCGGCTTTACTTGCTGCTACATCTCCCATTTTTTGTCCTCACTCCAATGATGAGACTTAATGCTTTCCATTCTTTCCCTAGCAATGATCTCCAAGTTTTACTCCTGTGATTCTAGTTTCCAGCTTGGCTAAACACCCGCTCTGGATTTAACTCATTCCTGGAACCATGTTTGGTAGTAATATTTATGAAGCTCACTCTGGCCCCACAGGGGAATGAGCTTTTAATGTAAAACTATTCAGTTAAGTAATAAGGATGTTGGTTATATACTTTTTTTTTTTTTTTAGATTTTATTTATTATTTTCAGATAGAGGCAGAGAGGGAGAGAAACATCCATGTATGGTTGCCTTTCACCTGCCTCCAGCTACAGAGCTGACTGGAGACCTGGCTTGCAACCTGGTTATGTGCCCTGGCTGGGAATCTAACCAGCAACCTTTGGGTTCACAGGCCGGCGCCTTATCTCTTGTGCCACCAGCCAGGGCTATACTTTTTAAATTAAAACAAATCTCCACCCTGAAAAGATCAAAGGTTCTAAAGTAGAAAGAAAAACAGAAGGGGAAAGAGAGAGAAGGTCGGCAGGAAGGAGGAGGGAAAGAAATAGATGTTATAAAAGTAATAAAGAAAAATTAGCATTTTTAAATAACTTTGGAGTCAGGAAAGCCTTTCTAACTATGACACAAAGTTGAGACATCATAAAGTATAAGTTCATTTTTATTTTAAAACATTTTTGGCTAAAAATAAGCAAAGTCAGAACACAAGAAAGTGAGTGAAAACATTTTCTACCATATCACAGTCCAAGGGCTAAGCTCACTAATAAATAAAGGGTTGCTACAAAATAATTTTCTAAAAATCAACTCAGTAAAAGAATTGGCAAAGTATGGGAATGGGTAGTTTACAGAAAACAAAATGCAAGTAGCTTTAAAACATAAAAAGGTATTCAGCCTCACTCATAAAATAAAAATGCCAGCTAAAACAAGTCTGAAACACCCCTTTCATCCAACAGTGTGGGGAAAAATTGGCATTTGGTAACACTGAGGCCTTCAGCAAGCAGACCTTTTCCTGTGTTGTTGGCAGACATGGAGAACAATTTAGCACCTATCAGAATGATAAATGCACGCACATTCCATTCCAGCAGTTTCACTTCTAGGAATTTAGTTTATGAATATTCTCGTATGCCTGTGAAGTCATTAGGAATGAGGACCTTTATTCCAATAGTGTTTATCATGAAATATTCAGAATGTATATAATATTTAATTAAAATCGTAAGAGACTTGTTCTGCTTTATTGTAAGAACATTACCTGAGATCTGCCCTCTTAACAAATTTTCAAGTGCACAGTACATTACTGCTAATTATAAGAAGACTCTGTTTGTAAAATAGAAAATGAAATAAATCCTTAGGGAGACCCAAGAGAAAGAATCTGAGCGTCAAACCTTAAAACTTGGTAATTTGGTAACTTGGGCCCCAGCATCCGGGGCTGCAGCTTTTTTAACGAGTTCCTTGCGAGAGCCCAAGGGTGACCTGCGCCGAGAAGTTCCTGTCTCCCTCCCTGGAGCCCCTGGACAGGCGGGCTTGCTCCTGTGGCCACCCAGGCCTTCCGGCTCCGCTGCTCCTGCCGAGCCGGCGGGGTACTGACAGATGGTGTGGCCGCGAACCCAGAGCTCCACGGGAGAGAAGACTGAAAAAGAAGACTGAACAGTCTCTCCAGATGCCTTTCACTATAGTAAATGTGATTCAGAATTTTAAAATAAAAATCCCATCCACAAAATATTATGACAATGGTGTTACCAATGAGGATTTTAGAAGGATATTCAAACTGCCTATGGCTAGAATGGAAAACATTTTAAAGGCTTTTTGTAAAAGCTAGTCATCTCACTGTTTATAGCAACAGAGAGAAAAAGAACACATTTTGAACAACCTTCGTTCTCTCTGGATAGCTTTTAGTATACAAATAAATTCAAAGCTTGTTTATAACTTGATTTGAGTGGAGCAGTGTAGAAAGGTAAATCTATCCACATCAGATTAAAGAGAACTAAAAGAAACTGTGACCAATATATTCAAAGCACTTTAAGAGGGACCATTTGTCTTTCTGTTCAGTGCTCAAGAATGGAGGTGAGGCCCTGGCTGGTGGCACAATAATAAGGCACTGGCCTGTAAACCCAAAGGTCTCTGGTTCGATTCCTAGGCAGGGCACGCAAGCAGGTTGCAAGTCAGGTCTCCAGCCAAGTCCTTAGCTGGAGGCAGGTGAAAGGCAGCCATACATTGAAGTCTCTCTCCCTCTCTGCCTCTCTCCCTTCCTCTCTCTAAAAAAAAAAAAAAAAAAAAAAAAGACATGCCATATGATCTCACCCATTACAGGACAACAATGAACAAAACAAACTAGCAAAAGAGAACCAGATACATGAATACAATGAATAGACCTTCAGTGGGCAGAGGGAAGTGGGGAGAAGGAGGCACGGAAGGGGAGCACTTTAGTCAAGGAACTAGTATGGAAGAACCATGGACGTGGACAACAAGTGGGATTGACTCTGGCGGGGAAGGGATCAGAGGGGAGTAATAAGAGGATGGATGTAATACAAAAACAAAATTAAATTTAAAAAATAATAAAGAAGGTAAGTGGAAATTGACAAATGACCGACCACTGGGTAACTAGGAAACGGCCGATCTGAAGCTGATTTGCCTGGGGGATTATCTGGGCCAGGCCAGCCTGGGCAGTTGCCGTCAGCATGTGTCTGCTGCAAACACACGGCCTGTCACGCCACATCCCATGCACAGCACAGCAGACCCAGAGTGCTTCATGCCTGGTATGGGTCAGATGAGATTTCTGATGTGTTGTGACAGTTCCTTTCATTTCTTACCTGGACATTTTTTATATGTACACATATACATATGTATATACACACACACATTTGAAAAGAGCTAATTTTAGAAGTTCTAGGCCAGCAGGAAGAGGCTTTCCTATGCAGCAAGCTGATACCATTTTGTGAAAATGCATTTTCCGGAGGTGTGCTTTTTAAGAAATGTCTGTGCTAAGTAGCATATTAATCGCCTAAAGCCAGAGTTGCTATCACTTCAAAAAATATTTTTATGAATATTTGTTACAAAAGAATGGAATAATACACGGAAAGGATGTATGTAGTTAACAGAATGGAGACCAGCTGGGGTCTAAATTTTTTCCCAGCTGTAAAGTTTTCCCCTCTGTGTGCAGGAAACTGGAAAAGAAACGTGCAAATACAGCCAACTTTTACTTGAATGACTGACAGGCAACCAAGGTTTTCTCTTTTTTTCTTCCTTCTGGCATATTCCATTCCAAGTTGGCAAAACAGATTTCATAACAAAAGCAAAAACAGAAGAAAGACATCCGGAAAACGGTACCTGCACTGAATTCCAGTGCTCGCTCCTCACTCACTCTGTGCCTGCTTGTCCCCGCCCCTACGGCAAGCTTCACAAGCTCCGTCTCCCTCCTCGCAGAAGGGCAGTTCCTTCCTGTTGTTGGCACAGGCAGGAGAAACAAGGCCAGCATCAGGTTGAGCTGAGGTCAGACCCTGGGAGATGCCAGTGCCTGGTACAGAGTAGAAAAGCAGAATTGGGGATGGGTGGAGGTCAGAGCTTGAGCCAGAGACACCAAGGTCAAACCAGGACAAGCCGAAACCCAAGTCTTGGGGGCAAATCTTAAGAACAAGTCAGACAGGGATAGATGAACAGACCAGTCAAAGGAGACTTAAGAAACATGTGAGGTGGGTATGGCCAGATCTGCACAGACATTCCATGCAGCGTCTGGCCCTCTTCCTCTACAAGCCGGCTCCCGCTGGTTTAAAGGAGCCGTACTCGGAAAGTATTAGAGAAGGAACCAAAAGCAGTGCACGGGAGATGTGGACTTGGTTACGCACAAGCATGTACTGCCATACCGCAGCCCCCAACAGGAAGATCCGTAGGAAGTACACAAGTGAAAGATTGGCATCGCTGTTACTAGAAAAGTAAAATATATATACAAAGACTGATATGTTAATCATCCCGTAATTCATCCATTTAAAATATTTACTGCCCCGCCCAGTGTGGCTCAGTTGGTTGTAGCATCGTCCCATAGACCAAGAAGGTTGCGGGTTCGATCCATGGTCAGAGTGCATGCGAGAAGGCAACCAAACAAAGTTTCTTACATCAGTGTTTCTCTCCCTTTCCCTCTCTCGCTTGCTTGCTGTCTCTCCCCATCCCGCCCTCTCCCCCTCCCCCCACTCTATTACTCCCCTCTCAAGGCAATGAA
This sequence comes from Noctilio leporinus, assembly GCA_004026585.1. Taxonomy (NCBI): domain Eukaryota; kingdom Metazoa; phylum Chordata; class Mammalia; order Chiroptera; family Noctilionidae; genus Noctilio; species Noctilio leporinus. The sequence goes on from PVIW01002435.1 coordinate 44,500, forward strand.
AATGTCCTCAGGTGAGAATTTTTTTTTTTTTTTTTTTTTAGGTGAGAATTTTTAAAAATATTTGTTGAGTACCTACAGTCAGGGATTGTGCTAAAAACTTGGCCAGGGAAGGGGAACAGGTTGGGGTGAGGTGTTCAATAAAGTATAGCTGTGGTCCCATGGAATTCACAGAAAAAGAGAGAAGGTACATAAATACGCAATTTCAGTACAGTATGATGAGTACATTGCAAGGGGAAGTGGCAGAGTTTTATAACAAGGTAGAAGGAGATGGGAGGCTGAGCTGAGGACTGAAGGAGCAATGACAACCTGGTTTGAGTACTGTGTTTAATGCCACTGCAGGCCGCTGAGAAGTTGGAGAAAGTGCAACAGAAGATGAGTCAGTGGAGGCCCGGATCATGTGACCTACCCATGAGGGGTTAAGACAGTAGCGTGGTTTGATATGGATACTGTCAAAACTACTCTCAAAATGCTAAAAAAAAAAGAGAAATAGAATAAAAGAAATAGTGGGGAGGGGAACAGGGGAGAAAAGGGATGAATGTAATACAACAACAATAAAATTCAAAAAAAATACATGATGCATACATTCAAGTTTAACTTAGCTCATTCTTTTATTTTTAAGATTTTATTTCATTATATTTTAGAAAGAGGGGAAGGGAGAGAGGCAGAGAGGGAGAGAGACATCAGTGTATGGTTGCCTTTCACCTGCCTCCAGCTACAGATCTGACTGGAGACCTGGTTTGCAACCTGCTTATGTGCCCTGGCTGGGGAATCGAACCTTCGACCTTTGGGTTCACAGGCCGGCACCTTAACCACTGTGCTACCAGCCAGGGCTTAACTTAGCTCATTCTTGAGGATGGCATGATGGTTCCAAAGCAAATACTAAAAATAGATGTCCATTTAGTCTTTTTAAAAAGGGGGGGCTAAAAAAAAAGGGTGGGCTAGAATAAAATTAAGTTAGGTATAAAACTCATTAATATCCTGCCCAGCAAAAATCTAGTGAGCAAAAATCATGTGCATTGCTCTTGTACAACAATGATTTTTAGCTTATTAGTTTCTTACATATTCACTTCTAACTTTTGTTTGAAATGTCTGGGCCCTGATCTGGCTGGAGTGGCTCAGTTAGATGGGTGCCATGCTACAACACGAAAGGTTGTTGGTTCGATTCCCAGTCAGGGCACATACCTGGGTTGTGGGACAGGTCCTAGATCTCAGGACTGCGAGAGGCAGCTGATCAGTGTTTCTCTTGCATGTTCCCATCTCTTTCTCCCTTCCTTTCTAAAAATAAATGAATATAATTTTTTGAAGTCAGGATTCATCTTAAATTGTCAAACATAAGTATGCCTGAGACTCACCTGGGGTTACTTATTAAAAATCAGGATTCCCAGCGTTCCCTTTTCTTGGGACGGCAGAGGCGGTGCAGCGTCGCTGTTACCCTGAGAAGAGACCAGGCAGTAGAGGGGTTCAAAAATGCAGAGCAATAAAACCTTTACCTTGGAGAAGCAAAACCATGCACCAAGGAAGCATCATCAGCATCACCAGCAGCAGCAGCAGTCACAGCAGCTGCCACCACCAATACCTGCGAATGAGCAACAAGCCAGCAGCCAAAATGAAGGCTTGACTTGACCTGAAGAACTCTAGGAAACCAGGAGAGAAGACCTGGCTCTTTGTGGGCAATCTTCCCCCTGACATCACTGAGGAGGAAATGAGGAAGCTATTTGAGAAATATGGGAAGGCGGGTGAAGTCTTCATTCGTAAGGATAAGGGCTTTGGCTTTATCTGCTTGGAAGCAAGAACCCTAGCGGAGATTGCGCAGGTGGAGTGGACAACATGCCGCTCTGTGGAAAGCAGCTGCGTGTGCGCTTTGCCTGCCTCAGTGCATCCCTTACCATTAGAAACCTTCCTCAGTACGTGTCCAACGAGCTGCTGGAGGAAGCCTTTTCTGTGTTCGGCCAGGTGGAAAGGGCCCTAGTCATTGTGGATGATCGGGGAAGGCCCTCGGGAAAAGGCATTGTTGAATTCTCAGGGAAGCCAGCTGCTGGGAAAGCTCTGCACAGATGCAGTGAAGGCTCCTTCCAGCTGCTACATTTCCTTGACCTGTGACTGTGCAGCCCATGGATCAGTTAGATGATGAGGGATTTCCAGAGAAGCTGGTTATAAAGAACCAGCGATTTCACAAGGAGTGGGAGCAGCCACCGAGATTTGCACAGCCCGGCTCCTTTGAGTATGAGTATGTCATGCTCTGGAAGGCTCTCACTGAGATGGAGAAACCGCAGCAGGACCAAGTGGACCGCAACATCACGGAGGCTCGCAAGAAACTGGAGATGGAGATGGAGGCTGCTTGCCATGAGCATCAGGTCATGCTCATGAGGCAGGATTTGATGAGGCATCAAGAGGAACTTCGGAGGATGGAAGAACTGCACAACCAGGGAGTGCAGAAATGAAAGCAGCTGGAGCTCAGGCAAGAGGAGAAGCGCAGGCATCGTGAGGAAGAGATGCAGTGACAGCAGGAAGAAATGATGCAGTGACAGCAGGAAGGATTCAAGGGAACCTTCCCTGATGCGAGAGAGCAAGAGATACGGATGGGTCAAATGGCAATGGGAGGTGCTATGGGCATAAACAACAGAGGTGCCATGCCGCCTGCTCCTGTGCCTGCTGGTACCCCAGCTCCTCTAGGACCTGCCACTATGATGCCACCAACCACCAAACGCTTCGGCCAGGTTGCTGTAATGGAAGGAATAGGGGCAATTGGTGGAACCCCTCCTGCATTCAACCGTGCAGCTCCTGGAGCTGAGTTGGCTCCACACAAACATCGCTGATACTAAAAATAGCATTGTCTAGTTTCCCAAAACCCTTAAGAGAAGGACCCTTTTTGGACCAGCCAGAATTCTACCCTGGAAAAGTGTTAGGGATTCCTCCCAATAGTTAGGTCTTCCCTGCCTGTACTCTAGGGAGTATGCTGGAGGCAGAGGGCAAGGGAGGGTCAATATTTCACAAATGAGTTTTACGTGGTATATCATTGAATTATATCTGCATGGTGCATTCCTGAAGTTTCATGTGATTATTGAGGGCCTGGGAGGGAGGGAACAATGACAATGTGGATCCAGTTGGAGCCCCATTAATCTTGATCATTCCATTCTTTGTTTTATTCTGTTCTATTCGTTTTCTCATTCTTAAATCCCCCCACCCCAGAGACACTGCCACATATACCACAAAACCCGTAAACATCTCCCGATGACATTAGGCCCATCACTCCATTCACTCCCAGGGGGAATTCAGGCAACTGTCCACAGAGGTCACAGATAACATACACATGGTTCTGTTCTAGCCCATATATTATCCCTTCACATCGTAAGAAAGACATTTTCTCTTAGAGACTTTCATTTTAGTATATCTTTTAAAAGAAAAATGTGTTAACTTGCCTCCATCTCTTTCCTGGGTAAGGACAACCCAGGAATGCCCTTTTGTGTCTGATGTTGCTGTTCACAGCTTTTCTCGATAGGCCTTGGGAACAGGGTTGCTGTACACTGAATGTCAGACAGGAGCTCTTAGCCTTGCCTGTCTTAGGTAGTTACATTTTTTTATTGGTGTACCATGTTTGATTTGTCCCTGATACTTCTGGAGTTTTTCTGGAAAAATGGAGTAGTAATTCAGCATCATTATTAAAATACATTTTAAGCCTTTAAAAAAAAAAATCAGGATTCCCAAGGCTCCTCCCCATGAAAAGACTTACATGCAAATGTTCGTAGTAACCGAAACAAGGAAACAACCGAAATGTTCATCAGCATGTGACAGGTAAACAATGATATATTTATGGATTGACTAGTACAGTAAAAAGGAACAAAATGCCGATACTCCCAACACCCTGGATGAACCTCCCCAACATGATACCTCCATTCAGTCTTGTTGTTCTGACAAACCCTGTCTGACAGGTCGGGAACCTGTCCTGCGCGTGCTTAGGCCCCACCAAGTCTTTCTTAACCACCACCACGGCAGCATGTCCACACTGCCAGCCTGAATGTGGCACTGCCCTTTGAGGAGACCACTTAGTAGCAAGTTGACTACACTAGACCCCTGGCAAGACAGAAATTCATCTTACCCGGAATGACTTGTATTCCAGGCGTGGATACTCCTTTCCAGCCTCCTGTGACTCAGGGTGGCACTGAGATTCTGGGGTTTAGATAGTTCTTGCCACTGAAATAAAACTGCTCATAGCAAAGTGCAACAAGGGACCCACTTTACAGCGAAGGAGTTGTAGCGGTGGGCCCATGACCATGGGATTCACAGGTGCTACCTTACACCACACCTCCAGGAAGCCACCAGCTCAGCAGAGCAGTGGGGTGGCCTTTTAAGGATGTGGATCGGACACCAGCTCAGAAATGGTACGCTACAAGGATGGGGACCACCCTCCACAATGTGTCACATACCCTAACTCAACAGCCATTCTGAGTTGCAATGTTCTCCATTAGGTAGAACACTGGTTCTAGGAGCCAAGGGGTGGAAGTCAGAGCTGTTCCACTTACCAGCTCCCCTATCGCTCACGTGGGGAATCGGTACTAACTGCCCCCCACCTTTCAGCAGTGACTCCAGTGGGCCTCATTCTGAGAGGTGTAACACTTCCACCTAGGGACCCAGGAAGAATCCCAAAGCCATGGCTGCTGCCTGACTTTGAGTCCTTGCATTAAGAGACCAGCAGCCAAAGAAAGGAGTTACCACAGGGACAGGGGATGTTGTCTCTGATCATCAGCAGCAGGAGGCAAGTCCGCTGGCCATTCTGCTGCTACACCTAGGAACTATGTTTGACATGCGAGTGGTCTCCTGGGACATCTCTCAGTGCTCACTGCCGAGTTTGAAAGGTAAATGGCAACAGACACGGCCTGAGAAGAGCAAGGGAAGCAGAGGGTTACACCCTTCCCGGGTGAGGGCCCAAATCACTCAACTGGACAAGCTACTGTACGCTAGCCCACGAAGAGGGACAGCTAGGATGGGGGGCAGGGCAGTGACTATCAGTTTCAGCCCTGAGATGAACTATAATAGCAGGAGCTGTAGTTGGTCCTCCTGACTCTTCCCTTGTAGCTTCCAGGTAAACCAAACCAGAGTTCTAGAATAGCTGTTCCCAGAGAGGACAGACTTGCTATACGAAGGAAACAGTGGAGAGCTTCTCAAAGGGCGGACTGTAGTAGATGCTCTCTGCTCACCCAGCTCTTTTCAGAGTCAGTGCACCTGTTCTTCCTCCGCTGGACAGACCAGCTGCTTACACCTGTGCCCTTCTTTGGGACCTGCTTTCAGCCACAGGAGCTGCCCTGCTCATCAGGACACCTGTTCCCAGGGGCCAGCCTATGCCAAAAGTGTCACTGACTTACAGCGGTCAGTCTTACACACTAAAGATGCCTCTCTCTCGTCCCTCTCCCTCTTTCCGCTAGATTTCTATGTAAGCATTCTCAGGGTTTAGCATGGAAGTGGTGGTCTCTGCACCCAAGCTTCAGTTGAAAGGTCTCCGGGACAGACGTTGCCAGCTTGTTAAATACCCCCCGACCCACCAGTGCAGCTGCATCCGTGCACCCCAGCCCACCAGCCTTGCTCTGCCCTCCTCCCCTTCCTCTCCTCAACACCCAAATCCTGGCTCTGGGGTCTGCTCCTGACTTCTTTCATTTGCTCTTCCTATCTGAAAGCTTGTCATTTCCTCCCTGTGCACAGTGAGAATGTCTCTTTTCTTGCCTTTCCGAAGCCTTTCTTCTTAGGAGTTGGATGTCGAGTGACTCCTGCGTCTCCCTGGAGTGTGGAGTCCTTCCCCTTTCTCTACAAGAGGGTTTGAGGTGACGGTGATGGGAATGGAGCACAGTTCTCTGCTGGGGCTGGGCCCCTGTTCAAAGTGTGTGTGTCACCTGGTTCCCACAGGTACACGGCCCTGGGCCTCAGCGTCCTGGTGCTCAGAACGTAGGCTGTGATCAGGAGGACCACCGTCATTAGAACTATCTCAGAGCCCTGGCTGGGTGGCTTAGCAACTGGGAGTGTTGTCCCAGACACTGAAAGATTGCAGGTTTGATCCCAGTCATAGCACATATCTAGGCTTCAGGTTCAATTCCCAGTCGGGGTACATATGGGAGGCAACTGATCCATTCTCATATATTCTCCCCCCACCCCCCGCCCTTCCTTTACTGCTCTCTCAAATCAATAAACATACCCTTGTAAAGGATTTTTTAAACTACCTGAATGTCTTTTTGTTTTCAATTTTTTATTTAATACAGCTATTTTTTAGAAAGATTTTATTCATTATTTTTAGAGAGAGAGAGGGGAAGGAAAAAAGGGAGAGAAACATCAAGGTATGGTTGCCTTTCACTTGCCTCCAGCCATGGACCTAGCTGGAGACCTGGCTTGCAACCTGGCTATGTGCCCCGACTGGAAATTGAACCAGCAACACTTGTGTTTGCAGGTCAGTGTTCAGTCCACTGAGCCACACCAGCCAGGGCTTCTTTTTTCCCTCTGACTCCCAAGACTCAGTGTACTGGCCTAACACAGGAAACTAAAGAGCCCCAACCTAACAGAATTTTTTAAAAGCTGGCGCTCATGACATCTTCAGTGAATGTTACTTATTCCCTTACCTTTAAGTAACTTAATTAGCTGGAAAGCAATGAGCTTAATTGGTATATTAGAAACAGAAAAATAATCACTAATATGATTGCTCAGCGCTTCATAGTGAAAGCCTACCTCTGCTTCTTTTGAACTATAAATTAGCGTTTGTTGTGAAATATGAGTACATTTTGGGTACATCAGAATGCAAGTAGGATCTGAAGACCATGTTGTGGTTGCAGTTAGGTGTGCCAGGGGGCGCTGTGGCTCAAGATTTACGTTTTACTCTGAAATCATCTGGTTTGGGGCAAAGCAATTTTGGATGGGTTTAGTCCAGATGTTTCTGTTAAAAAATAAACAAACATAAATGTTGTCTTTTATTTATTTTTTTTAAAGATTTTATTCATTATTTTTAGAGAGAAGGGCAGGGAGGGAGGAAGAAAGGGAGAGAAACTCTTATGGCTCTATGGCTCCCTTTCACCTGCCTCCAACAAGGACCTGGCTGGAGACCTGGCCTGCAAGCTGGTTATGTGCCCTGGCTGGGGATAGAACCAGCGACCTTTTGGTTCACAGGCCAGTGCCTTTTTCACTGAGCCACCAACCAGGACAATAAATACTGTCTTAAAGGCGCTCTTTTTTTTTTCCGCAGAAAGTATTTTCCCCTTTATCTTCTATTCACAATTGTCCCATTTATCTTCACTCTTTCATTTTACAATATCTTTTTTTAATGTTTTTCTTTATTATTTTAGTTTCTCCATTTAATCTCTCTGTAAATCCAATACTAGAGTCGGAAACTTTCTTTTTGGAAAGATGTACATGCTAATTATATGCTAATTTGTGTAGGGGAGGGAATACCTAAGAGAGCACCCACTGAAAATAGCCTCAATCAAACTGCCCAGGGACCACATTTTCTGGACCAAAATTGGGCCAAGGATCAGCATGAGGGGTCCTATTCTGTAATAGCAACCAGCTCAAGCGTTTGGAACTGAGAGTCTATACAGTTCAGGTCACGTGGTCTCACAGTTCTGAAGGCAGGGGAGTCAGGTCAAAGTGCCAGCATATTTGGTACCTGTGAGGGCCTGACCTCCTGGTTCAGAGATGTGAAGTTTATACTGTGGATGTCTTTGGTGGTAAAAGGAGTGAGGGAGCTCTCTGGGGTCTCCTTCAGAAGGGCACTAATCCTGTTCATGAGGGCTCCGAGCTCATGACCTAATCACCTCCCACAAGCCCCACCTCCTAAAGTCATCATCACCTTGGAGGGTAGGATTTCAGCCTACGAACTGGGGGGGCCCAAGTATTCAGAGCATAGCAGTATGTTTAAGCTTGTTGGGTGGAGGCACATTGGTTACCATGCAACCCAGAAAGGCCTTAGAAGTAGCAAGACGATTAGCAAGTCATAGAGGGACCACATAGAGCAAATGAGCATGTCCCTTGGCTGCCTTCATCAACTGGGAACGCAGAGCCACGGAGGGCTGTGGGAGCGTGCGCAAACAGTGCTGCAGGGTAACCCTGAGGACCACGAAGGCTCCTGCTCCCGATGCTGATGCTCTGAGATGCAGTCATGACCCAAAACGTTGGGGGGACCCCCACTGGGCTTATTCAAACCAGGTAAAAAGTAGACTGAAAACAAAAATTGAGTTGTTCAAGAGAAATGCAGGAAGAAACTATTCTTTCTTTGCTGAGTTGAATACTAAGATTGATATCCCCGACTTATTTCTGGACCAGTCTTATCCCTCCTGCTCAACTGTAACAGAGCAAGGATATAGCTTCTTACCTTTGTATCCCCTGAAACTACTGTCTCAGAGATTTATGCAGAGTTGATGCTCAGGACATAATGTTTTTAAGTTGAACTGCCTTGAATCAAGTACAGACTGGATCTGTACAGGAGGGCTGGATGGCCAATGACAATGAAACAAGCTAATCTTGATGTATGGGGAGGATCCTGAACATTTCTCATATTTTCATGAGAAAATGAAAGAGTAGCATCGGTAGTCTGGCACCGTCAGTGGACTCGTTTCTCCAGCATAGGGAAGGCTGTCTAACCCCAGTGAGGAGGAGTTGGCAGTGTCTCTCCCTCCTGGTCAGAGAGTGCTTGCAGTTTTGCAAAATTGAACCACAGAATTGTAGAAGTGGAAGAGATGTTAAAATGATCCAACACCCTCACTTCTAAGTGGGAAAAAACTGAAGCTCAGAGATATGTGGCGATCTACGCAAAGTAACAGTCAACGAGAGAGAGAGAATCTGTCCCCCTTGCTCCCCGCACTTTCCCCATCAGCTGACATTCTGTGACCCGTCCCCTTCAACCAGTCTGTAGGGGATCCTCAACTCTTGCTCCAAGGTCTCCATTTTCCACACTCCCACCAACCTGGAAAATCCTCAGCTTGGATCAAGCCAAGGTGTCTGAGCTCTTTCTTCACCCAGTCTGCGAAGCTTTGCTTGAGAATCTTAGCAGACAGACATCACAGATTGGTGCCACCATCAATTCATGGGCCCTTAGTGCTTCCAGCCATCTATAAATTCTTCCTTGCCTCTCAGTCTCCTCTTGATTTTGGATGATTTTTGTACTTCCCTCCATCATTTGACCTCACCACATCTGCCCTGAATGCTCAATCCCTCTGATGAACCCCTCAAAGCCCTTGACCCACCACCACTAAGCACCTTCATCCCCTGTACCTGTGAACTGAATTTCACCCCTCGAAGAGCCCATTCTCTCTTTGTCCGGCCTCTGTTCCCTCTTTCACTTCTTCTGAACTACTTGTCATCGGCACTGGAGTACATGCACACACGTGGTTCCTACATTTAAAATCCAACTTTCTCTGCTGCATTCCCTGTGTCCTCCTTCCACAACCCCTCACTCCTTCTCCCTTCTTGGGTTCCTTATACCATCTTCATCTCCCATCTCAGTTGGGCTGTGACCTCTGATTAAGGACAATTGTCCTCTCTAGGGACTTCACTGCTGTTAAGCCCAGTGGAGGAGAGTATGCCAGTCCTACCCCTGCTAGGCAGCATTAATCCTGTTGGGCAGTCTCCCTCTTCCGAAGCATCCTCTTGATTTCTCTGGTGGCACATTGCTCTGCTTTTCCTCAGGCTTCCCTCACCACATCCAGACAGTCTCTTTGTCAAGTGGCTGGTCCCATGTCCATTCCTAGCACCCTTTAGAGTTGCTGGGCTATCTTCTCTGGTCACCCTAAATACTGTCACTAGGAAACTTTATCTACTTCCTTGACTCCGATTACAATCCAGGTTGAGGCCTTCCAAGTCTGTAGTATTTGCCAGTGCAGAGTTGAACCTGAGCCCTAGATCCCTGATGCTGTCGGATACACCTGCATGTGACATGGGCAACTCAGCATGTTTAAAATTAGACTCCTTATCTCTGACACCCTCCCCCCCCAAAAAAAAAAAAAAAAACCTCCTCCCAGTGAAAGGCAGTACCATCCTCCTGAATTCCTCCTCCCGCACCACTCCCAAAATCACTGAATGCTCTCAAGTCCATTCCCTCAACATTCCCCAAATCAGCCTACCTCTTGAGAGAAAACTGGAGGGGAGTGGTAAAACGTGGCACCAGGTGAAGTGGGTTCAAGTCCCAGATCTGCCGTTTGGTCGTGCAAGTAACACGGCCTTGCTCTGGCTTCGTTTGTAAAGTGAGGTTGATGATAAAGGATCTTGTCCATGGGGTGTGGTGGTGATTAAGTGAGATGGTGCGTGCCAGCTCTGGGGAAAGCAGTTGGCACAAGGTAGGTACTGGCTCTTGTCAAGGCCCGCACTGTCACTGTCCAGAGCCAGCCACATCCTTACTGTTGGGGGGGGGGGGGGGGGGGCGGGGGGCGCGTATATATGTATACATACGTATACATATATACGCACACACATAATATATGTGTATATTATATATGTACATTACTTCTACATAACGTGACTATATGAAGTCTGTCCCGAAAAAGTCCAGCCATTGTTATTATAACAACAGTGGTTTGCGTAACCTGACAGCAAGGAGAATGCACTGGAATGCACATGCGCGAACAATGCGAACTTCACTGCACTAGTCATTGGGGGCGGTAGTTGATGTTGAGTGAGCATGTGTTCTGTGGCCATTGCTTTCAAAATGACTGAGCTGTGGGCAACAGGTGGTGGGCAGCTTCATGGTGACAATGTGCCTGCTCAGGCATCACGTCTCATGCAGAGTATTTTGGTGAAACATCAAGTCACCCAGTTAACTCAGCCCCACTACAGCTCAGATTTGGTGCTCTGTGACTTCTGGCTTTCCCAAAACTAAAATCATCTTTGAAAGGGAAGAACTTTCAGCTGTTGAGATGAGATTCAGGAATATACGATGGGGCAGTTGATGGTGATTGGGAGAACTGTGTGGGGTCCCAAGGGGCCTACTTTGAAAGGTACAGAGATGTCATCGTCCTATGTACAATGTTTCTTGTATCTTCTTCAATATCTATTTTTCATAGTACATGACTGGATACCTTCTGGACAAACCTCGTATATCCATATGAATATGGAAATTTTACCCATTTATGAAGGTGATCTTGGATACTAATAAACATGTTGGGATGTACTAAGTAATAATAATAATAATAGACATGTTAGGATGTACTCAGTCTCTTACAAAACTATAACACCATACCTAGTAGCTAAAATTTTTATTTTTAAATTTTTAAAAGATTTTATTCATTATTTTTAGAGAGTGGGGAAGGGAGGGAGGAAGAAAGGGAGAGAAACATCAGTATATGGTTGCCTTTCATCTGCCTCCAACGAGAGACCTGGCTGCTTGCAACCTGGGTATGTGCCCCGACTGGGAATTGAACCAGTGACCTTTGGGTTCACAGACTGGTGCTCAGTTCACTGAGCCACACCAGCCAGGGCCAATATTTTTAATTTTTTTTTAGTTTTAATTTTTAATGCTTAGTAATCCCTAACCTGTTGGGAAATGTTGGTAACTTTGTTTTTTAAATTTGACCCCTTTCTTTTCTTCCAAAAACTGTCATATGAAGCCAAAGTAAATTAAATGCGCTCTAGATTTGGGGATAATTCTTTGAGACTTGTTGAACAACCTACAGACACCCAGGAACGTTACAAAGTCAGGCCCAGATGTCCCAGTGAAAACTGTCTTGTGCCTCTTCCATTGTAAACTGTCCACTGGCCCAGGCCAGGTCTCCATGCAGTCACCATGCTGGTCACTCTCCCAGACATCAGACAGCCTTTCCAGAAGCAGTTCAGATTAGGGTTAGGATCTGCTCTGGTTGAAGAAGAAATGGAGAAGCCAGCCCTCTTATCTTCCCGCCTCCTGATGCCCCAGGACAGCTTCCCCCTCTTTCTGCTGCGGGAAGAGCTCCATTCGCAGCCAGTCCCACCCAGGAGCCCAAGTTTCTGTGAACCAGCCCTGAGTTTCTACCGAGTTTCATTATTTATTATCTGTGTGGTACAGGGGGTATCACTTTCCTTCTCTGAACCTCAGTTCCTCTCTATCAGCTAAGGAATTCAGACTCAATTTTCTCTCAAAGTCTGTCTATGCAGTAAAAATTACCAGTTTAATTAAAGTTAAATATTGTTACTGAATGCAAAATTAGGACTTTGGGAGATGCCAACAGTGAACTTAACAGTAGTCCATACTATGAAAAAAAGATGATCTTGAAGCTTACTCTCCCTTACTAATAAAGTCTTACATGGAGAAAATTGCAGCATAGTTGGCCTCGCTTCAAGAGTTTGGGAAGCTACAGAGATGACCCTCACCAGGCATCCTGGCGTACCATCTGATTCTTAGGGTGGGCCTGCAGAAATACCTGGGAAGCGCTGGCCGGGTGGATTATGAAAGACTTTCAGTTCTGAATTTGTGTTTTATATTTGTTACACTTGTCACGCTGTTGGTGGTGACAGGAATGACTCCAAGTTAAAGCAGTGGAGTCAGACTGGACATCGGTTCAGTGAACTCGGGGCTGGAGTTCTGGCCAGGAGAGAATTCAGAGTCAAGACTGTGATTATTGGGGTGGCCAAAAAGTCTACTTGGTTTTTTCCCTTATAATAAAAGACACCATTTTTCGTTTTCACCAGTATGTCGGCTAACTCCCGCTAGTGGCTTCTAGTGGGGAGAGGCTAGGGGTGCTGCTAAACATCTTCTAATGCAGAAGATGTCCCGCAGCAGATAATTGCTTGGCCAAAATGTTAGTAGTACTAAGAAGCTTCATGAACCACTTGTGACACATTCAGGTGGCACCTTCTCCATATACTGCACAAATTGTTTTTGTTTCCACATTTGAGTTGCATTTTTACCTTTCTTGAAATAACAAAGCAGAATAATATGCCAAGAATGTTGCATATCTTCTTCCATCTTCAGTATTAAAATGGCTGCACAAAAGTTCACCAATTTTGACAAGGTTTTTGTTGGTTTTATTTTATTTTTTATGTTTTTTTAATGCACCCTGACCTGATATGACAGCTGTCAATACAATCTAACAAAATTGTTCGGAATGAACTTATAGACAGCTAAGCTCTTAACTAGAGCCATCGTAAGGAAAAAATGTAACAGTCTCTTTGGCCAACCCAATGTCACAAGAGCAAGTTTATTTAGAAAGTCACAGAGGTGGAAGTGGTGAGCTGTGGAAAGAACAGGCTTGAAAACAAGTTACAGAAGCAACAACAAAAACAGCATCCTTGGAGCTTAGGAGAGAGAAAGGTAAAGGTGATGAAACCGAGGGAGGAAGAAGGGGTGGGGAAAGGCCAGCGCCAGGGGTCATTGGTCAGTGGTCATTAGTGCAGCGGCCCTGATGTCAGCCATGGTGCCACTTGTCTGGTTTTGCTGCATTTCTGGGCCTGGAGCTGAACCACAACTGAAACCGGGATGGTTTTGTTGCTGGTCAGAACCTCATTGTCCTGGGAGCTTAATGCATTAGGGCTGTTCTGCCCCCCTTGTGCGTTTCTCTGTAAGGGGGCCTAACCCACATGACCAGCAACATGCCAAAGAAGGAAAGGTCAGGGGAGGATCCGAACAGCAAGACCAACAATCCAGCAGGAAGAAAGGTTAGGATGTCTAAACCACAAGGCCAGCGATACACTAGGGGATGAAAGGTCATCTTGGGGGCAAGGTCCTTGTTTCCCCAGTTCTGCCTGTTTCTAGGTGCCTGGAGCTTTCTGCCCTCTACCTTCTGCGCCTGGCCCACCACCTGCTCATGCCTGACTGCCCACCACGGAACCATGTGCTGTCTTTGAGTTCAGGGGAAAAGAAACAAAACGAATAAAATAACAAGTAAATATTGAAGATAAGTGAAATTAATTATTGTAATCAATTTTTAACAAGTTTCTATAAGGTTTACCTTGTTTGGGTGATGGCTGCCTTGTGTTCTCCCCTGTCCACCGGGAAGAAAGAAAATATTTCAAAGTGAGGTACAGTTAAATGAAGGAGCGCAGGCTTGTGCCCCCTGCCAGGAAGAGGAAGACAGCTGTGATTATTTTCTCAGTGTCTCCCCCACATTCAGGACACTCATTTCATGGAACCCTGCATCTCCCAAGCACTGAGTTGAGTAAACAACCCTTCTCTTACCAAGGTGGGAGACAAGACAGGACATTTTGCCTACTAAGAGAACAGTAGGCATAACAGGCAGGGAAGGCATAGATGAAATCCACTAACCAGCCTTTCAAAGGAAGTCTTAGATTTGCTCTCCACTACTTCATTTTGCTCATTTCAGTTAATTATTGGCCACCTTGCTTGCCACTGACTAGACTGAAAAGGGAGGGGAGGTACAGAAGGAACTTAACCAAAGTTACCATTGCTGATACGTCTGTTAGCAGGTCTAGGAGAAAAATGAGTCATCCCCAGTTATCTGTTTACTTCTCCTCTGCCAGGGCTCGGCCTGTACACGTAATCCAGACTGCCACCAGTTCTTGTAAGTAAAGTTTTATGAAAACACAGCCACGAACATTCACATTCATCTAGGGCTGCATTCACACTACGACAGCAAAGTGATGTAGTTGCGAGGGAGGCCATGTGGGTCAGCAAGCGTGAAATATTTACTGTCTGGCTCCTCACAGAAGCAGTTTGCCAGCCCTGTGCTATCATCATAGAACATGCAATGTTATGCTGACTAACAGACTGGAAACCAGACTTCATTTCTCCACCTCCCTGTTGCCGGTAAGAAGGAAGTGGAAGTTGGGCACCACTTCACCTTGAACGTGAGATAAGCTTCGGCCCAAAGGCCGGAGCCACGGGGCAGAGGAGCGGGGAGGGCTTGGTCCTGACGCCATGGAGCATGTCCTGACCTTGCCCAGACTTCCGGAAGAGACAGAAGTCAGTTCTTTGTTTTGGTTTTCTGTCTCTCTCCACTAAAGCTAATCCTAATATATTGGGCATATACATTTTTAAAAAAGGTTTTATTATTTTCAGAGGGAGGGGAGGGGAGAGAGGCAGAGAGGGAAAGAGACATAACATATGGTTGCCTTTCACCTGCCTCCAGCTATGGACCTGGCTGGAGACCTGGCTTGCGACCTGGTTATGTGCCCTGGCTGGGAATCGAACCAGCGACCTGTGGGTTCCCAGGCTGGCACCTTATCCACTGTGCCACCAGCCAGGGTAAGCATGTACATTTTAAATATAAAGTGCAGCTAAAGATTAAAAGATGTTTTAAATGTATCTTCCCTGAACAAAGACACTGGTATCTGCATCAAATCAAAGAAAAAATGTTACTAGAGCCTCTTAAAATATTTTCAAAGAAGTGACCTTCAGACCATTCAGCAAAAACATCGTTATGGAGCACTGGATGAGCTCCTTGTTTGTGTCGAAAGCTCTGTGTTTTATAAGCTGTAATTTCTTTATCATCCCCGTCCTTAATTGAGGGAGGACAGGATGTTATTTCTCGTAATTATAATAATTAATAAACAAAGTTGTGAAGCCCTAAGTAATCGAGAATGTCAAACACAAGATGAGTGCTTGCCCAATGCATCATCACAGCTTAATGGGCCTTTGTCAGGGAAACATCGGGGGCATGTTGGCTGCCATTGACGTTTCCCTCTTGCTTTTATTTTTCTTTTTTGCCTTCAGTTAAGTGGCAAAACTGTTCACAGCAGGCGGGAAACCTGTGCCTGGTGACACAGCAGGTGTGGAGCACATGTTTGAACAAAATGCCTTTTTATTAATTCAATTAGCACCTGGTATCACGCAGGCTGGGGATGCAGGACCTAGTAGCACAAATGCTGCAGAATCTCAACTCTCGGTGGCCGCAGTGACCCTCTCCCCGGGTCTCGTTCTCCCCAGCTCCTGCCCATGTAAAGTCACCTATCATTTATTCCTGTTGTCATCTATTGGCTTTACCAATCTCTCCCTTGGATTAAAAAGAAAAAGTGGCCCCGGCTGGTGGCATGGTGGATGGGGCGCCGGCCTGCGAACCCAGGGGTTGCTGTTTCAATTCCCAACCAGGACAGGTGGCCAGGTTGCAGGCCGGGGCTCCAGCCAGGTCCGTAGCTGGAGGCAGGTCAAAGGCAACCATACATGGATGTCTCTCTCCCTCTCTGCTTTTCTCTCTTCCCCTCTCTCTAAAAAATAATCAATCTTAAAAGAAAAAATGAAAATATAAGCCTTTCTAGAAATGTGGCAACCTATAGCAAATATTTTGTTTTGCTTTTATTTGATGAGAAAGAGTTAGAGAAAAATAGAGTAATATGAGTATTTCACAGAATCATAGAATTTAAGAGAGTGAGATAGTATTAAAATCATTCAGCCTCAGTGCCTCAGTCCCTAGAAAAGGAACCAGGCCCAGAAAAGTGAAGCACGTTGTCCAAAATCATTGAACAATGTGGACTAGAAAACAAATCCCCGACTTCTAACCCAGAAGATAGGATGCTGAGTTGACTACCTTTGTGTGATGGGTTTTCACACCCCAGAGTTGTTTCCCAGAGAACATGGACCTCCTGCACTAGCACGTGGACCAGGTTAGGGTAGCCAGAAAGAGGGGCCGTCCGTAAAGCAAACCCTGGGATTCCCACGTTGACCGTTCAAAGATTCAGCCGCTCACAGGCAATCAGCAAGGTCTGTCTGTTCAGTGATTTGCTAACACAGGAATTGGAGCCGTGCGCTCCAGCAGGAAAACCTCTAAGAGTGGGATGGCATTCCCTCTGGACACCGCTGTAACACCACCCACAGCTTTGTTGTTCATCCTGTGAGTACGCAGTAACCACCATCATGTGGCTTTTTAAATTTTAACTGTGGAACATTGTTCTTTTGCTTATAATGATAGAAAGTCAATTCAGACTGACCCAGACCAAAAATAGGGGGGAAATGATGGATGCTTGTACCTGAAAAGTCTAGGATATAAGAGTTTCAGACGAGGTTGGATTGCGAAGTTCAGTGACATCATTAAGAATCTGTATCTTTCCATTTTGCTTTCATCCAAGTTGGCTTCTTTCTCGGGCTGTCGTGCGTGCGTGTGTGTGTGATGACAAGAGGCTCCTGGCAGCTACTCACTTCCATCCAAACATGTCCCCACTCCTGGGGTGGACCATGTGCTTAGATTGCCTGAGCCCCAATTCCGTTCCTGTGGCAGACCTCCTCTCTAACCCGTGGCGTGCTGGCAGGTGTCTCCCTGAACTGCAGCGATACTTCACTTGCTGTGATTATACACTCTCGTTTTGTTATAAAAAATATTCGTGAGAGAAATCTTTTTCCTGCTGAGCATATCATTGCCTCCTTAATATTTACTTTCTACGCCCCAAATGCTGAGCATAGAATTAACCATAGAGAGTGTGTCTAATAAAAGTGTAGTAATATGACAACTAGACTGAAAATTGGATGCAGAGTAACACGACTGTCTACTAAAAGAACTCATTTTGTGAAAAGACACTGGTGATTCAGTCACCAGGATCCTAAGGTATGTGTAAATGGTGCTTCTAAACCTTTGAGGGTGCCCAAAAATGATCTATTCCACCTGAAACCTCATCTATACCACTAACTTGGTTTTCAAGTATTTTTCCCAAAGATGGTGTAATGGTAAAGTGCGAGTTAAACTCCGTCCAAAGTAACTCAAAGTGTGTATTAATCAGGTTTAATATATGAAACTTCACTGTAGATTAAAATTGACAGTAACAGTTCTCTCTTAGCTGGTCCCTTAGGCCCAGTGTCCATAGTGTGAACATTGGCCAAACTTGGTAAGATCCCAGAATTACACAGTGGCACCTTCAAGTGTGGGCCTCCATGAGCCAACACTTTATGTTGGGGTTGGAAGAGAGATCTCCCATTTCTTAGGACAGAGTGTAAGGTGGGACCTTAATTCCACATTTCCAAGTTGAATGTAGGGATCAGCACTGAAACAGTGGATGCCATTTTACTTATTTTTAGAGGCAAAGTCATTTTTCTGTAGTGGGCCTCATACTACATCTTAAGAAAAGTCATTGAGTTTCAAATGCTCTAATTATAGTGTCTTCCCAGTCACTTCCTCCCCCCACCCCACTAAAATAGCTCCTTAAAAGTATGCTGGTCAGCTTCTGGTTGGAGTTCCCTGGTTTGAATTAAATGTATACCATGTACCTGAAGCCCTTTCCTTTGCATTTTTCTTTCTAATTCTTGCTGGGCCAGCACCTTCAAAAGATAGAACTGCCCCATTTTAAGACTGCATTTGTGATGGCCCCTTCCTACTGGCATCCTCTCTTTTCGTTTCATGTTGAATCCTGTGCAGTCTTGCCAATGGGCTGCTCCAGTCACACTTAAAATTATACCTAACCTTGATGTCAAACGCAATCTCTCATAGCAGCAAATAAAAACAAGCAATTAGAAGGGCGCTAGTTTCTGGTATGACAGTAATTTGAAGCAACAGAAAATTGGTGCAAATGTAGAATTTAAGAAAGAGTACATCCAACTTGCCAGTGTAGCTAAATCTAAACCACACACACACACACACACACACACACACACAAAACAAACCATAGTCAAATTTCCCCAGTGTCCCAGGACATGCAGAATGTGATTTTACACAGCTGACTCTCCGAAACAATGGAACAACTGTGCCTTTAAGGATCAAAACTTTAAAATCATAGTCTTTATCATTTGAATAGTTTGCAACATGTATTATATTAAGTTGGTGAGTACGATTCGATCCATCTCTTCATGACTTGTTGTCACTCTTAGCAATGTTCTTCACCAGGCTATACCATTGTGACAGATAGTACACGAGGACAAAAATAAGTCTTACTCATTTCCACTCAAAACCACAAACACTTGAGTGTGGCCCTCCAGGCCAGACATGAGGCTGAGTGCTAAGAATAGAGACGAATGTAACCTGGGTGCTCTATCCAGAGTTGCTCACTTTTCCTAAGGGATCGTGAGAACACAGGTGTACAATGAATGGTCACAGACTAATGGCCTGGCTTTGGAAGGGAGCGGGCACCAGGTCATGAACGTGGCCCTGAAGTACTTTATACCAGGGACTAACGTGATCAGTCTCAGACATCCACCCTACGGGCAATGCGAAGAATGGACCAAGTGGATGCCCTTCTAGAGACAGTGAGAGAAGTGTGGGCAGCTGCTCGAGTCCAGACAAGAAATGATGCCAGCCTGAGATTAGGAGGTAAAACTAACAGGGTCTAGTGTTAATTCTTACTGGAGGGGTAAAGAAGAGAGAGGGGACTGGAATGATTTCTAAGTCTCTTACTTCAGCAACCAGGTAGATGATGCCATTAGCCAAAATGGGAAATTCAGAGAGAGGGAAAATACTAGGTTTGGATTTTCGTTCATTTATTCAGCAAATATTGATTGACCTCCTAATATGTGCCAGTCACTCAGCTGTCCCTGCGGGTACAGTGATAAGCCAAAGGAAATGTGATCTTTGTCCTCTTGGAGTTTATAAGAGAGGGTTAATTGAGTCATCCGTAAATCTATTTGTAAACGTCAACTGTGAGGACTGCAAGGAAAAAGAGACCTTGGGGCTCTGAGGGATTATCACTGGGAGTTTACCTCTTCAGGAGGCCAGGGCCCCTCCCTGTGGAGCCTGTGTTAGAACGCAGATAGGAAGGATGAATAGGAGTCAGCTAGGTGAGGGAGAGCAGATGTTCACAGAGGAAAGAAAGTCCAGGGAGTGTGGCATTTGCAAGGAACTCATAGAAGTGCAGGTGGCTAAGGTATGGAGGGCAAGAGATAAGGCCCAGAAAGTGAGTGGATGCCAGACCACAGAAGGCCTCGTCAGCCTGTCTGCATCCATGTGGCCATGCTGTCATTCGGACAGCAACGTACTTCTGTCCCCGAGGATAAAGAGCAACTCTGCTGTTCTCTCCACCCCTCCTGCAGTCCACCTGCCCGGCCCCTCTTCTGGGCTTCCCCATGATCTAGCCGTTGAAGGTGTACTATCAGCAAGTGCAGAGTTTTAAAATGCTGCTCCGGGCTTGACCAGTGTGGCACTCAGTGGGTTGGGCATTGTCCCACAAACCAAAAGGTTGCCAGTTCGATTCCCAGTCACGTACAAGGGGCAACACATCGGTGTTTCTCTCCCTCCCTTCCCTCTCTCTGAAAATAAGAATAAATAAAGTAAAGTAAATAAAATGCTGCTCCAAGATGCTAACACCTGTTCTGATAGTCAGCACCTATGCAATATTGCTTTTTAAATATTTTGACCATTTGATTGGGACTCTTCTTTATGATCCATGTAGGAGTTTAGTGTTTATTCCAATAATGAGGTGCATTTGAAGAAGACAACAGGAGCAGATATATGTTTGAAAATGCCACATCAGTTGCAGGGTAAAGAACAGATTGGGGAGGGTCCCAAGTGAAGGCGGATTAGCAGACTGACGTTCACCCTGCCTTCCATCAGGGTGGCGGTTCCGGTAGAGGCGGAGAGAGATTAACAGATTCAAGAAATGGTCAGACAAGAAATCCCAATCAAAATCTCAGCAGGCCTTTTAATAGTAGTTGACAAATTGCATTTTGTAAACACAAAATGCAAAAGGTCTAGAAGAACTAGAGTGATTTTTAAAAAGAAGAACAAAGTGGAAGGACTTAACCGAACCTGATTGCAAGTCTTCCTTCGTAGCTACAGCAACTAATTCAGTGTCAAACGGCATAAGGATAAATGTATTGTTGTGAATGTAATTGTCCTCTTGATTTCCTTTGTGGTTTGGTCACTGCATGTGTATAGGAATAAAGCGGATCTTTGCCTGCTGGTTATATATTCTTAAATCCTGTCAAAAGCATTTATTAGCTCAAAGTTTGTGTGTGTGCACGCGCAAACATGTGCCTTAGAGCTTCTACGTATAAGATCATGTCATCTTTGTATAAGGGTAGTTCTACATCTTCCTTTCCAATTTGGCTGCCTTTCATTTCCTTGCCTTGCCTGGCTGTCCTGGCTAAGACTTCCAGCTCTGTGTTGAATAAAAGTGGTAAGAGTGGACATCCTTGACTTGTTCTTGATCTTGGAAGAAAAGCTTTCAGTCTTTTGCCATTAACTTTAATGTTAGCTGTGGGCTTTCTATATTTGGCCTTCATCATGTGAAAGAAGTTCCTATCTGTTTCTGTTTATATTGGTGGGTGTTCTAATCATGAACCAGGTATTGGATTCTGTCAGATGCCTTTGCTACATCGTGTGTAGATGATGTGATGATATAGATGAGATGATCCTGCTTTTCCTTTTTTTAATCCTGTTAATGTGGTATATATATATATTACATTGATGAATTTTTGTATGTTGGAATTCCTGGGATGAATCTCACTGACTGATTTTTTACTAAGGTCCCAGTGTAATTCAAAGGGGGATAGGTAATTATTCAATAAATGGTGCTATCCTTGGCCAGGTAGCTCAGTTGGTTAGAGCATCATCCTGATACACCAAGGTTTGCAGGTTAGATCCCTCATCAGGGAACATACAAGAATTAGCCACTGAATACATGAATAAGTGGGAAAACAGAACAGTGTCTCTCTCTCTCTTTCTCCCCCGCTCCCTCCCTCCCTCTCCCTCCCCTCCTCCCACCCTTCCCCTTCCTCTCTCTCTAAAAATCAATAAAATAAAGTATATACTAGTCAACAAACAGTGCTCACAAAGTTGGATATGCATTTGGAACACAGATAGCTCTTGACCTAACCTCACACTATGATTAAAAAAATACGTCCTATTTTTTATGGGTCAGGAATTTGGGAGTGGCTTACCTGAGTGGTTCCGGCTCAGGGTCCCTTGCGAGGTGTCAGTCTGGAGGTCACCTGGGGCCACACTCATCTGAGGGTAACTGGGGCCAAACAACGCACTTCTGATGTGGCTCAGAGCTCCTGGCTGGAGACCCCAGTTGCTCACACTTGGGTTTCCCCTCACAACCTGGCTCCTAGTTCCCCGAGAGCAAGCAGCCCAGGTGAGTGAGTGAGACATCCAGCGAGCCCTTATTGGGGAGGGATTTGGCTCCATTCCTTTAGGAAAGAGTATAAAAAACTTTGTGGGTATATTAAACCTACCATAAATACACAAATTGTTTTTTTATTAAAAAATAAAAGAACTTTATGAGGACTGCTACATTACAGAGGTTGAGGTCTCTTTGAGTGGAGACACATGGCATTGAGTAGATAAAATATAAAAATTTATTCAAGTAATGTATTTTAGAGGATGACAGCTGATTTCAGTAGGACCGACATCACAGATGACTTTAAAATCAGACAGGAAGCAAAACTCTTTCTATGTTCTTTGAGAATACTAGTTAAAATTTAAAAGCTGACATTCAAAAAATTTGTTTCTCAACAAAGTACTATTTTCAGATAACCCTATTGTTTTAAATTTATTGAAATGACATTGGTTGATAAAATTATATACACTTAAAGCATACAATTTTATTGAATAATGCAACTGAAAGTAATTATTATATACCTTAAGTGGTAATTTACAAAAAGCATTCCTGCCCCACCTGTGCAGCTTAGCTTAGCTGGTTGGGGTCATCCTGCAAATGGAAGGGTTGCTGGTTTGATTGCAGGTTTGGTCCCCAGTGGGGCTCATGTGGAACTTACTTTCTCACATTGACGTTTCTCTCCTCTTCTTTCCCTTTCCCTTCTCCTCTCTCTAAAGTCAAAAGTAAATATTTGAAATATATATTTTTTAATTAAAAAAAAATATGCTGGTCCTGGCTGGTGGCACAGTGGGTAAGGCACCGGCCTGCGAACCCAAAGGTTGCTGGTTCAATTCCCAGCCAGGACACATAACCAGGTTGCAAGCCAGGTCTCCAGCCAGGTCCGTAGCTGGAGGCAGGTGAAAGGCAACCATACATTAATGTCTGGCTCCCTCTCTGCCTCTCTCCCTACCCCTCTCTCTAAAAATAATAAATAAAATCTTTAAAAAAAAAAAAAAAAGCATGCTAACATACTGACTATCCTAAATGTATTTGTAATTTGGGGTTTTCTTTTTACATTTTTTATTAATATATTGAATTCCTGCTTATTAAGTTTGCATGTAGAATGTAAGTATTGAGAACTTTAAACCTATACTAAAGTTGCCTCAGAAACTCAGAAATTCTTGAGAAATCTTTTCTGACACAATTTTGTTTTCCCATCTTCCTTGACATCTATTTCAGTCATCAGGTTCTAAAAATCACTTGCTGAGATCCGATTTGACATCATGCTTTTCTTACAATAATTATTCTCTACTCAAATGTTTCGGCTAAAAACACTTGCTCCTTTTCTTTCAGATGTATGTATCCTTAACTATTTCATCTTTCTCAATAGCAAGAAAAATCCTAATCATAATGTGAACATAGTGATTTTCCTCCTGCAATGGTTCCTTTATATTTAACTTCCTTTTCCTTGTCTTTGAAACAAAGTTGGGAATCGTTCGTTTGCCTGTTCCTGGTGCCGTGCCTGGGTGGGTGTGTGGGGCGGAGGAAGCAACTTCAGATCGCATTGCCTGGGCCCAGTGTTGTGGCGGGCAGCCGTCTCTGTGGTGGGATTGCAGAAGAAATCGCCAGGGCTCCTGTGTTTGAAATGAACTCGGCAGGAGTCACAGCCTTTCATTCCATAGTTTGCCTCCAGGTAAAATGAAAATGATTCCTATCAGTTTGGAACATAATGAACCAAACAGGCTACCATGCATTATCCCATTTGATCAACACATGTGAGTTTTGACAGATGGATCATCATGGCAATCATTCTCCTTTTAAGGCACAATGAAGAGAGTGACCTGACCAAGATGGCCCATGTCACATTGAATATCACTCAGTGACTAGTAGCAGCCAGACTTAAACTCTGGGCTTCTCATCCCAAAGTCCTGGATCTCGCCACTGTCACAGGCTGACGTAACTCCCGCCAGTGTGTGAGTCACAGCTCTTGTCGCTGCACAACTCTCAGAGGGAGACTGCATATCATAGGGACCCTGAGGGGGGAGACCAGTGACTGACCAAGCAGGGCAGTCTGGGTCTGTTCAGGAGGCAGAAACCAGGCTGTATGTTACAGGGGGGAGCTGAATATGAAGAATTATTAAAGATGACAAAAGGGAGATCATGCAACAGAAGGAAACTCCTGATGAGGGAGAACAACCTTGGATGGGCACACCTGAGAGGGCCCTGATCCCACTGGGGAAGGTGTGGTTACTCAGCACCCTATCCTGGCCCCAGTAACAGAAAGGTTCAGTGCTTCGGCCAAGCTGGTGCTGGACCAGCAGGTGGGAGAGTGGGGAGCAGGTGATGGGCAGCTGGGGTGTGAGCGTGGAGGGAGAGTTTGGGAGCCAGCAGGGAGGGGCAGAGGCCTTACAGTGCGAGGGGTTGGCAGGCTGGGAGAAGGAGATGCCACGGTGTGTGACTCTCCAGGCCACAGGCAGTTAGTGCAGGTAGCATGGGAGGGGGCGGGAGGGGGCGCACGTGCAGAGGGGTCCAGGTGCTGGCGCAGGCAAGAGGCCTGCGGCGTGTGCAGGGGGTTGAGTGGCTGCCAAGAGGCTGGCAGCAGTGCTGCTGCCGGGCGAGACTGCGGGGACACAGACGTCTGACTCGCAAAGTGTTAGGGATTAATTCAGCAATAATTTATCTCACATTGTAAAGCACTTACAGACTCTTTCAACAAATGTTTATTGAATATCTAGTATGTAGCAGGTGCTGAGTTAGATGTTATTATATGCAAGGCAATAGACCAAAGGCCTGTATCTGGCCCTCATGGTAGGTACCTTGAATTTAGCTGGACACATAGATCAATGGAACAGAACAGAGAATCCAGAAAAGTGAGCACACAGATAGCTCAACTAATTTAGGAAGGATCGTTTTTTCAACAAATGGTGCTGAAGCGACCGGATATAGTCAGGCAAAAAAAAAAAAGAAAAAGAATCTCAAGCTAATCCTCACACCTCATATAAGAATTAATTCAAAATGGAGCCCAGAGTTAAATGTAAATATAAAACTATAAATTGTTTAGAAGAAGGAGAAAATCTTCAGGACCTAGGGCTAGGTGAGGGCTCTCAGACTTACACCAAAAGCATGATGCATAAGAGGAAAAAACGACAAAGCGGACGTTGTCACGGTGTAAGCCTTCGCACCCTGACCAGCGTGGGTCAGGTGGCTGCGCGTGGCCCTGCAAAGAGAATGGTCACCAGTTGGATTCCCAGTAAAGGCACGTGCGAGAGGCAGCCAGTGGAGGTTTCTCTCTTCCCATCAATGTTTCTCTCTCTCTCTATCTCCCTCCCATCCCCTCTCTCTCATGAATAAATAATTTTTTTATAAGATAAGAAATCAAAGCCGTTGCTCTGGGAAAGATCAGATTAAGAGGATAGAAAGGCAAGCGGCCTAGAGTCTTAGGGCAGCAGAAATGCAAGCAGCAAGAATCGTACCTATGGTTGCAGCCCAAGCAAAGTACAAGAATACGAAGATGACCTCGATCAGCCAAGGGAACCTGGGAAGTCTGAGAGGTACTAACCGAACTGGGATCTGAAAGACAAGTAGGGTTGCAACATTCGGAACCAAGAGTAAGAAGAACATCCAGGGCAGAATTAGCCAAAGTTCCATCGCAGGAAAGTGCAAGAATGTTTACACAGTGAGGAACCCAGATTACAGCAGATGGGAGCAGAGGAGAGAAAGTGAACCTGGAAAGGTGGGCTGAGGACAGATTGTTCAGCTGAGTACAGTACGGACGTAGTCCCTCTCCTGCAGAGTTTACAGCTAGAAAATCTTATGTGCCACAAGAGGTAGAGAGAACCTTGGCAGGCGTGAACTCTGGGCACCAGGGGAATGGGACTATTCACCTGTCATGCCACATGCCCACCTGGTCCAGGTGGCATTGCCTGCTGCGGGGGACAGAGGGAAGCGCAGCCCTCCCTCTGCACTTTCCCTTTTCTGTCCTCTGTCTTTGGCACAGGCTGTGGGAACCTGTCTGCTTTTTTTCCCACGGGAGCATCTTCCTGGCTTCTCTCAGACTGAGGGCAGCTCTGAAAAAAGTTCACCTGGAGCACTTCCGGTGGGATTGATCCTGCTCCGTTAGGGCAAGGTAAGAGCCGTGTCTCCTTCCTGTCTGAACTGACTAGTGGTTCAGGGGCAGGGAGGAGAGTAGGTCAGCTAGCAAGTGGTAAGTTCTTTTATTTTTCAAAACTAGTTACACCAGTATAGCAAAAAATCACTTTATTTTGACCATCAGATTTTTTCATCCACTCTTGACATCTACTCACATGATTCTGTCAGGAAAATGTGTCTGGGGTGCAAAGCAAATTTTAATCCATTGACCGTTTCTTCCAGGTGGCCTTGCTGGTACGTTCAGAATTTAAGTCCTTTAAAAAAAAAAAAAAAGAATTTAAGTCCTTTTGTGCTATTCAAGGAGCATTTCTTAAGTTAAAGTCAATTAAGTCAGCAATCTTTCAACAACTAGGGAACTGGATTACTGGATATTTATATAGTTCCAGGCTTGTAGGTTAAACTTTTGGAAGGGAGATAGGTCAGGAGAAATAAAAGCAAAGTATCATGGACAGATAAGTGGAAAGTATGGACTGGCTTCCAAATGGGAGGAAAGATTGAGTGTTTATTTTGGACAATTAGTTGCTGATTTCCTACCTGTCTTGTACGTCTGGCTCCCCTACCATGTTACTCAGGGGATGTTTGTCATAATTGTTCCCATCCTTGTGTTTCCCCCTTGATTAACTGCTGAAGCTCACAGAAGCACACTTGGACAGTGATGGCGTCTGCACAATAGCCAAAAACCTACCAATGACCTTGTCACTGCTGAGTTGAAGTAGTGGCTGTTGACATTGACCTAAGTTTCTGGGACACTATCAGCAAAAATTAAATGTAGTCCTCACCATCCAACAGGAGTTTGGCTTCTGAACGTACCTTGCCAACAGAAACAGCCAGGAGTTCCCTAACTAGCTTCCAGGTCTGAGTTAAACACATGTTCTTAAAAACTGGTCAGGACCAGTGCATAAGTGCTGGCCTGCGAACCCAAAGGTCGCTGGTTCGATTCCCAGCCAAGGTACATAACCAGGTTGCAAGCCAAGTCTCCAGCCAGGTCCCTGGCTGGAAGCAGGTGAAAAGCAACCATACATTGATGTCTGTCTCCCTCTCTGCCTCTCTCCCTACCCTTCTCTCTAAAAATAATAAATAAAATCTTTTAAAAATAAATTAAAAAATCTAAAAACGCATCAGGAAAATTATGCAAATTAAAAAGAGGTCTCTTTGTTTGCTGCTCCATGGGAAAAAATGAGAGGAGAGGAATATAATTTCCCTCATAAAATGGTAATATAATACCTTTTTTGGTTATTATCTGTTCATTGAGAACTCCAGCCTGAAAGCCCCCTTAGTGTGTTTGTTTTTGTTTGTTTTTTAATCCCCAAAGAATTAAAAAACAAGTGACCTTACAGATGAAAAAACCAAGCTCAAAGGTCATTGGAATTTCTAAAATTCTCTGTTCACATTGTCTAAATACTATAGTTGTTCTTTCAACTGTATTGTATAAACAAAGGGTTTGATGGGCTACAAAGTTTTTCCTGGCACAAATGTGGTATGATCCAGAAAACATACTTCATCGTTCATGACTAGAATGTTGTCTCCAGTTTATGCCAATACAAACTTGGAATAATCCAAGATATACTTTACATGTGTTGCATTACATACAAGAATACAGGAAGAGTGGCTCAAAAACTTAAACCCTGTTTTTGGTTGTCAAGAGAGAAAGTTGAGGGTGGAAGGGGATTTCTCAGAGGGCTTCTGCCAAGTCTGTGCAAAGCCATCCGGACAGAGAAAGGGGGAGAAGGGGCTGAAGAAACTTCGTAGGGAAGATGAATTGGCCTCTCAGGGGCCTGGTAAATGATGCAAGTTTCTTCGGGGGAAGAAAAAGGAAAGAGGACATTCCCAACAAAGGACACGACCAAGAGTGCCCAAACTTTCAGGGAGATCCACCTGATACAGATGAAACTGCAGCGTAATTGGCCAGAAGTGGGAACCAGGAAAGGAGATGGGGGCTGTGCTGTGAAGGTTATTATTAAATGTCTCCTTACAGACGTGAATCCACTGAAAGTTTTCGTAGGAGAACTCCACAGAAATGACAGTAATATACCAAATGCTTACTTTGTGTCAGTTACCCAACACCATGAAGTATTCTAACTTCTTTCTTAAAGCCATCCTGTAAAGTGTGTTCTATTTCCATTTTACAGATGAAGAGACTGAGGCACAGCCCAACATAACTTTTGCAAGGTCTAGTTTTTGGTGGAGCCAATAAACCTAGGCCCTTCAGCTCCAGAATCCAGGCTACCTGGCTGCTTGAGGAAGTGGTTATTGGGTTTTAGAAGGGCACCTCGATGGCTGCATGAGGATGAGTTGGAGGAGAGATGGGAGGCAGGGAGACCAGCCAGAAGACCATCACAACAGTCCAACTGAAAGCTGATCCGGTCTGCATTTGATAGGAGGAGAGAATAAGAAGTAGCCAGGGTGTCTAACTTGAACAACTGGGTGGATTGTGCTGCCAATATCAGAGATGGAAAACAAAGGACAAGATATGGGATGGGTCAGTTGCAGAAGAAAGAATAATGGGCTTTGTTTGAGGCTGAATGATCTGAAATATAAAGGACGTTCAAGTAGAGGGATCTGCAAACTGGTAGAAAATCAGATCTGGAGGATGGGAGAGGTCAAGACAGAAGACAGGTGGCGGTGGATACTCTTTTTTTTTTTTTTTTTTTTTTTTATCCTCACACAAGGATATGTTCATTGATTTTTAGAGAGAGAGGAAGGGGGATGGAGAAAGAAATATTGATCAGTTGCTTCATGTATGCCCCAACCAGGGATCAAACCCACAACCCAGGTATGTGCCCTGATTGGGAATCGAACCCACCATGTTTTGGTGTATGGGACGACTCACCAATCAACTGAGCCACCTGGCCAGGGTGGAGGTGGATATTCAGAGCCCCTCCCAGGTGGGGGGAGATGGCCCTGCCCATATAGTCATGGTGGGATAAGTGTTTGTAAAACTTCCAACCCCGGCTGGTGTGGCTCAGTGGGTTGAGTGCAGGCCTGGGAACCAAAAGGTTGCTGGTTCAATTCCCTGTCAGAGCACAGGCCTGGGTTGCCAACCAGGTCCCCAGGTTGGGGTGCATGAGAGGCAACCACACATTGATGTTTCTCTCCCTCGCTTTCTCCTTTCCTTCCCCTCTTTCTGAAAATAAGTAAAATCCTTTTTTTTCCCCTTTAATCTTCAAAAGTAGATTGTTGTAGCTGGGATTGATGAAGACAATGACTGTTACCTCTTCCCACCCAACTTCCTCTCGCTCACCTTCCCCTCAGACCAGGGGCATGGGGCTGCTGCAAGCATTTGCAGGAGCCTGTTCAAGGGGAAGCTGAGTCAGGAATACAATGTGGTGTCGTCCTGATGAGATACAGCAGTGGTTTCCATGCATTGTTTTTTTTTTAAGATTTTATTTATTATTTCCAGAGAGAGGGGGAAAGGCCAGAGGCAGAGAGGGAGAAAGATATCAGCGTGTGGCAGCTTTTCACCTGCCTCCAGCTACGGACCTGGCTGGAGACCTGGCTTGCAACCTGGTTATGTTGCCCTGGCTGGGAATCCAACCAGTGACCTTTGGGTTCGCAGGCCGGCACCTTACCCACTGAGCCACCTGCCAGGGCTGTCCATGCATTGTTAAGTTATTGGTAGTCATCCCCGTATAGAAATTTTCGTAAAGAACACCTCCATCCCAAATTGTATAAATATTAGATACCACAAAGCTTACCTGATTCCCTGGATTGAATTAGAGGTAGTAAGTTGATATAATTGATGATTGAACCCATAGAAATGACAAGATTGCACAAAAACAGAATGTAGCAAGAACAGATTGCCAAGAATACATCCTTTAGGAATCCACATTTGATTGGTGGGTGGAAGAGAGGGAGATGGAGACCAAGTTATCATCTAGGCTAGAAGAGCCAAGAGAGTATAGGAATCCGGGAGCCAAAGTCACTAGTTTCGGATGGACGGGAAGGCAGGGGGAGTACCAAATGCAGAAGAGAAATTGTTGAACTTAATAGGTTGGTAGAAATGGGCTGGGGAGTCGCTAAGTAGTAAGAAACTTGAGGCAATGCGTGTAAGCTACTTTTAAAAGAAATAAAGTACCACAACAAGTCTATGGTGAAGAAATATACAAAAGAAGTAAAGTACCATTTGCTATGGCCAGGGTGTCCCGTTCAGGGCTGGCAAATGTTAATTTTATGTGTCGTCTTGGTTGGGCCACAGTGCCCTGATATTTGGTCAACCATGAGTCTGGATGTTTCAATAAGGGTGTTTTTTATTTTATTTTATTTTTAAGATTTTATTTCATTATCTTCAGGAAGGGGAGGGGGTGAGGGAGAGAGGCAGAGAGGGAGAGAGACATCCATGTGTGGTTGCATTTCACCTGCCTCCAGCCACAGACCTGACTGGACACCTGGTTTGCAACCTGGTCATGTGCCCTGGCTGGGGAATCGAACCTGCGACTTTTGGGTTCGCAGGCCTGCGCCTTATCCACTGTGCTACCAGCCAGGGCTAGGGAGTTTTTTAAATGATACTAACACTTAAGTCAGTGGACTTTGAGTACAGTAGATTGCCCTCCTCATCCGCTCAGGTGAAGGCCTGACTAGCCTGATGCCTGACCTTCTCCAAGCCAGAGGCAGTTCAGCCGACAGACGGCCTTCAGACTTGGCCTTCAGACTTGGCCTGCAGCCTCAGCTCGTCTCCGGCTCTCCAGCCTGCCGGCCCACCCTCACATGGGTCCACCAGATTTTGGACTTGCCAGGCTCCAGAGAGAGATTTTGCAGAGATAAGCCCATTCTGCAAAATCTCTCTGTCCAAATAGACATTTATGTCTAGATCTAGATAGGCGGTTCTGTTTCTCTGGAGAACCTTGACTAAAACAGCTGTGTTGGCATGCAGAGTGTTTAAGCGTGTCCTCAGGAGCCTTGCCTGCTGTGAGGGGAGGGGTGGAACTCACCTCAGAGCAGCAGGAAAGGTTTCACTGCAGAGACTGAGTTCAGGGTGGGCCACGAGGGTTGTATTGGGTAAGCCGTGGCTGGCGAGGGAAGAACCATTGACTGGATGAGGAAAGGCACACAAGGAGCCCTCTCCGGCGTTCACAGGAGTCCATCTGGGACCTGGCTGGGTATAAATGGCCAATAACATCATTTCATTCAAGGTCATTTGATTATGTTGATGAGGAAAATACAATTCCAAGTTGGGGCCACTGTGTGTGGAGTTTGCACATCTCCCCATGTCTGCATGGGTTTTCTCTGGGTTCCTCCTACATTCCAGAGATATTCTGCATAGGTGCCTTGCATGTCTACATTGTCCCCATCTTAGGAGCATGGGTGTGTGGGTGACTTCGTGATGCAAGGGCACTCTGTCCAGGGATGATTCTTACCTGGGACCTGAGCTTGCAGGATGGACGCCAGTTGCCCTTGACCCTGAACTGGAATAAGTGGGGTGGAAAAATAATTATCTTGGCTTTATGAAGCTTTCTTAAGTGTGTGTATAGCCCACACTTATTTCATGTTTAATATTAGAAGTGTTTAGAGTCTTTATTTCGAAGTTGGTGACGTTCTTGTGACTAGAAATATGGTATAGGAACTTAACTCTTGTTCACTACCCTATGGCAAAATTGCTGCTTCCAAGAACCTGAGGACAATGATAAGCAAGAACTTACTATATAAGAAACCAGAGGGAGCCCTGGCTAGTAGCACAGTGGATAAGGCGCAGGCCTGCGAACCCTAAGGTCGCAGGTTCGATTCCCCAGCCAGGGCACATAACCAGGTTGCAAACCAGGTCTCCAGTCAGGTCTGTGGCTGGAGGCAGGTGAAACGCAACCATACATTGATGTTTCTCTCCCTCTCTGCCTCTCTCCCTTCCCCTCCTTCTAAAAATAATGAAATAAAATCTTTTAAAAAAAGAAAAGAAACCAGAAGGAGACAAATATGGGTGGACCTGTGGAAGCCAAAGCGTAGAGGTCAGGTATTGGTATTAGGAACTAAGTATTTGTCATTCTTTTGGTAGGAAATGGGGAATTATTAAAGATCTTTCAGCAGGGAAGTAGCGTGACTGGGCTTCATGGCACCAACAATTCCAGCTAACGTGCAAGTTGGGCTCTCATCGTTCCTTGAGCGTACCGTGTTCCAGGTATTGTGATAAATACCGTGGAAACCATAATAAAAGGAGCTCGTAATCGGTGAGGGAGTGGGACACAGAGAAGGGAAAGCTGGAATGCAGTGCTGATAGATACGCTTTTCACAAGTACAGGGGGCTTTCCTTTGTCTGCCCCCTTGGAGTCCGGGGAGCCTGCCAGGAACAGGACTCCTGCAACTACAAAGGTGCCTGGGAGGCTGTGTTCCAACACCATCGTTGCGGTAAACAGGGTCTCCGTAACCAGAGGGAGCACCCAGTGCTTCTTAAAATGGAAGGTGTTTATGCTCGAGATGCAGCTGACCTCTGTCCAGGCAAGGAGCATGCTTATGTGTATACAAAGCAAAGAACAGCACAGTGACTCCTGAAGCCAAACCCGGTGCAATCAGAGCCTGGGGGCGGGGGTGAGGGGCAGCTGGCGCCCATGGGAATAGTGGCTGGTGCGCCCTCAGTTCTGCTGAGGCCACTGGACACGGAGTCCGTGTAGTGCTGCGCCCTCACGGATTTCAACTGACGGCAAAGTAAATGAACTGCCCTGGCTGGTGTGGTTCACGTGGGGGGGATCCTCCGGCAAAGAGAAGGGTTCCTGGTCGGGGTGCTGGCTTGGGTCTCGGGTTCTGTCCCTGGTCAAGATCCAAAGGGGAGCCAACTGGTGAATGTGATGTTTCCCTTGCTCTCTTTCTCCCCACTACTTCTCTCTCTGTCTCTCTCTCTCTCTCAAATAAGTGTGTGTGTGTGTGTGTGTGTGTGTGTGTGTATATATATATATATTTTTTTTTTTTTTAACTTAAAAAAAAAAAGGGTAAGTACTTGGTACAAAAGAAGGGCAGCTAATCCACATATAGGTTTTGGGCTGGATGAGGTAGGGAAGGTCAGGGAAGCTTCCTGGAAGGGGGCATTTTAGGGGAGTTTTCTGGAACTCTGAATAATTTTCTCTTACAAAGCCCTGGCTGGTGGCAAAGTGGATAAGGTGCCAGCCTGCTAACCCAAAGGTCGCTGGTTCGATTCCCAGCCAGGGCACATGACCAGGTTGCAAGCCAGGTCTCCAGCCAGATTCATAGCTGGAGGCAGGTGAAAGGCAACCATACATTGATGTCTCTCCCTCTCTCTCTGCCTCTCTCCCTTCCCTCTCTCTAAAAATAATAAAATCTTTTTAAAAAACTTTTTTTCTCTCACCAGGTTGAATCATTTGAAAATGAGTTGCAATTTCATGGGGTCCAGAACACTAATGGTGTTCAGGTCTCCTAAGCCAGATAGACCTCAAAAACTTAATTTTAATTCAGGCCCTGTCTGCTGTGGCTCAGTTGGTTGGAGTGTTGCCCTGTAACCAAAAGGTTGTGGGTTTGATTCTAGGTGGGTGTGTATGGGAGGGAGTCAATCAATGCTTTTCTCTCTCCCATGGATGTTTTTCTCTCTCCCTTTCTATCTGCCTAAAAAAGCAATAAAAAATGTCCTTGGGTAAGGATAATTTAAAATACTAAATAATAATTCAGGACTATCTTTCAACAGTGTTTTCTGTCACATGGGTTTCCAAAACAAGAGGCCTATGACTTCTCAATACACAAAATCTAAAATTAGACAGATTAGATCCTTAAATACTTTTTCTTTCCTCATTCCCTCCTTTTGCTGACTGATCTCCTAAGAACCTCTGGCCCAAGGCCTTCAGCCTGCCCAGAGGTCCTCAGTGTTTCTCCCCAGCTTTCCCTTCTTCAGGTGTTACTGACTTGTGTTGAAAACAGGCAACCTGATTGAGCTAAGGACAGTGTGTGAATGACTCCAGCTCTGTTATCCTGCCAGAGCTATTTGGGTTTATAAGAGAAAAATACTAGAACTCTTTAGTGGAATTCACCCAATAAAAACAAACCCTTTGTGTACCAGTTTGTGTAGGCCATTTATAAGTCAAGAATTCAAAAGGTGGGGCTACCCGGTCTGTCTTCCCCATTCAGACATATTTTGCGTGTGACTTAGGGAAGTAAATTTCTGCTTCCTATTTTATATCTAGTTACAGTTAACATCATTAAAATGCTGTTTTAAATATGATGGGCCAAAATGAGCTATGAAGATTTTTTTCTAGTGAACTAAAAGACAGGATTTTAAAACCTACTTCAAAAAGATTGATGACTCATTGTCCTAAGTGGAAGAAATCATGATATTATTATATCTCTTTCCTGCATCTTTTGAATACTAAGCTGGTTGAATTACTCTGTATAGTTACTGCAAGTATAGTTATTTTTCTCAGGGGAAATGGTCTTTCAAAATATCATGCATAATGTATATCTCATGATTTGGAGTAAACAGACTTAATCTCTTTACTTGGACTCTCTTCCTTAACATACACTATTTCAAAATTAATGAGACTTATTGTAATATGTCGTAATGTCAATACAAGAAGTTTTAAGGTCATAACATTTGAAACTTTAATGGAGGAAGTAGTTCATTAAATCAGTGGTTCCCAAACTCAGGTCACCAGACTGGCCCGTGATAATTATATAATCATTATCACCAATACCATCATCATCATTATCATCTTCATAGGTAATGTTTACTAAGTATGGAATTTACAACATTACATGAGATACTATTATGACCCCCATTTTATAGATGAAGAAACTAAGACACAGAGAGGTAAAGTAACTTGCACAAAGTTACCCAGATAACAAGTAATGAAGCCAGGATACAAACTGTGGCAGGTTCAAATTTCTTCCCTGCTCCTTCCCACCCAATTTTGACTCAGTTGATCCGAAATGAGCCCTGGAACCAGTATTCAAGTCCCTAGGTGATCCTGAAGCAAAGACAGGTTTGGGGTAGGACAGGACTGACTGGCTAGTTCCTTACTCAGATCTTAGAAATAAGAGCTTACATGGCTAGTCACGTGATACAATATGCGTTTATTTGATTGGTAAACCAGTATGTTTGGACGCTCTTAAGTGTTCTTTAGACACAATGCTGAGGGGCCTGGTAAAGTTTAGGAAATAGTGTCTAACCCACCACTCGGATCTCCGGGCTTAAAGGCATAGGTGAGATGTTGATAGGGAGGGATCACAAAAGCCTCAGTTGGAGGTGCAACGTAGGCGGGGACTGGCGGTAGGGGGCGGTGGGGGTGAACTGAATCCCCGAAAAAGGAATCTGATTTGCAAATGCAGGAAAGGTGGAGGGAGCTATTTCTGTTTAGGGAACAGATGGCAGCAAGCATTCATAAACGGTGATCCCACGCCAATATTTGTGGGCCAACCATAGGCCCAAGAGGACTGGATGAAGCTGGGAGGTGTTTTGGGGGAACCGCCTGGAAATAAACGTGTTAAAGTAAGTTAGGACAAGATTATGGTAAGCCTTAAGTGCCATGCCAGTTTGGACTAAACTGGTCAACGAATAGGGAGCCACTGAAAAGTTTGAAAGGACAAAGATACCATGTTGAAGGCCCCAGTTTGGAAAGAACCTCCTGTATTCAGTGACTGCACAGGCTGGAAGAATAGAGATTAGGACCAGGAAAACCAATGAGAAGGTTAAAGAAAATACAGGTGCGGGAAGACACCATAGTGAAGTGATGGGTATATGCTGATTTGGGCATCAGGTGATGCCGCTGACTAAGTTGAGTGGTTTGGAGTCAACTGTCTTAACATCTCTGTGCCTCAGATTTCTTCACTGGGAAGTGGGTATGAGGTGATCATGTCTGCCTCCACAGACTGACTAGAATAAACAGAAATTTTCTCTAAAAGGGGAGCTAGCTCTGGGAAGCAAGGCCAGTGCATCAGGATATCGTGGTTTTGGGCCCATATGGCTTAGGAAATGTTAGTGTTATCAGCAACAACAGGAGAGGCCGTGGACCTCCACTTTATAAAGACAGGAAAGAAATGGAAGTAACAGTAAGCATTTCAGAAGTGATGCTGTAATTATAGAGGAATTACCCTTACTTAGGAGGTAGGTCTTTTTATCCTGACTTAACAGTTGACTTAAGTAGGGCAAAAGATAGTAATTTGAGTCAGAATGTAAACTATCTACTATCTACCTAAATCTAAATGTTGGCTTTTTGAACTTCACCATATTATTTTGGACTTTTAAAGTTACATACATAGTAAAGGTTTTGTGTATTTCTAGGGAGAGGGAAAGGGAAGGAGAAAGAGAGGGAGCAAAACATTGACATGCAAGAGAAACATTAATTGGCTGCCTCTGTCAACACCCCCAACCCGGACCAGGCCCACAACCCAGGCCTGTGCCCTAACCAGGAATTGAATCCGTGACCACTCATGCGCTTTGGGGAATGATGCCCAACCAACTGAACCACACTGGTCAGGGTGTATATATTCTATATCATTGCTTTGGGCCTGACACTCTAGTTGGAGACCACATCGTATTTTGAACTTTGATTCTAACACCTGTCGAGTTAATTACCCCTCCAAACTTTGGGTCAATTGAAAGGGGGACATCAGTTTTGCTGAGATTGGAGGAAGAGCTGGAGCAAGACTGTTCTGGAGTAAATGGCCTTGATCTGTTAGGTAGGAGGCAAGGTTCCCCACCCAGAGTGGAAGTGTTATAGAAGCCACCTGGTTGGGAAGTGGGCGTAGAAGTCAAAGGGATAGTCTGACTGCTAAGAACCGCGGAGGAGCAGGTGCGTGGAGGGTGAAGGACAGAGGAAGTGAAGAAGCAGGAACTGAGAGAGTAGGAGAGCAAACTGTGGCGCTGGTGGCCTAAACACTTCCAGTAACCCAGAAAAACAGGGTGGAGGAAACAAGTCTTGTCCTGTGTCCTCTGCGGGAAGGCACAGACGGGGAGACCACATTGAATGATGAGACTGGAGAAGACAGGGGTAAGTTGCTTGAAGAAAACACAGGCTCCGTGAGGGGAAGAAATGAGGGTATAAAAAATGCCTTTGTCCACAGGGACAGGCCTTCCACTTTCCCTTGCATTCTACCCTGTGCCGACGGAAAACTGTGAAGTGCATTTAACTTTTCATTTGACCAGGCTAGTTAGATGGATGGCATAAACCAAGAACTTGAAACCCTTGCACACATTACATACTTGGGTG
Organism: Noctilio leporinus; assembly: GCA_004026585.1. NCBI lineage: Eukaryota > Metazoa > Chordata > Mammalia > Chiroptera > Noctilionidae > Noctilio > Noctilio leporinus. The sequence continues at coordinate 81,624 of PVIW01002435.1, forward strand.
ACAAGTATCACACAAATGCAATACTTCTAAAGATGCTTAGCAGATGTTGACAAAAGACCACATTTTAATGTGAGGAACCACTATACACCGGTGGAATAAGTCTCCATGTGGCTCAGGAAACTGGACTCTGGGGACCTAGGTTTCAACCCCAGGTGCTACCAGAATCTCTGTATGGCTTGAGTTTGGAGTAAAAGGATCATTTGAAATCCTTCCTTGCTTTCTCATGAAATTAGCCTGCTTTTTGGCACACTGTGAATGAACTGTGTATTAATGCAGGTATTAATGCAGGACCCCCCACCCCCAGGTCCGAGATTCCTCCAGACTGTCACCATAGCAAGCCAGGTGGCTACGTGTATGACCAAAATGTTGTATTTAGAGGATTTCCAGTACCTCCAACCTGACAGCACATTTCAAGTGAATGCAGTTAACTACTTCAGCCTCCACCTGAAAACAATCCTGTTGCAGTCAGGCCTCTACCATCCAAATTAGGTCTATTTCTGGTTTGTCTTTACAAAGATTAATGGGAAAGTGATTGGATGTCAATATCTGCAAAAATAATACAATAAAGCGGAGGGGGAGGAGGTAAAGTAGAAGAGGGTACAAGGGGGATGAGTGGTAATGGAAAAAACACAATAAAAAGTTTTTTAGAACAGGTCATTTGGGAGCGGAACGCCTTAGTCTGGTTTTATTTAAGGACCGGCTTTCACCAGGGCAAGAGGCTCAGGTAAGCGCGGGCGTCCAGGTGCGAGGGCTGCGGTCCGAGGCTCGGCCAACTGCCGGGGTCTGCGCCTGACTTCGGGCGGCTGCCCCGCCGGTCGGGGCGTTGAGGCGCCCGTGCTCCTGCGGGCTCGGGCGGTGGGCGCGCCGAGTGCAGCTGAGGGGGGGATGGGGGGGGTAAGACCCTCCCCGTTGCTGTTCCGCGCTTCCTCCCGAGGCCGGCGTCCAGGACCTAAACCGGTGACCCCTCCCCCCGGGGTCCCAAGTAGCGGGAAGCCGGGTTTCGGAGGCGGCCGGCGGCAGGGGAGGCGGTAAAACCTGGAAGAGGATCCGCAGTGCCCGGCCCGGGACAGGCGGCGCTCGGCCCGGCCTTCAGGTAGAAACCCCGGGGAGAGCGGCGGAGGCCCGGGGCAGGGGTGGCGGAGGCGGCGGCGGGGGCTTCCGGCCCCTCCCCGAGCTCGGCCCGACGCGGCGGTTTCCCAGCCCCCGGCCCGTGCGGCCCGCGACCCTCCCCCACGCGCCTGTCCACGCGGAGCGGAGCGGAGCGGAGCCGGTGAGGCCTGGAGGCCGGAGCGCGGAGCAAAGGCGAGAGGGCGGAGGCTGCGCGGTGCCGGCGGCAGCGGGAGGAGGGCCGGCGGGCAGGGGGGGCGGAGGAGGAGGAGGAGGAGGAGGAGGTGGGGGCCGTGTCGCACGCAGCTCCAGGCGGGGCGGCCCCGGCGGCGGAGGGACGCAGCCAGACCTTGGCGGGAAGGGGATTTAACTGGGGCCCAGGCCCAGCGACCAGCGGACACGTCGCAGGAGCCATTTCGGCCGCAGGGAAATGCGGGTGAGTGAGGTGGCGGCACAGGCCACCCGGAGCCGCGGTGTCGCAGTGACGGGGCCGCGGCGGCCGAGCGCAGGCGCCGGGCAAGGCCTGAGCCGCCCGGCGGGGGAGGAATGGCGGCGGGGCCGGAGACTCGTGGGCGGAGGGCGCCGCGGCAGGAGCGGACCGAGCGGGGCGGCCCGGCCTGGACCGTGAGCCGAGGCGGCGACCAGGCCCGGGCGGCAGAGCCGAGGTGGTTCGGCCATGCGCCTCGCCTCTGCCCTGCGCGGCGACCCCCCCCCCCCTCCCCCCCCCGTGCCGCGCGCTCTCCGGGCCGTGGAGCCGGCCGCCCGCTTTCGGTTCCCGCGGGTATTGTGGCGGGGGCGCAGGTCGTTATTATTGGGTAACAGTCGCCCTTCGGCTGAGGTCCCTGGGGCAGCGGGCGGGGGAGGCGTCGGGGATGCGAGTGCGGCGGGACGGCCGCAGCCCTGGGCTCCCGCGAGGCTCCGCGAGTCGGGCCGGGCCTGCGGCGGCCTCGGCGCGCCCCCAGCCCCGCCGGCGGGAGCGCGCTGCCCCGGCAGGTAACCGCGCGCCCGGGCCTCCAGCCGCCGCCCCCTGGGACGTCGCGCGGGGCCGCGACCGGACTTGTCCGGGGCGCTCCTGGGTCCTGGGTCTGGTCCGCAGGCCGGCGTCGTCAGCGCGAGCCCGCTGCCCGAAGAGGGTCCTGTCTCGCGGCCGCAGGGCCGCCGCCTTCGGGTCAGGCGGAGGTTAGTGGTCCGCCGCCCTGACGCTTCCTGCCCGGCCTGGGCCCCGAGGTGGGAGGGCAGCGCATGGCGGCTCGGAGGGCGGCAGGGGAACTCTGGCCACTGTTCCTGGCGTCGCCTGGCTGGGACGCACCCCCGCGGGACTCCCGACGGGCGTGGTGACTGGCACCCTCCATCTTGTGGCCGCGGACGCTGCCCGCCAGGGCCCTGCTGCCAGGAAGGGGGCTGAGCGCGAGAGTTGCGGCTGAAAAGTTCCTGCACCAGGAACGAGGGCGTGAGCGCCAGGTTTGCGGCGCCGTGCGGAGCTGGACTCACCCTGAAAAGGCCACGGGTGCCTTCGCGAGTGGCATCTCTGAAAAACGATTTTGCCGAAGAGGGAAACAACTGGAGGTAACTTAGGACCTCTCGCCAGTTTGTGAAGCCGCGCGCCACAGGCCGGGCCGGAGCGCGGAGCCAAGGACTGTGTCGTGGGCGCGTGGTGCGTGTTGAAAGGACAAACTTCTCGAATAATTAGGGCTGCGTGTTAGACCAGTTCGGGTTTTGGCTCAGAGACCGTCGCTGCGCTTGAGGGGTGAGGATGCTGCCGTGACCCGGGGCCCGCAGCGCCCGTCCCCGCACAGCCATGACCCAGGGCGCGCAGCGCCGTGTCACCGTCACCGTCACCGCTTGACCGACGGCTCGTGCAGCGCCCGGCCCCGGCGCAGGGCCCGTAGACAGAGGCCCAGGTTGTCTTCAGCAGTGGCAATCCAGGAAAATGCCAAGGAAACAGCTAGTGAAACTTCCTTTTTCCTCTGAAAACTAGCTTTAAAGTGTAGATGTTGTTGTTTCTCATCAGCAGTGAAATATGGCAGCCTTGCCTAGAAGGTGAAATCCTCCAGGGGCCTGGGGCTCTTGCTCCTGGAGAGGTGGGCACACCCAGCAGGTGACACCTGCCCGGGAGACACCTCAGTCAGGGCGCCCCCTTTCCCATGGGACGCCGAGGTGGGCAGCGCTACCCTGAGCGGGGTCCCGGCCATTCTGCACGCAGCTGCGGGGGCCCAGAGTTGTGGGGCCGTGTGGGGTCATTCCCTGCGGGGACCAGCGCCCCTCAGCCTTGCCTTTCAGATGTGTCTGCTGCAGAGGGCGCCCTTTGTAAGGACTGATTAGAAATTCGCCTTTTTTGATATCTGGAGTTGCTCAGTAAGGTGTTTTTGTTTGCTTTTCAAAACTGACATTAAATGAAGAATAAATCAGATTTAGATAAAACCTTAAACTTATCACCAAGGACTTTAAGTTCCCTGTTTATAACAGTACACTATAAACAAGTTGATTAACACAATGTGGTTTTGGGAATTTTTTTTTGTTTTAGATTTTATTTATTATTTCCAGAGAGAGAGAGAGAGAGAGAGACATCCATGTATGGTTGCCCTTCACCTGCCGCCAGCCAGGGACCTGGCTGGAGACTTGGCTTGCCACCTGGTTATGTGTCCTGACTGGGAATCAAACCAGCAACCCCTGGGTTCGCAGGCCGTTACCTTATCCACTGTGCCACCAGCCGGGGCCTGGTTTTGGAAGGTTTTCATTCACACAGATATTTTCTGGCTTCTAAAAAAAATGTGTTATTTTAATTTAGGGAACATTTTGCTTTAAGGAAGAAATGTGGGATCGAGCTAGAGCTTAATTTTGCTGGGTGTTCATTTCAGCATTTGTAAAATGAGGTGATTGCTTAATTGACATTTTTAAGATTTCTTTATAGACCTCAAAACATGTGGATACCATGGACATGTCATAGCTTTTAACAGTAACATCATTGGGAATGCTGTCCTATAAAGCATAATCTTGCCCACGTTTGACAGTTACGTAAATTTATTCTCTGGGGAAAAGAGACCTGGCCCCATGGAGCAGGGTCCCCTCTCACACATCCACTCCCAGCTGCTGTATCACTGCAGCCCCACATTCCCAGACATCCCACACTGCACTCCCCTCTGCTTTTACCTCTGTTCTCCCTCTGTCTGGATTTCTGTGTCTCCTTCCTGCCACTGGACAGGCTCCTCCTCCATCAAGGCTCTTCTCAACCCTTACTCCTGTCCCATCCTGTCCCAGGCTGGGAGGTTCCCTGGGGTCCCCTGAGTCCCTTGCCTGGGTCACTGTCCCAGCACTTAACCTTTTGATGGGATGTGGTGATATCTCCCACTAGACATACCTGCTTTAGATCAGGGACCATGTGGTGTGCATCTGTCCTAGGTATCTTAACACACTGCCCACATCAACATTCACGTAGCTCATACTCTGTTCATGAACATCCTCTCGCCGGAACATTGCCCCAGCACATGGAGAGAAGGGCCGCTTGGTCCACCTTACAGCGAGCAGACTGAGAAACTGGCTTTGAGCAGATAGGGTCCGGCCTAGCAGGTGGTGGAGCCTGAGATGCAATAAGACCAGGCTCTCTCTAAGCACGGGGTCCATGTGAAGGTGGAAGAGGAGAAAGGAGCAAATGAAGATGCTCTAAGGATGTCTGAGCATTGATAATTTCAGAGTTCATTCATTATGCAGTGGGTGGTCGGTCGACTACCAAAATGAGCTTACTCTTTTTGGTCTTTTAGTGACTGGTGGGCATTGAAGGAGAGAGAGTCACTGGACACTGATAGAATGGAAGTGAATGGTGCTGAAATTCGGGGCTGTTAACATTGGGTGTGACGCCTATAAAACCATTCAGGTGTTCAGCTTTAGCAAGCTGCATTTTTACAAAGGCCTGTCTCAGAACAAACGTGCAGAACATTGTATGAATGTATGTGTGCATGAAGTGCAGTGCATTGGTGAACTCGTTTCGAGTTGCAGAAATGGTTGCAGTTTCAGGGTAGTGAACTTCGTGCTTTTAAAATAAAAAAAAAAAAAAAAAATTAAGACCCAGAAGAGAATACAGATGATCTCAATGTGGAGAAAGCCTCTTGAAGCATCACACCAAACATAGGAACTGTGAAAGAAATTTGTTTGCTTACTTTAAAATAACTACACTTCTTTATGTTAAAATGCCATAAATAGAATTCAAAAGCAGTGGCCAATAGAGAAAACTATTGTAACTTACAAGCAAATTTACTTTTCTTGCTGTACATGGCTTATAAAAGAAGGAGCAGGAAACGAACCAAACTTCAGCTCCGCTAGTAGTCCTGGAAATGCAAATTAGCAAGGTACTGTTTTTAAAGTTCTGGCATACATTAAAAAACTGGCCCCTTCTGGTAAGGGTGCAGAGAAATGAACCTACTTATATGTTGTTAGAAAGAGTATAATTTTGTGTGATTCTTCTGAGAAATATGTAACAAAGGCTTATAAAATATGCATGCACTTTGAAATAGCTGATCTGCTTCTAAGGATTTAGTCCAAGAAAATATAAAAGATGAAGGTAGATTAATATTCTGTCATGGGTGCACTGTTCAATGCCCTCTTCCTGAGCATTCGCTTTCAGGGGTTTTGCTAGGAAGGACGGTTTCAGCATCGTGTAGATAAACCTTTGTTTCTCTAATACTGTATGTAATGATTACTCAGTGAATAGTAAATGACAAAAACATGCCATACAACAACACATATAATGTGTAAAACGTTTTTTTCATGTGAGTAAATACATTTTAAAAAGATAATAAGCCAAATGTTAATAGTGGTTATCCCTGAATAGTGGACTCATGGGGTTTTTTTGGTGGTTTTTTTTTTTTTTTAGGATTTTATTTATTATTTTTATTGGGGGGGAAGGGAGAGAGGGAGATAGGTATCAATGTATGGTTGCCTTTTGCCTGCCTCCAGCCTCAGACCTGCCTTGAGACCTGGCTTGCAACCTTGTTATGTGCCCTGGGGAATCGAACTAGCAACCTTTGGATTCGCAGGCCGACACCTTATCCACTGTGCTGCCAGCCAGGGCATCATGGGTTATTTTTAGTTTATCCTTTTTTTCTTCCAGTTTTTTACAGTGCACACGTATTTATAACACAATGGATTAATTTATAAACGTCCTCCACCACCACCCCCCCACCCCCCCAAAAAAAGGGCAATAGAATCTGTGGTCCCATTTGGGAGTGAGGTGTTTTCACTTAGTTTAATGCTGAGATCACTGATGTCCACTTTACTTGCAGGTCCCTTTCCAGGTATGTCCTCCTTCTTCCACAGGGGTGAGAATCTGATTTCTGGCAAGCTGTATTTCCTGTGTCAGTGTCTCCTTTGCTGATCTGATCTTCTTTCCCCCATATATCAGTGCTTCATGCCCTCCATGAAACTGTCTTAATCTCATGAAGTGCACTTACATGTTTGGGTATTTTATTAAATTATAATAGTGGATTATGCACTAATGAACTGTCTTGTGGAAGTTTCCTTGTCTTAGTGGTATTGTGAACAGTCTATCCCTTTTTGCTATTTACAACTTTAAGTGATAGTAGATGTATTTTTAAATTGAGTGTTTAAACCTGTCATTATGTGTAATTAAGGACACAAATTTGCTTTAAAAATTAGGAAAAGTAAATTCTTTGGTCACAGTTTGTGCTATAGCTTGGAAAATGGAAAGGTCACTGTCGATTTCAGCAATGCCATCTAAATGACACAGATTAATAACACTGTTGGAATTATGAGAGAATAGGTGCATAGAAGTGTGTTGCCAGACACCAGAGGGGAGAAATGCCTTTACTGTGCAGGAATTAGTTAAGTACCTACCAACTAAAATAGTTAACGTGCCTGGAAAACCTCAGAAGTCAGGACCTGAGATGGAAGGGGCCAGCTGCGTGCAGGCTCAACAAGACAGGCCTGAAGTCCTAGCTGAGGGTGATCAGCCAGACCCCAGCAGAACCCCAGAAGTCGAGCTCCAGGGCCAGCTCCTCCTCCTCGAACTCTGCACACATGTTGGGAAACTAGGAGTCAGAGGGTGGAGATGAAAACGTCTCAGCGTGGTTTCTTCTGACTTTTCGCATCTTGCAGATTTTTTACTTACAGGTTCATCCTGCATGTGACAGACCATGCACACACACACACTTAGCATGTGCCACAGCGCAGGCCGAACACAGGACAGTGACTTTGGAACTGCTGCCCTTAGCCTGCTTCTTGCAGGTGCCTTACTTTGGACTTGGGCACAGGGATGATTTACTGAGTCAGTCAACCAGAGGGCCTTCTGTTTGACAGAGGGAAAGGTTCAGGGTTGTGGAAGACACTGGGCCTCTGGAGCAGCTTTGCCCAGAGATAGCTGGTACCTTTGTTACGTGTGTGGGGGACTACTTGGGTGGGATTGGTTTGGTTTAGTTAAGCGGGGGCATATTATGCCTGTAATGACTCTAGATATTATGAAGTGTCTGTTTCGGTCACTATTATTTTTTTTCTTTTTCTTTTTTGAAGATTTTATTTTATTTACAGAGAAAGGGGAATGGAGGGAGAAAGAGGGAGAGAAACCTCACTCAGTTGCCTCACATGCACCCCAACTTGAGACCTGGCCCATAGTCCAGGCATGTGCCCTGACTAGGAATTGAACCGGCAATCTTCTGATTTGCAGGCCAGCACTTAATCCACTGAGCCCCCCAGTCAGGGCAGTCACTTTTATTTTCATAATGTAAAGGAGGCAGGTATTTTACTTCTACCCCAATTAAGTCAACATGAGCCCTGGGTTGGGGTAGCCCAGTTAGTTAGAACATCGTCATCATAAGCCAAAGTTGCAGATTCAATCCCCCATAAGGATACACACAATAATCAACCAATGCTTCATAAATAAGTGGAACAATAAGTCAATGTTTCTTTCCCCCCATGCATACCCTTCCTCCCTGCCCCTCCCCATCTCCCCTTTCCCCTCCGAAATCAATATAAATTTTAAAAACCAACATGAGACAGATTAACAAAAAAGTAACCAAATTTAATTACATACCTATTTATGGGAAACCACGTGTACATGGCAGAATCAAGAGACCCCGCCCTGTGTGTGAGAGGTTCAGAGGTGGAGAGTTAACAGTACTGTGTGGCATTCTGGGCTCTGGAGGGGAGGAGAGGCAGTTACAACATGGTAAGAGCAGATCTTCGGTAATTATGTAAAAGTTGGCCCTGCCTTTTCAGCAGGTCATAAAAAGGTATTTCTGGTGATAAGTCTGGTTATGGACAAGGCCCCAAACTTAATTGCTTAAAGGAGAGGGAGAAGTTTCTTGTGAGCTGGTAGGATATCCATTGCTTTCAGCTCAGAGTAGTCCACTTGCCAAAGTGGCACCTCCTGGGAGCTCAGCTGCGGCATTCTCAGTGTTTTTATTTATCTGTGTAGAGCAGTATTTACCCATGTAAAGTGTAGGAGTGGGAGGGGAGATCTGTGAACAAATTGAGGAAATGCTAGGTTGAGGAGCCGTCCATGTGTTATTACACATATGTGTATCTCCCTGCTCTTACAGGGAGATCTGTATCTTACAGTATGGATGTATGTGGGCGTGTCTATGTATGGGTATAAGGTTACCCCTCAATGTATTAGTCTTTGAGGGAAGAAACCATGTTCCCACAGAAAGAATGGATCTTGTTTTAGAATCATAGAACGTGAGCAGGTAGGTGACGTGCAGTAGAGCTATCTGAGTAAATCTGTGGTTTTCCACCTTTGGTGGAAGGGTGATTAGCATCTTGAAACATTAGCGTTAGTGTGAGAGCCTAATGGTAGAGTTAGATAGGTGCGGTTGTTGAGACAAGAAAGGCTGCTCTTGACTGTTGAAATCTGTCAGTTGTAAAAGCTATTGCCGGAAGGGCCCAACACAAACTCAGAGCAGCAGAGTCAGCCGGCGTCCTTCGCACTTAGGGGCAGTGTCGGGTGTACGTACCTTTGAGACCCGGAAAACACCGCTTTGTCACACTACAGAGATAGCTATTTCAGGTGGTTTCCTTTGAAAAGCTCAGCTGCCCAGGCTTGGAAAGCCTTTCAGACTTGGCTTCTCTCTTAAAGGCTCTCTCCTTTCTGCCCTGACCCCTTTGTTCTCTCGCACTTCTAGCCCAGTCATTTCCAGAGTGTGAACTCGGCACAGGACACGTTTGGGAAATGGAACCAAACCTGTTTTCTAGAGCACTGTGGCCACCGGGTTGGGGGTGGGCGTGTGCAGCAGTCACCGCCCTTCCTCCTGAAGGGCCACTTGCACTGGCTTCCCACTGAGCCCTGAGCTTCATCAGGCCCTTAAATCCACACATCACCTGCATCAGGATTGGTTGGGGCTCCCGTGACTGCAAAGTCTGCCCGCAGCAGGTATGTGAGTCACCAAGTTTTGGGAGAGTGGGCTTTGCTCCCAGTCCTTGTTAGTCCTTGGCGGCCCCCTCCGCATCCCGTTGGACTCAAAATACCGCAGGTTCCGCCGTGTGCGCAGCCCGTGCCCACGGCTGGCGCACCTGCTGCAGCTGCGCGTTGGCCTGGCAGTTTGTCCTGCCCCGGCTCTTCGCGCTGGGAACATGATTGAAGGAACATTCAATAAAGCAAACCAACTTGGGAAACCTCCGTTAACTCTGAGGCTTTACTTCCCTGTAATAAATGATAAATGTGGATATTTTCACTTGATAGCCAACTTGCAGAGAATATCATTTGAGTATTCACAGACTATAACCAACAAACTGTATGTAGATTACACTGATGTTTCCTTTTGAAGTGCGGATGTGGTGTTAAGATGAATGTCCACATTGCTTTTTCTGGTAGCTGTAGAGGTGACAGTGTGTGTGTGTGTGTGACCAGGACAGTAGACTCCCTTAATAGTTGTAATGGAACATGACGTTGTAACACATTCTGAGGACTCCCTTGATAATGGGGAATCAAGAACTGCAGTTTTCACATTAAAGATTTTTTTTTCCTAAATGCAGAGGATTAGTTTGTTCTGATTGGTATAAACTGAGTGTAAGTGCCTACTGAATGTGTGATCTGAAAAGAGTCCTGTAATGTGCTTCTTTGTATATAGGTTGCTGCATTTATACTTTGCAGAAATTGATCTATTTGCAAAGTTTTGAGTGTAAATTTATTTTAGAAAATCAAATTGTGTTTGGAAGCCTAAGTCCTCTGAAGTGTCCCCTTTTTGTATGTGACTTATTAATAGAAAACCATAGGGAAAATCTGGATTTTGTGTTTCTGCTGTTGTTTTTAAAAAGATTAACTGCATTCCAACTGGAAACATAGTTTGATGGTTTTCAAAATAAGCAATTAGAAACATAAGCATGAAAGCCTTGCCTGAGAAAATGCACAAGCTAATGTGTCTTGACTAGGAATTTTTCAATTAAAACCCACGAGTGAAAATTGTAGAAACGGGAGTCTGTGGTAGAATCATCTTCTAAGGCGAAGCTGATGTTGCAGGTTTTCCCAGTTTTCCCTGTTGCAGATGTGGCCGGATTGTCTGGAGTCAGAGTGCGGACATGTTTTTCAGAAGCCCCCTCCTGCCTCCAAAAATGCCTCTTACTGAAAGCTGGCATCAAATGGCATTTTTATGACAATGGAAGTGTACTCACATTATTGAGAGACTGCATCTAATTACTCTCGACAGATCTGAGCCCAGGTTTAAACACGTTGTGTTTTCTGTACCTCCCTATGCCTTTCCCCAATATTTGTAATGTCTGAAATGTCTTGTAAATTTGTGAGTACTTCATGTTACAATAGCTGGTAAGGGTATTTGCAACAAGATGCTTTTTGTCAAGTGCGGCACTGAACATGAGCGCAGAAGGGGGCGCAGACCCCTGGCAGGTGGTAGGCCTCAAGCTCATTGTGACCTTGAGGAGCAGACCATTGTCCATCCACCTAAAAGGGGACCCTGCTTGATTCTCTCCGTACCCTCAGTAAGGAGAGTAAATTGTTCAATGGTATTCAGAACACATTAAACCATAGAAGTTTCAAATCAAAAAAGGGGCATGGTGAGGGGAGGAAGACAGTATCCTTTTAAACCAGTTTGTAGTGAAATGAGAAGTGTCTTGCAAAGGTCACTTAGATGGGGAAAGATGCTTACAAGAATTTTTGAACGTAGGGTTAATGTATACGTGTTAGTGGGGAAAAAAGTAACGAAAAGGCCTGAAACCCCAGATTTGGTGTGAAACTTGTTCCCTTAGAGACGTGGTTGCATTCCACCTGCCAAGCTGGCGGATTGCTCTTGGCAAGGCCCCACACCCACCCGCTACAGGACAGGCGTCGGCACACACACACGGGCAGTCGGGAAGAGAGTTGAACAGAACAGTTGGGAACCGTTGCAGCGTTTCATTTAAATAAGTGTTGCTGTGTTTATAGTAGGATGATGCAGCCTTTCCTGACACAGGCCTCGTGCCCATCCCTGACCAGGAAAGGCCAGACTGAGCCAGCTGCATGTGACATGTGATCCCACATCCCCAGCTGAAGGTACATGTCTAGATTTCCACCCTCAGTGGCCTTAGGATGTTTCCTGTGTCATCAGCATCTTGCCTTCCCGGAGGGAGATTGGTGACTGCAAAGCCCAGGGCCTGTTCTGAATGCTGGCATTTGACGAAAGCACTTCAGTCCTGGGTTTCCAGACTGGGGCTTCACAGGTCCCAGCAGCTGGAGGATCAGCAGGAAACCGTTCAAACCAGCATTTGAAAGCGTCCTGCTACAGCAAACATAAGTGGTGGTAGCGTGAAAAACTCATGAATGTTAAAGAACGAGAGGCTGGAGAAACGGGAACATGCAGAACGCGCTCCTGGCTGGATCCCCACGTCTATCAGACTACAAAGCTCACCTTCCTGATCCCGGAGGTGCAAGTGGGTGGGAACTTGCGGGGAGTACTGGCTCCAGTTATCAAAGGTATTGTGGGATTTTGAGGCAATATTAATTTACTTCATTTTTACTTTAAAAAGTGTTTGTTCTTATTTTGACATTTTTCCTCTGTGAAGTTTTTAAATTAAGTACCATGCTAGAAATTTCAAGGACATCTGAAAGGCCCTGTAAAAGTGTTCATGTAAATAGTAGCAAGTGCTTGCTATGTGTCCAGGTACTCTCTTCTAAACATTTTATTTACCTCATTCATCTATTCTTCATAGCAGCCTCATGGGATAGGTACAGTTATTATCCCCGTTAGAAGTGATTATAGAGACACAGGAGGGGAGGAAGCCTATGAGTGGAGCCAGAACTCTGTGAAGCCCCACAAATCTCCCCAAGCATTTGAAATGCTAGGTCACCATGTAATGTGGCTTCGTGCTTCTTAAATTGTTTGTACAGTAGGAAATGCATTTTTAAGGATGACCCGTACACACACAGACATAGTGAAATCAAAGGTCACTGAAGGATACTTTTGTTAGGTTCTGAGAGCTCTCTTCTTCCTATTTAACTGCTTGAAAAGTTGCATTGCCTTTTACTAAGTCACTGTCGTGGCTCACACAATAACGGGTTATAGTTCTCAACCTAAAAAACTTACATAGTGTAGATAATTAGAGCAAACTAATACCATTTGCCTTGTTTTAACATGAATGATAATGCTTGTAATAAGATACAGGGTACGCCTGATTAATTGGCAATAACTTTGCCTTTCCTTAGTTCACGTGCTTATTAATTTTGAAAAACTGTTTCTACAGTTATGATTTAACATCATTGTTTTAGCTTTAAAGTATTAAATTCTGAGAGCAACCATCATGTAGAAGGAATATGATGTTAGAGCAACCATCATTTCTGGACTTCATGCAGGGAGAACTGCTCAGGAAATTGCGGACTTCAGTAACATCCCTTTATGTACAGTTGACACCGTGAAGGTGTATGATGCTAATCCTGATGTCATCACACCAACAAGGAAAACGCATAAGGTAGAAAAGGATTTCACAAGTCCAGATACTGTACACAGAATCCAGGTCATCAGTGAAGATCCAGGATGTTCACCTTGACCTTTTGAGAGAAGTAGTTGTATCCTGGATGAAGCAAGTAGAAAATGGACGTCATTTTCTCTTCCAACAAGATGGTGCACCAGCACATAATGCCAAAAAGGTGCAAGAATGTCTCAGTGTCAGTGTTTTTGAATTCTGGTCAAAGGAAATCTGGCCGCCTAGTTCACCAGATGCAAATTCTTTAGATTATTATGTTTACAGCGTTTGTGAGAGAAAAGTTAGTGAACAACCCCATTTCAATGAAGAGGCTATTAAAGCTAAGGTTGAAAACATGATGATGTCCATGGATAAAGAAAAGTTAATTAAAGTGTGCTCAAGATTCTGAAGTCAAGCCCTGGCTGGTAGCTCAGTGGGTAAGGTGCCGGCCTGCAAACCCAAAGGTCGCAGGTTCGATTCCCCAGCCAGGGCACATACCCAGGTTGCAAACTAGGTCTCCAGTCAGGTCTGTGGCTGGAGTCAGGTGAAAGGCAACCATGCGTTGATGTCTCTCTCCTTCTCTGCCTCTCTCCCTTCTCCTCTTTCTAGAAATAATGAAATAAAAAAAATCTTAAAATTATTAAGATCAATCTTGAAGTACTACAATATATTTAAAAAAAAAAAAAGATTCTGAAGTCAAATCAAGTCCATTATTGCAGCAAATGGAGACTTTTTTGAACAATTTAAAAAATGACTGTGTTTATGTATTTACATAGCAAGGATAAACTTATTTGAAAATATAAGGCTTTTTTGGTATGTTGCTTATTTTACTAAAATTTTGCCAATTGATCATGTGCACCCTGTATATGCAAGCACCAAGCTAGATCGTGGAGCAGATGTGTTCATTCCATAGTGTCATGCTGAAACTGAGTCCTGACATTTGGTCCTGGGCAGTTAGAGTGGTTTATGTGGATAAACCACCTAGAGTGCCTTTCACACGTTACGGGGCCCTGGTCGTGTGCAGGTTGTCGCGTTTTCTAAAGCAGTACGTACCAGTGATGCTCACGGTGCCCTCCTTGGAAGTCACATGGTAACTAAAGCAGAATTTATATGCCAACTGAATGAAGATTCAGTTATGTAAGGCACTGAGTGCTTCCACATGGATGTCAGGAATTAAAATGGCCCTCTTTATTAATTGTTCCAGTACAAATTCTATGAGAATAGAAATAGTTTCCCAGTACTAAGATGTTCATAGAACATTCCACACTTAATAACATGTGAAATTTCTCTTTAATTACAAAGTTGCGTGTGTTTCAGGGAATGAGTTGGGTCAGTATGCTTCTGTGTTGTATAATTAGGACAAAGATTGATCTCTGGTGGAAGGCAGCTTTAATTAATTTATTCAGGATGCGTTTGAGGGCCTACTAATTTTAAAGCTCTGATGGATTTTAGAAAGTAGGAGCTGCATAACGAAAACAGAATGGTGAAACATGAAATGCATTTGCTCTTATCCTGCCCCAGAAGGTGGTTCCTGGCCTTACTTCTTAATTTTTTAAAGCCGTAAGTTTTACAGTTCTTATGGCTTGTTTGAATAATTATATTTCTCTTAAATTTCATGTATGGTGTACATGTTATTCTCCCCCATTTTTCTCAGTACTGTTACTGTCCTGGTAGAAATAAAATGACATGTGATTGACCATGTCCCACCATGTTCCTGTATATTGATGGGCTTAGTGGGTTTGTTTGTATTTTAAGTATCCGAGATTTAGGTGTGTCCAAATATTTGGAGTAGTAAATTCACCAGTATCCCTGGAGCCCCTGAAGTGAGCCAGGGCACTGTTGGGTGCTGAGGATGGAATTGCGGACTAGGTCCCTCCCACAGCCACAGATCAGAGCCCCCAAATCAGAAGTGCATGCTGTTTCTCCTCATTCTCAAAGTCCCACAGCCCGATGTTCTGTTTACAGAGAACTTTTCAATTAGCAGTGATCATGCCTTGGATAAACCTTACTGGGTACGGTACTGCCCCTGCACAAAGCTTGTTTATAGAGAACTTTTAATTATTGGTATATTTCCTTGTTTATAGTATAAGGTATGAATGCAAAGTCCACTATTAAAACATTGATTATTGAAATGGTAATAATTAGCAAAACAACCTAATTTTGAATTAAGAAAAATAAGCAAGCCCTGGCTGCTTAGTGGATAGGTGCTGGCCTGCGAGCCCAAAGGTCACTAGTTTGATTCCCAGCCAGGTTCTTAGCTGGAGGCAGGTGAAAGGCAACCATACATTGATGTTTCTCTCCCTTTCTTCCTCCTTCCCTGCCCTTTTCTCTAAAAAATAGTGAATTAAAAAACTTTTTTAAAAATGCTAAAAAGAAAAGAAAAATAAGCAGATATACTATTTGATATTCAATACTAGGTTTTTTGTATATTCATATTTTCTAGATTATAAAATGCAGATGTATTTCATGAGCAAAATATAAAAATTAAAAGTAAGCCTCTTTAATTATTGTCTTTGATTTTTTTAAGACTTCATTTTTTAAATTGTAGGTTCACAGCAAAATTAAGAGGAAGATTTGGAGATTTCCCATTGACCCTCTGCACCTACGCATGCACAGCCTCCCCCGCTGTCAGCCTCCCTCACCAGAGGTACATGTTACAGTGGATGAGCCATTGACACGTCATCGTCACCCACAGTCCATAGTTGCCTTCAGGGGTCACTCCTGCTGTTGTGCATTCTGTGGGTTTGGACAAGTGTGTACTGACATGTATTCATCGTCATGATATCATACGGAATATTGTTTCACTGCCCTGGAAATTCTCTGTTCGGTTTATATGTCCCGCTCCCAAACCATTGATCTTTTACTGTCTCCATAGTTCCGACTTTTCCTGATATCACGTAGCTGGAATCATACAGTACATAGCTTTTTCAGATTGACTTCTTTCACTTGGTAAAAATGGGTTGAAGCTTCCTCCATGTCTTTTCATGGCTTGCTACCTCATTTCCCTTTAGTGCTGAGTAATGTTCCATTGCATATACCACAATAAATCCACTCACCCACTAAGGGACACCTTGGTTCCTCCAAGTTTTAACAGTTACGAATAGAGCTGCCATAAACAGCACGTGCAGATTTTTGTGTGGACATAAATTTTTAGTTCATTTGGATCAAGTTACCAAGGCATGTAACTACTGGATTGTGTGAATGGTAATAAAATACACACACACACACACACACACAATTTTTTTTACAAAAAGTGCTTAACCAAAATTGAAATAAGTTTTTTCTGAGTGATTGCTGGGTCGTATGTAGTAAGAGCACGTTTAGATGTTTGGTTTTGGAAGACACCGCCAAACTGCCTTCCAGAGTGGCTGCGCTCTCTTGCTTTCCCACCTGCAGTGAATGTGGTTCCTGCCGCTCCGCTTCCTCGCAGCGCTTGGTGGTGTCGTGTCCCAGGTTGTGGCCGCTCACAGGTGTGCAGGGGCATCTCGTTTCAGGCTTCAGTTCCCGGTGAGGCAGGATGTGGAGCGCCTGTGCCATACGTACTTACCATCTATTTTCTCTAGTAAGATCTTTGGCTCCTTTTTGTTCATTTTTTTTTTTTTTTCAAGATTTTATTATTTTTAGAGAGAGGGGAAGGGAGAGAGGCAGAGAGGGAGAGAGACATCAATGTATGGTTGCCTTTCACCTGCCTCCAGCCATGGACCTGGCTGGAGACCTGGCTTGCAACCTGGTTATGTGCCCTGGCTGGGGGTGGCTCCCTTTCTTAATTGAGTGGTTTTCTTACTGAGTTTTAAGAGTCCTTTTATATTTTAGCTGACAATCCTTTATCAGGTGTGTGTTTTGCAAATATTTCCTCGTCCTTTGTGGCTTGGCTTCTCATTCTCTTCACTTTGTCTTTCATAGAAGCGTTTAATTTTAGTGAAATTCACCTTATCAGTGATTCATTGCACTGATCCTGCTATTATGTTTTATCTGAAGGGGACTCTGTCCTTGGGGACGTCCTGGTTTTTTCCTGTTGCCTTTTAGAAGTTGTGCTCCACTTTCAGGTTTTAAGGAACATTTTGCTAATGTTACTTGATTAATGTTCAACATACAAAAGTTGTCCTTGCGTTTAATGGGTTTTAATCATTTTCTGACTAAAATCAGGTGAATTAGATGGGTCTTAAGGGTCATCTCTTACTACCTCGTCATAGTTTAAGAGGAGGAAACAGAGCTATCAGTTGGGAGATTCCTACTAGGTGCCAGGGATAGAACCAGGCATTTTTACATGTGATATCTCCTTTAAATCTTTACATCTCCGAGAAGCTTGTTATTTAGGTCTTCTGTTCAAGATGAGTTACGGGTTTAGAACCAGCATCATTGAGAAGAGCCAGGTGCCATCTCCTGAGCGAATCAACTTGCAGTGCTCAGTGGTGGTCTCTTCTGGAGTGAGTGTTGTTGGGCATAGTATTTTCTACTTCCCATCTGGGGGTGATCTGAGTCGGGGGTTATCTTGATGAGATCCCCCTACTAGAGGGCAATGGACAGCAAGAACACAGACAGAATACAATCAACTTTATATCAGACTCTAAATTCAGGGTCGCATCGTTCGATTGTGAGACATGTAGTTTTATTGTGAGACTGCTGCTGGAAATAATTATTGGTTGGATGTTAGTAAGGTTTGTTTTGAAAGTTGAAGCACAGTAGTTGTCATGCTTTAATTATAATAGTTAGGCTTTTATACCTATGAGCTTTAGTATTTAAAAGGAAAATTCAAGTCTTGCTCGTACTCTCATTGTATAATGATGAATGGGGATGATAAGTCGCCACATTATCCCAGCCATCCGAATCCACCCTGTGACACAAATTCCAGAACAGGTGGGTTTCTGTTGGTTTCATCAGCGACAAGTCCAGCATCGTCTAATCGTTCTGAGGGGATTAGACAAACACAAACTGTTTCCACATGTTTGTGGCGTGATACCCACTCTGTGGGAGTCACTTTCTCCAAGGCCACTGTCCCCTGGCACTCACTGCCATCAGTGACTTTTTCACGATAGACCTTCTCTTGGATTCACTGCAGACCTTAGACTGTGCCCCAGACTAGAAGCTTCATAAAACTGCCCTCCTCCGGCCTCTGTTTCCAACCTCCAGTGCTGCTACCTATGTGTTCTCTGCCCCATCTCCCTCTTTCTCCCTCTCCCTGCACCCCGCTCCCGTCTTTTCAGGGTAGGAAGGAGGTGCAGGGGACTCATTTACCCATGTAAGTGTAAACTTCAGTCCTTAACTCGAGTAATTGATTCTTCCTCTGTGCTTGGAGGATTTATTTACATTAATGCCAGCAGTTTTTGCCTTTTTTGCACATTACTAAATTTATTTCTTCAGGTATAATTTTCCTTTGGGCTACAGTTCTAAACTGCCTCCTTGGACATTTTGTTTTGGTGTAAATTTTTTTTAATTACTCCACATTTAACATTAAAATTAAGCTCTTCATCTTCCTCTACACTTAGGCTTCTTCACATAACTTATTAAAAAGAAATTCTCTTAATAACATCACCTTTCTCTCTTGGGTTGTTTCTCTTTAACTCCTTTTACTCCTGGGGTTTGCCAGCATGAGAATTTTTTAAGAGCGTTTAACTTACTGTTACAAAGATTTCATACAGCCAGATTAGGAATCTTTGGATGATCATCCTTTAACCCAGAACTGCCCCAGAAATCTTGCTTGTGAGTTGGTATTTAGGTACAGTTACAGTGTCGCCAGGTGTTACCTGAAGCAGAGGGTACAATTAGTTGGTTGAGGTCCTGTTTGTCAGATGTGGCTCACAGATGTTTTTATAGCTTTTACAGTGTAACTTTCTGCTTTTTTGTAAAACCATAAAAGACGTCAAAGTACAGCAAGCATGTCCACCTCTGAGGATTACATGTTAACACAGTTAACACATTTAACATGTTACCTGTTGAAGATCTGTAATGGATTTTATACCGACTCTACTTTCAGCATATTGCCAAGCGTAAATGACACAGTAATAACTGCCATGGAGCAGTAATGCAGGTGTCTGATTGCACGGTGACAGCGTCAGGTGCTGCTCATCTTAGCACCTGGTTAGATGCCTGTGCTGTTGCCTCCACTCATGATTGGAGGGACTGTCATTTCAGTGAGAGCCTGGTGAACCATATACATAAATTTTTCCCCGTCTACATTCACAGTCCCCAGAATTTTGTCCATGGGCCCCCCCACTGGAGTCTCACTTGAATCCAGTTCCTCCACCTTGTTTCTTCCCTCCCTCATAGTTAACAATTTTCAGTTTTCTGTTTATCCTCCCATTTTTGTTCTTTTTGAAAAGAAGAACATATAGCTATACCTGTATGTTAAGATCTACCCACCCCCACATACAAAAGAAACCATGCTTTTTTCAGTTAATGTGCCTACTAAGAGATCACTGTATTATTAGTATCAGGATGTGGAGCTCATCTTTATTCCTTTTTATATGCATAACTTAGTCCTCTGTCCCTTCTTGATGAATTTTGGGTTGATTTCCACATATACAGTGATTCAGCTTGAGCTCATTATTTGCCGTTTGGGGCCAGTTTGTTTTGAGGAGAGACTCCTGGGTAGGAGATAGCTTAGCCCAGCTTCTGCCTGTGGCATTGGGTGTTCACACCAGCAACCATTAAGTGGTTTTGAATTTTTAATGTACCATCTGTGAAATTTCGGGACCCAGAGAAGAATTTTTAGAAGTTTGTAATTACAAGTAGGCAGCCCTTGTCATCCTAGTGTGTTCCTCACCTGTGCCAGCATCACTTACCATACCTCCTCCTCGTGTGGTTTTAAGCAGAGCCGAATCTCAGCCTGAGTAGCCTCCCCGTTAATTTCACTGCCCTTAGGTTCCTCTGTCAGCCCGATGCCACAGAGCTCTGGGACAAATGTCCCTCAAGCCAACCTTATCCTAGTGGCCTGGGAGGATTTCTCTCAGCCCTTTGAACTTGTGTTGCAGTTTTGCCTGTACCTGTGATAGGGCAGTAAATTGTTGCCCACCTGGCAGCTCAGGTGTCTTCACTGTCTTCTAAGTTG
Organism: Noctilio leporinus; assembly: GCA_004026585.1. Taxonomy (NCBI): domain Eukaryota; kingdom Metazoa; phylum Chordata; class Mammalia; order Chiroptera; family Noctilionidae; genus Noctilio; species Noctilio leporinus. Next base: position 101,674 of record PVIW01002435.1, read on the forward strand.
CCTATCACTTGTTTCTGTATGTCACGGGAGAGCAGGAGCGCCCGTCCCGTCAGTGGTATCGAAAGTAGCAGTGCTCAGTGTTTCTTCCCAGCAGAACACTGGCTCTTACTCCTCCGGCCACGGCCCCGCCTGTGCAGAAGAGCCCGGGCACCCTGGAGAGGTCTTTCCGCAGGGGAATGGACTTAACTAGTAAAGGGTTCTGCTAGCACGCTTTAAAGCTGTTCTTCTTTTCCTTAACAGCTTCATTGGTGTCTAATCCACCTACTTAAAATGTAGTAGTTGAAATGTATAATTCGGGATCTTGAGCCAAGTTGGAGTTACACAGCTATGGCCACAGTCCAGTTTCAAAGTTTCCATGACCCTGGAAGGTCCCTGGTGCCTATTTGTAGTCCCCCCACCCCACCCCCGGGAGGCACTAGCCTACTTCCTGTCCCTGTAGTTGGCCTGGTCTGTAGATTTCATAGAATAACGGGAATTGTGTAATAATGTGGTCTTTCTATCTGGCTTTCACTGGTGTAATGTTTTGGAGGGTCATCGTGCTGCAGCGTGTGTCAGTACTTCATAGTCTTCATAGAAGACTGAATAGTCTTCTTTTATAGGACTACGTGACATTGCTGGTCCATGCACCCATTGATGGGCATTTGGGGTGTTTCTTTTTGGCTATTACTGTGAGCATATGTGTACACGTCTTTGGGTGGGACATATGTTTTGTGTAGGATGGTAGAGACCTAGTAGTGGACTTGATGGGTCATTTGGTAATCATGTTGACTTAATCTGCTCTTTTAATGCCCCAACTGTTTAATTACTGAGTAAAAGTATAAACCAGGCAATTTGAGTGATTTTTATACATTTAGGTCTTTGGAATTTGACTTCTTGGTTTTTTGAGAAATAACAGAATCCTTTTGGAATTTGGGCATGTGTTTTTGTTCCTTCTCTTTATAGCTATGGATTTAAAGATTTTGAATGACTAAGTGGAGACTACACTCAGCTCTTGTCTTTAGAAAGCCATTTGTTAAGATATTGGAATTTTTTAATACTTGTAATCTGTAATTACTTGAACTTAACTGTAATTATTCCCTTCTATATAGAGATGGAATGGTATATTTACATTTTATAAGTAAGTATAAATTTTGCAAACCTTAAATTTCTTAATGAAGTCATGTAGGCTTATCTAAAGTAGTAAATGCCCTCCCTAGTAGATGTACAATAGAACACTAATTATTGAATGCACAAATAAGTGACCTACATTTCCAAGATCTTTAAGCTTAGGTTCCTTCTTGATTCAAAAAATGAAATTTTAATAGCCCTGGCTGGTAGCACAGTGGTTAAGGCGCCGGCCTGCGAACCCAAAGGTCGCAGGTTCGATTCTCCAGCCAGGGCACATAACCAGGTTGCAAGCCAGGTCTCCAGTCAGGTCTGTGGCTGGAGGCAGGTGAAACGCAGCCATACATTGATGTCTCTCTCCCTTTCTGCCTCTCTCCCTTCCCCCCTTTCTAAAAATAATAAATAAATAAATAAAATCTTTAAAAAAAGAAAAAAAAAAAGAAAAGATATGTAAAAAAAAAAAAAAAAAAAAATGAAATTTTAGAATAGCATTCAACACCAGTTGGGACGTGTGCAAGGAGCAGCCAGTCGATTTTTGTGTCTCTCCCCTCCCCCCTAAAATCAATGAACATGTCCTCAGGTGAGAATTTTCTCAATAAATAAGTAAAAATAATTAACATTCAAATACCAATTAATGATTATTTAGGTGAAAAAGAAAGCTTTAAATAGTTTCGGGGATGTAAGTATAAATAAAGGTCCACTTCATGAATTTGCTGGCTGTTCCTTGACTTGCTGGTTTGCAGTCACTGGGACTTGTGATTACACAGTCTCATCCTGAAGCTTTTGCTTGGCTTTTGCCTGCCTCCCTGGAAGAGGAAGTCTTGGTAGCAACTTTCAAGGTAGCTCACCTTCCCCTCCTGTGGAAACGGCTTGCAGGGCAGAGGGGTGATGGAAAGAACGCAGCTTTGGAATCCCCATGCTGGGATCGGAATCCTTTCCACTTCTAGTAGAGTATCTTGGGTAAATTATTTAACATCTCTGAGCCCAAGTTTCCTCATTTATAAGAAGAAGGTAGTACCATGCAGAGAATATGGTATTGGAAGGGTTCAGTGAGAGAAAATATTGTAGTTTCTGTTGGCACAAAGTCTAGCATTGCAGCCTCCAGCAAGTACAAGGTCCTTTCCTTACAGAATGAGGGTGCTGGCCTGGAGCAGGCAGTTCCTCTTGCTGGGCGCCACCTGCGGGCGGGCACGGGGTGCGTGTGTGGAGTGGCGTGCGTGTGTGGAGTGGCGTGGGGAAGCTGCTCAGAGGCCATTTAGAGTGAACAGCTGTTCCGCATTTTAGGAATTAACTTGGCAGCAGTGTGGTGGGTGGGTTGGAGGGGGTAAGACTGGTGACAGGCGAGTGAAGACTTGTTTGTGGCCCAGGTGAGAGCTCCCAGCCTTCACATCGTTTCACCCACAAGAGCATGTACTGAGTAAGTATGGTATTTCCGGTTTTGCTTTTTTAAACACAAGCACTCTAAGGCCTTGGTGGCCAGTGCCTAAACCAGGTCTGTATGGATACAGCATGTCCCCATCTCGTCGAGGGCATTGCTGGCCCTGTCTTCCCTCATAGAAGGATTCTTTTTTTTTCCCTCTTAAATCTTCCATATGAAAATATCATACTATATGATTTTTCTGTCACTTTTCTCCTCAGGACTCTTTGTGCAGTTCATGTTGAAGCATGGATGTGAGGTTGACCCACTTTGTGTGAGGTCTGTTTTGTGGCTCTCCTACAATTCCTTGTGAATTCTTTGGTGGACAAGCAGTTGTTCCAGGTTTGGGGTGGTTATCATCCTCATAAACAGTGCAGCCAATGTATGTGTTTGCATGTTTCCTGGTGTGCCCGCCCAGCACTCCTGTAGGGCTCAGTTGTGTGTTTGCTGGTAGTGCACATACTTCTGATCAAGTCCTTCAAACCAGTGATTAATGGCTTACTGAGTGATACACGGAACTATTTGCATTTTAATCAGATTTAAAATGTTACCAAGCTTAGCCCTGGCTGATGGCACAGTGGATAAGGCGCCAGCCTGTGAACCCAAAGGTCACTGGTTCGATTCTCAGCCAGGGCACATAACCAGCTTGCAAGCTAGGTCTCCAGCCAGGTCCGTGGCTGGAGGCAGATGTAAGGCAACCATACATTGATGTTTCCCTCCCTCTCTTCCCCTCTCTCTAAATATAATAAAATAAAATCTTTAAAAAGTAAATGTTACCAAGCTTAGAGAAGCTAAGCTTAGTTTTATTTATTTAATCCTCACTCAGGGATATGTTTATTGATTTGGGGGAACTGGAGAGGAATCTCAATTTGTTGGTCCACTTGTTTATTCATTGGTTGTTTCTTGTATGTGCTCTGACCTGGGATCAAACCCGTAGGGTAACATTTTCAATTTACAGAACTATGCTCCAACCAACTAGGCTGCACCAGCCAGGGCTTTTCCCGCTACTTTAAAATTTATGAGTTCCTCCCCTAGAGTAGAAATGCAGTTACTTCGTTGAAGTCTTAAGAATTTATGTTTTGCCAGTTTTTTCCCTGACCTTTAATGGCTTATATTTATGCTTACAGTATTACAAAGCTAGAGTTCGTGGGAGTTACTATGATAAGAAGGTTGATTTTTTTTTTTTTTTTTTTTTTGTCATGATGCCTCTTCCATTGGCTCCTTTCTTTATAGCTGGAAATGGTGAAAGGACGTCTTGAGTTTTTGAATGATGAGTCTAAGTTGCAAAGGTGTGTTTGTACCCTACCCAGGGTAGTGGATGGGGGAAAATGAAGCCTTAGGCATTGAATATTCCTGTCTGTTCTGTAGGGGGAATTGTGGGGAAACGTTAGGGGAACGCACAGAGCTCACTTGGTTAGACGTGCTGGGAGAAACGCTGAGCCCGCCGTCCTCCTGACGCCGGAGGCTTAAACCTCCGTCCTCTGACCGCCCTTCAGAGCTGCTTGTATGTCCTCAGACCAAAACCCCTCCCCGCGCCCCCCCCCCCTTCTCCACCTCAGTTCTTCATGGAGCTTTCTTGATTCCTCTTCAGCCTCCTGGCTCTTCGTCAAAGACTCTAAGGCCAGGTGTGGCTCCTTGTATTCTCCCATATCCCACAAGCCTCCGGGTTGAAGGTTGCCTGCCGGTGCCCACCTGGCGGAGGCCCTGCGTGTGCCCCTCCCCCTTGCCTGCCCACCACCAGGTTCAGTGGACACTGGCACCCGGCTCAAAGCCTTCCTCTCAACTGCTAGCACGCAATCTGGGGCGGTTCAGCGCTTAGGCGGGCAGTCCTCCCGGGGCCGTGACGTCTTGCTCTCATAGCTCCATTCTGACCCCAGGCCGGGCTCGCCTGCGCTGCTTCCAGAGTCATTGGTCCTGCGTCAGCCACAGCTGCCCCTCCTTACCCCTCGCTCTTTCTCGCACAAGAGAACGAGGGCATCTTCACCGCACATTCCATCCCCTTCCAGCTTTCTCTGCTGGTTCGTGCCAAGGTGCTTGAAGATAATCTGCATTTTGGTGTCCTCCAACCTGTTCTAGTTTCATCTCTACCCTTAAAATCACCGTGAAACTGTCCTTGCCGAGGTCACCAGAGACTTACGTGAAACGAAAGCCAGGCGCTACATTTCGGAAGTTGTCCTGATGATGAAAATAATAATCTAGCATTTATGGAACACTGTGCTGCCCCATTTCATCGTGGCCCTTACGTAATTAAGCGAATCATCCAGAGCATCCAGAAGTAATGACACTGACCACTGTCAGGTCCTGGCAACCATGGCCTTTTCTTCCTTAGGCCTCCAGGATGGTGGCAGGGGGAGGCTCTCGCGGTTTGGGGCTCTGACTCCCAGCACACACGCTGTGGGTTCCCATCACCTAGTCCATGTCAGAGTGTTCCTCAGGGCTCAGTTCAGGCTCACCTTGCTGTAACTTTGCTGCTTCACTCTGGTTCCAGACTCAAGTAGTGCCTATCAGAGTGATTACAGGCACCAGAGTCTCCAAGCGCAGAGGTAAACCACCTCCCACCAGCCCGTCCCTCTTCCAGTGCGGCCTGTTCCCGTAGGTGGTCCTGTAGTCTGCTTGCGTTTGAGCTACGTGCAGGCATTTGTCACGCCACTCAAGTCAGCAGGAAAGAAATTCTTGGGTGGCTGCTCGTTGCAGTCGTTACCATTAAAAAGTAAACACTTAGAAGCTCTTCCACTGGGGACTAGTTGGGTGAAGAGCGCAATACTGCGCAGCTTACAAAACACTGAAGTAAAAAGTGGCACAACTGTGGGTGATCCCAGGAGTTAAGGATCAGCTCAGACTTCTCTCTCTCTCAACTGTTCCTTAAAACAGGAATCTCTTGAAAAACGAGCCCTGAGATATGTTCAGGAAAAAACACTCTACGGTCAAGTGAGTTTGAGAAGGAGATGCTTTTTACTGTTTTCTAACAAAAATTCGTAAGACATGTTCACTTATTAAGGCCTCTGAAGTCTTGTAGCAAACGAAATATTTAACTTCACAAGCACTAGCATTTCCCAAATCCCTCCATGTTCTGTTAGATGATGTCCGGTTAGTGCTCTTTTAAAACAGCCCTTTCCTTGCTAATGGTACTCTGAACTACTGGTACTACCGAACAGCAGAGAGGGTGTAGTTGTCAGAATGCTTAGCAGTTAGTTCACACTTCTACTCTAGGAAGGAAGTTGATACACTGCTAACCTTGGGAAACAGGTTGTTTGGTTTAGTTCATGGTTTGAATTGTTAGAAAGTTTGTTTACTATTGTTGATTGTGTTCTGTCATGTCCCTTCAAAACAACAGACTTTTCAGTGAGGAGTCCTTCAACATACAACCTCCCTTCTCCATTAGACCTTCTTACTTGGACTCGAGTGTGTCCTTCCATTATCTTACTTCCCTGGGGAGAGCTGAAGGTGAAGGGTAATGGGGGAGTGTGCACATGTACCTTGTCATTTGATGTCATGGCCAGTGGCTGGTGTGAAGAAGGTACCTACTGCTGGCTCTGCCCCTGGCTGCGGCCCCTGGCGGGTTGCATTTTGTGCCTCAGATTCCTGTGCTTCCCAGTAGTGAAGTCACTAATCTGCAGATTCTGTGCCCACAATGTCAGTGTTCCTCCTGGGGGCCCCTGACCACAGTCGGTAAACCCTATGAGATGGGACCAAAAAAACACAAAAGTTGCCCTGGCTGGTAGCACAGTGGATAAGGCGCCGGCCTGTGAACCCAAAGGTCGCAGGTTCGATTCCTCAGCCAGGGCACATAACCAGGTTGCAAACCAGGTCTCCCAGTCAGGTCTGTGGCTGAAGGCAGGTGAAATGCAACCATACATTGATGTCTCTCTCCATCTCTGCCTCTCTCCCTTTCCCCTCTCTCTAAAAATAATGAAATAAATTAAAAAAAAAAAAAAAAACACAAAAGTTATCTTCTGGCAGGCAGGCCCCTTGTAATACAAGCTTCCGCCACTAGGTGAGTGTCCTAGGACCCATCTGTGTCAGGGCACCAGCTGGCGTTGCTGTGAGAGGTTGCGTTCAGCTTCAGTGAATTTTTTTTTCAAACTTTCAGCTCATGTGCCCATTTTATGATGGGTGATTTACGATTCCACCTGCCCACATGGCACTGAGTGTTCAAGTTTTTGACCAAACACTGCATGACTTCTTGCCCTTCCCCACTTACCTGATAGCACCCCAGTAGAAATTTTTTGGTTCCCCACATGAAAAATCCTCAAAGGGAATTGTGTTGGCCGATGTGGAAAAGGTGAAACAAAAACAGCAGAGGCATTAAAAGGCATTAAGCTTGACAAGTTCAAAAACTGTTTTAAGCAGTGCAAAAAAATCTTAGTAGGTGTGTTGCATCAAATAGAGAGTACTTTGAAGGTGACTAAATTTAAACATGTAAGAATAAGTACACGATTTTTAAATAAATTCCAGGGCATTTTGAGTCCCCCTTCGTATATACCGGAGTACCTATGAAAACTGCCAAATTTCCTAAGTATATGAGGTCTGTCCAGAAGGAAGCCAGCCATATGAAAAATAGAGACATTTATTGAAAGATACAAGAAGTATCATACATAGGACAATGATGCCTCAGTCCCCTTCAAAGTAGGCACCTTGGAACCTCACACAGTTCTCCCAGTCACCATCAGCTTCCCCATCATACTTTCTTGAATCTCATTGACGGCCTGAAATCGCTTCCCTTTCTAAAGTGATTTTAGTTTTGGGAAAAGCCAGAAGCCATGGTGCGGAATCTGGGCTGTAGGGAGGGAGGCTGAGTCACCTGGGTGATCTGATGTTTCTTAAAAAAACTTCACACAAGATAATGATGCACGAATGGGCACGTTGTCCTGATGAAGCTGCCAATCACCAGTTGCCCATAGCTGTGGCTTCTGAGTCACTCAGTTTCCAGAGGAATGTGCAAGCTTAATGCAGAATTTGATGCTGATTCATTGCTCTACTCACCTAGTCATTCTGAATGTAACAGCCCACACAGTACACATGTTGACTGAATGATGTCTACAGCCCCTACTGACTAGTGCAGTGAAGTCATCATTGTTCAGGCATGTGCATGCCAGTCCACTCTCCTTGGCTGCCAGGTTACATCAATGTCGTGAAAACATTTTGTTATTATTAACAATGGTTGTACTTTTTCTGGACAGATCTCATATGTTTTGTTTAGTTTGGGTTTTTTGTCTTAAATTATCTGTTGGCTTTTTGGCTGTCCTAAGTCTTTTGGCTATGAAATATGATAAAATATTGGGAAAATAGTTCTACCTCTTATCTAAAAAGCATTCAAAATGTTTCTGACTTTTCATGAAATTGCTTAAGATTCTTGACAGATTTTGATGGCCAAGTTATGAAACGGAGGGTTTATAGTTAGTAAAGTGGTATATTTTTGAAAATTCAATATTGATTGATAAGCTAGTATTTTATGGGCACCTATATTGTTTTATTACTTCAAACAGGTTTGTGATTAGTTCAGTTCCTCAAAAAAGCTGCATGAGTAGGTTCAACATACAGACCCTAAGATGGGAAACTCCCATTACCAGAGCATCTTGGGCCCATTTGGACACGCTGGTACACATGGGGGTGCCTGTGCAGGCTCCCCTTCCGGAAGGGACCTGGAGGCTGCATTAGCTGCTGGGAGAGCAAGAGCCAAAGGCCTGGCCTCGCAGGGGTTTAGGGGGTGCTGGTCACAGCTCAGCTCCTTCCCTGCACAGTCCTGCTTCCTCCCTTCATCATCCCTGAAAAGCACCTTCATCCACCCAGACTCTGCCCCAGCCGCTGCTCCAGAGAGCGCAGCCCAGGAGAGCAGGGCGGCTGCCCCCACCCTGCCGAAGAGACTTGCTTCTTCTACTTACTATTAAGGTTTGCACTCAGACCTAGTTCTAGGTTTCTTTGCTGCAGTGTTGGTGGTGACTGCTTATATAAAGGTGAGGCCCTGGAACCCGTAGGAAGTAAAAAAAAAAAACAAAAAAAAAAAACAAAAAGATGAGGTCCAGTAGTCAGTGTCATGCATGTAAAATTACCCTCTTAAAACTTGCCAAGTTACCCTGGCTGGTAGCACAGTGGATAAGGTGCCGGCCTGCGAACCCGAAGGTCGCAGGTTCGATTCCCCAGCCAGGGCACATAACCAGGTTGTAAACCAGGTCTCCAGTCAGGTCTGTGGCTGGAGGCAGGTGAAAAGCAACCATACATTGAAGCCTCTCTCCCTCTCTGCCTCTCTCCCTTCCCCTCTTTCTGGAAATAATTAAATCTTTTAAAAAAAAAAAACTTGTCAAGTTTATGATAATGCCTTGAATTTTTGAAACCCTCAGATCAACTGTAGGAATTTTGGGTACTTGGTGGGGGCAGCTAGAAAATGGGGATTTGTAGTTTGAAAGAGAAAACAATAAAACACATAAAAGACGAGTAGAGGAAAAGCCTGCAGTTTTTCACCATTGAATGTGATAGTGGTTGAGGGTTTGTCAAACATGGCCTTTAGAAAGAGTGAAGAAGCATGTGATTTACTCGTGTGGGACTTAAAGTGAAATCTTGGACCCAGTAGTGTGGCGGTTTCCAGAAGGAAGGGGGTGAAGTGGGTGGGGAGGCCTAATGAACACAGGGTGACAGAAGGTGGTTTGACTGGGGACAGTGGGCACACAGTGCAGTGAACAGACCTTGTATCATAGAAATGTACACTCGAAACCTGTGTGGTCCTATTAAACAATGCCACCCCAGTAAATTTAATAAAAATAAAAATTTTAATGCAAACCTAAAAAAAGAAAAGAAAAAGCCAAGTAAAATCCGTATATAAAATGAGGTGTGCTGTGGTCCCAGGTTGAACTAGACACAAAGTCTGTAATGAAAACTTGACATTTTAATGTGAAAAGGTTGTATTTGACCTCCTAAGAGTGTGGGTGACTCTTGCTGAAGAAGACTCATGACTGGCTCCAAAGTGCAATGCAAGGAAAGCAGTGCACAAAAGAAAGGCAGAGTGTTAGATATCCCTGTGCAAGTTTTACCTAGCTTTTCCCATGGGCACTAATAGTCCTAATGATTTTAACTAAGTGTCTAAATAAGCATATTTCTATATACATGTTCTACAATAGGAATGTTTCCACATACAGAGATAAATCATCTCTGGTTTAGTGTGGTACCTTGATACCTGCAGGCGATTTCTGTCCGTTTCTGACAGGCACCCTATTACCTACCCCAGGGTGTTGAGAAAGAATTAATTCATTTTCTTTATTTCCCCTTCAGGTTTGCCTACGATGAGATTTCATCCTCTACAGTGAAGGGCATCCTTTCTGAGCTGCTGTGAATAAATTTGGAATGATACTGTACATTTTCATCTAATGGAGAATTAGCTGTACCTTGAGTAAGGATTGCTGCACTGGACAACTTCCAAATACTACTCATAATGTCCTCGAACAGGAGTCAGAATCCCCACGGACTGAAGCAGATTGGCCTCGACCAGATCTGGGATGACCTGAGAGCTGGCATCCAGCAGGTGTACACCAGACAGAGCATGGCCAAGTCCAGATACATGGAACTCTACACGTATCCTCCTGCCGAAGCTGCGTTTGATTTGCCAGGCGTCTGTTTACCAGTAGGATCTGTGAATTATTAGGAATTTGGCATCATGTTTTCTCTTTCCGGTTCATCCTATGATATAATCCCAAGTTCATTTTTAGCTTTAAAAATTAACCCATTCGCTCTTTCTGTTTGAACAGTGGGGAAATTAGGTAGTTGGTGGTCTAAAGTTGTGCAATTCAGTACGGTGGCCACAAGCTACATGTGGCTCCCTACGTTTGAAATTATTGAAATGAAGTAAGTAAGGAAAAATGTAGTTCCTGTGTTGCAGTAGCTGGATTTTAAATGCTCAGCAGACAATGGACTACTCCTCGTGCGGAAAGCACTGTTTGACCACACTGGTTAGAGCCAAGGAGCGTTGGTTTCCACGTGGCCACGGCTACTTCACACTGCGGGCAGAGTGGAGCTGTTGCATCAGAAATGGTCTGGCCCCCAAAGCTGTCGCATTGGTTCTCTAACCCCCATCTGAAGGTTACCACACAGGGCGAAAGTGTTACTTTATGCCCAGTTTACAAGTATGGTTGTCAGAAAAGGATTTCACTCATCCATTTTGCAGTGCATGGTGTGCACGGGCCTGCGCCATGCGCCACGGAGGTGATGGAGCTAGGAGGAACTGAAGTTGAGGCTAACTTAGCAGAGAGCAGATGGCTACTGATTGGCTGGTTCTAGAAGTTTAAGTTGCAAGTTCAATGGCTATTGATGTTTAAATCGTTAGTATCAGTGATTGTCAAACTTGGGTATGTGATATTTCAGTGTGCCCTCAACTATGCTAACATTTTAGAATGTTAAAAAAATTAACGTTAAGCCCTGGCTGGTGGCACAGTGGATAAGGTGTTGACCTGCGAACCCAAAGATGGCTCGCTGGTTCAATTCCCCAGCCAGGGCACATAACCAGGTTGCAAGCCAGGTCTCCAGCCAGGTCTGTAGCTGGAGGCAGGTGAAAGACAACCATATACTGAGGCTTCTCTCCCTTTCTTCCTCCCTCCCTGCCCTTCTCTCTGAAAATAATGAATAAAATCTTTTTTTTTAAATTAACATTAATTTAAATAGATACGAAACTATATGTTCTCTAAATTTAAAAGTTTTCGTAGGTGTATACAGACACTCATCATGTGTGTATGCACTCAGAACACTTTTCAGAAAAATAACAGCTTTATTGAGTATCATTTACCTATCAAAAAATTCACCCTTTTAAAGTGTACGGTGCAGTGGTTTTCAGTCTATTCTGTTGTGCACCGATAACCACTATCTAATTTTAAAACAGTTTTATTACCCCTCAAAGAAACCCTGTACCTGTCAGCAGTCACTCTGCATTGTCCTCTCCCCCAAGCCTCCGGCAACCCCAGCTCTCCTTTCCGTCCCTCAGAATTTGCCTGTTCTGGACGTTTTACGTAAATGGTACGTGACCATATGTAGCCTTTTGTGACTGGCTTCTTTCACGTAGGATACCATTTCCAGGCTCATCCTTTCTAGCAGGTTTGGATGCTCATTCGTGCTAACAGCTGAATGGTACAGACAGGCCACACATTTGTTCACCAGCCATGGTATCTGGGTGTCCACTTGGGGCTGTTGAATAAGGCTGTCGTGAGTCATACTGTGTATGAGTTGTTGTATGGACCTGTGTTTTCATTTCTCTGGGGTACTTAAGTGTGGGATTGCTGGGTCATGGTATGGAGAACACTTTTAGGCAAATAAGAGGATATTATTCCAATCAAGATGGTGGTGGCGTGCTGGACATGACCATTTTTTTTTTTTATTCTTGTAATAGAAGTGGAGATGGTGATTCCACAGGTGAGAAGGCACTTGGTCAGATTTCTAGTTTGCATAAAACAGGGTAGCATTAGTGCAGAGGTCAAGGAAATTTGATTGATTTGTGTGTCTGGGGAATTTCTTCATTTTTGACTAAATGAGATGGGTCTTTCATTTAACAGGATGTTTTTGCTCATAAAACTCAAAGTAGAAACCTGGTCTGCTTGTAACAATTGTTAGAAACTTTTATTCAAGAAATAATTACAATTTGTAGTTCCAATAATTGCAATTTTAATTATTTTAGGAATGCTACTCTTAAATTTAAGAGTGTTACTCTTTGCCTTCCAGTTTAGTCTGAGACATTAGCAGCTTCATACATTAAGAGTGGAAAATCTGACCTTCAATCTTTAGATATTATTCATGAAATCATAGGCACAGTTTGAGGCTTCGGTGTGAGGCACTGTGCTCGGAACATCTGTGTCACAGCTACATTACCCAAGGGGTAGTGGTCACCCTCCTTGACTTGGTGTCGTGGAAACCTTGTCTCCAAAAGCACAAGCAACCTGCGTAATTGGTAAAACAACCACTGATAAATGACAATGCCTGAACTTAGCAGTCTCAATCTAGAAACTGCTCTTACTCTCTGTGTGGCCTTTTGGTTATTTTTACTATTGATTTTAGAAAGAGAGGAAGGAAAGGGGGGAGAAACATCATTTTGTTGTTTCACATATTTACACATTCATTTGTTGATTCTTGTATGTAGCCTGACCAGAGATTGAACCCACAACCTTGGTGTATCAGGATGATTCCTAAACAAACTGGCCAGGGCCTTCATCTGCATTTTCAATGTTAGTGTTATTTTCAAAAGTAGAACTTTAGCCAAGGCTGGTGTGGCTCAGCAGATTGGGAACTGGCCTGTGAACCAAGGAAAGGGTCACCAGTTCGATTCCTGGTCATGGCACAGGCTGGGTCCTGGTTGGGGGCATGTGAGAGGCAATCAGTCAGTGGGTGTATTTCTCACACATCAATGTTTCTCTTTCCAATCCTGTTTCTAAAAATAAATAAAATCTTAAGGGAGAAAAAAGTACAAAAGTAGAAGAACTTTGAGTCATCTGAGACATTTTTGTAGAGTACATCTTCACTTCCATTTAAGCCATTTTAATATATATAGTACTTAAAATTATGTGTTGCTCTTACTGTAGTTGTAGGCTAGCCTTAGTTTGTGTTGCTTTTTGTTTTTGTCTTTGTTTTTTTTAAGTTATCTCTTATGGTTGTAAGAGAACCATTTAACTGTACCGTCCTTTAAAATAATCTCCTACCTGACTGGTAGCACAGTGGATAGGTGCTGGCCTGTGAACCCAAAGGTTACTGGTTCAGTTCCCAGTCAGGGCACATAACCAGGTTGCAAGCCAGGTCTCCAGTCAGGTCTGTGGCTGGAGGCAGGTGAAAGGCAACCACACATTGATGTCTCTCTCCCTCTCTCCCTTCCTCTCTCTAGAAATAATAAAATCTTTTTTTTAAATAAATAAAACAGTCTCCTGCAGGCTGATTGATGTGGCATCTGACCTTGGCGTTGTGAGGTTGTGTTGCTGGTTAGGAGGTGCCCTCGGTCCTGGAAGAAGGAGCAGGCTGGATGTGTCACTGTTCTGGGGTCACTCCTCGAGTTAGGCCTGGCTCTTCCCAAGTGAGGGAAGGAGCTTGCTGAGAAAGGCAGGAGCAGGAAAAAAAGAACTTTTCTCTTCCGCTCAGCCTAGCTGGTGGCTCACAACTGGGTTGTTCCCTCCTGCTTACCTTGAAGAAACATGGTAGGTACCCCTGCGAGAGGAACCTGCTTCTGGTGTGAAACTCTTCAGAGTCGGTGGGGACCTCTGGCATTTAGTGTATCGTGGTTGTACAGGACGGTGGGCTGTTCACACAATGTGAATGGTTTTCTTGATTTTCCAGCTCAGAATGACAAAGGAAAGGGAATTTGGAGACAGGAAAGATGGTCCCAGAGCTTCTGCAGTCAGAAGACTCCAGTCGAATGTGCTTTGTGTCTGGCTTCTTCAAAGAGGCTTCATTTTCTTCTGAAGTTTTAGCCTTAAGCCCAGCCCTCCATTCTGTCTGCCAAGCGCTTCGGTGCGGTTCCCGTTTTCTGCAGTGCCCCACCCGTGTGTGTAAGTGCCCTGCAAGGAGGGTTTTCTTTTTGCAGTTAAATTAATAGGAGTATTCCTATGCATGTAGGTAGACGATAGTCAATTTTCTTTCTTTTGAACTTGAAATGAAATGAAATTTCTTAGCATGTTTGGATACTGTTCTATTTCCAGTGTCGTGCCTGGCACAGAGAACAGGCCGGGGTCCTTCCTGCGGAGCAGACACTTAGGAGGGGACGCAGCCCAGGTGGGGGCCCTGTGGCCTGGCTGGCAGCACCCAGTCTCCTCCAGCCCAGACACCAGGCATCTGGCTGAAGGTTCTACACGCCCCTCAGGTCCAGGTCGAAATCCTTTCTGTATTTCTGCTGTCATGATACACCACAAATCATCATTTTAGCTTCCCTTGGAATCTATTTATTTATTTTTAAAAATTTAAATATATTTTTGGGGATTTTATGGATTATTCTTAGAGAGAGGGTAAGGGAGGGAGGGAAACATCAATGTATGGCTGCCTTTCACCTGCCTCCTCCTATGGACCTGGCTTGCAACCTGGTTATGTGCCCTGGCTGGGAATCGAACCAGCGGCCTTTGGGTTCACAGGCCCGTGCCTTATCCACTGTGGCACCAGCCAGAGCCCCCTTGGAATGAATTTAAACTTCCATGTTGATATCTTTCTCTTTTTTTCTATCTTATCTGCATAGTTCTCATAAACTCTGAAGTTTCCGTTTTTCTCCTTGTAGTGCTGTGAGCTGACCTAGCTAATTCAGTTTTTTTAGCCTATTTTTTCGAAATCTTTTTTTCCCAGCCAGTACAATAAGGATGACCTTTGACCTATCACATCAGCATCTGCGGAAATCCTGTTTAACCATGTCCGGACTTCCTGTGAGGGGCTCTGCTCACCCAGGGAGCCTTGCTGAGTGCTAGGCTGCAGCCCCGGCTCGGCGGGGCGCCGGTGCAGGATGCGATGGTCCCGCCACTGCTCTGTCCCTGCCAGCTGTGCACTCATGTCGTGGCTCATGACAGCGACTGTCCCTCTCTCAGGTTGACATGTTTTACTCTTGCCGGCTCTTACTGAGAAGGTAGGAGTCCAAGGGTACGATTCCAGCTACAGAATTTGCTTCCTTGTACAGAAACTCAAAATCTCAGTAGAACAGATCAAACAGGAAGAGTAACATCTTGTCCTCACAACAGATGACAGATGATCTGTGTCCATTTGGAAACAACTACCTAGCCTGGTGAATGTATTTGGGTATTGTTCTGTCTTGTGCTTTTTATTCAGAGATCTTACATGAGTCTTACTTAGTTAGTAGCTTACCTAGTGAGTATGGCTTACACAGTTCATGTTTTTTCCAGTGTAAACCACTATTCTCCTGAATTTGTACCCTCAGAAAGAGGCTCAAAGGGTCATAACTAGGTCACAGAAAGAAGAAAATGCACGTTGTCAGGAGGAATACGGGGAAACGGTCAACCTCGTAATTATTAAGGGAATGAAGAACTTAAAAACATTTTAATCTAAATCTATCAGGTTGAAAAAAGTTTGAAAGAAACCAATGTTGGCCGGAGTAGAGGGAGTTGGACGGAACTCTTCGGTTAGGGGGAAGTGTTAATTTGCTTAGAAATGTAAAGACATACAAACTCTGGTCCAGTGGGGGGGAAAACTTTTTTTTTTTTTTTTTTAATTTTACTCTGTCCTAAGGAAATAGTTGTGTTCATTTTGTACATGCAAAATTATTCAGAATACTTTAACAATAGGAAATGGTGGAAAGCAACCTCAGTCTTTTTAATAGCAAGGATTTGCTATTTAATAGCCATAAGTAGCCATTAAAAATATATTGAATATTCATTGACATGTGATAATGTGTGTGGTAAGAGAGAGAGCAGGATACAAAGTGGAAGATGTCCTGTGAACTCCCAGGGCACCTCTCCACTTTTGAAAAGAACTAGCACCAGATTGAAAGTGGCAAGTTGTAGGTATTGGGCTTAAGGATGATTTTTTTTTAAGTGTATTTTATTGATTATGTTGTTACAGTTGCCACAATTTTTTTTCCCTTGGCTCCCCTCCACTCAGGATCCCCCTTCCCTCCCTCAATCTCACCCCCCGCCCTTAGTACATGTCCATGGATTGTTCATATAAGTTCCCTGATTTCACCCTTTCCCACATTATTCTTAACTTCCCCTGTCTATCCTGTACCCACCAATTATGTTTCCTAGCCCAGCTGATAACCCTCACATTGGTCCCCCATACCTATGATTCTGGTCCTATCCTGGTTGTTTGCTTAGTTTGCTTTTGTTTTTATTTTCTTACATTCTGTTGTTGATAGTTGTGAGATTGTTGTCATGTTAATGTTCATAATTTTGATCTTTTTCTTAAATAAGTCCCTTTACCATTTCATATGATAATGGCTTGGTGATGATGAACTCCTTTAGCTTTTTACGTTATCTAGGAAGCATTTTATCTGCCCTTCCATTCTAAAAGATGGCTTTGCTAGATAGAGTCATCTTGGTAGTAGGCCTTAGCTCTTTATTACTTTGAATACTTCTTGCCAGCCGATTCTCTCTCTTCTTTAATCTTTGGCATTTTAATTATGATGTGTCTTAGTGTGGTCCTCTTTGGGTCTAGATTGTTTGGGAAACTCTGTGCTTCCTGGGCCTGAATGTCTATTTCCTTTGCCACATTTGGGAAGTTTTCCTTCGTTATTTTTTCACACGTTTTTAATTTCTTACACTCCCTCTTCTCCTTCTGGCACCCCTATGATTCGGATGTTGGCACTTTAAAGTCGTCCCAGAGGTTCCTAAGCCTCTCCTCATTTTTTTCAATTCTTGTTTCCTCATTTTGTACTGGTTGACTGTTTATTTCTTCCTTATGTTCCAAATCATTTATTTTAATCCTGTTTTTTCCTTCCCTTTACCATTGGTTTTGTATGGATTTTTCTTTGTTTCACTTACCATAGGGCTTCACTTCTTCCCTTCTGCATTTGCTGTACTTAAGCATGTCTATCAAGTCTATGAGCATCTGTATCGCTGGCATTTTAAACTGTGTGTCTGTTAGGTCGTCTACCTCCTTGTTACTTAGTTCTCCCACCGGAACCTTGATCTGTTTCCTTTTTGGGGCCATACCTTGTCTCCTCAACTTGACAGGCTCCTGTGTGTGCCTCTGCGTCTTAGGTAGAGCTGTCGCACCTGTTACGCTGTAAGGGGCCTTGGGAATTCACCGGTCCAGGTGACCCATTTCACCGTGATGTGGCTCTGTGTGTGGGGGAGGGTCTGAGAGGGAACAACGCTGCTTGCTCAGCTCTCAGCCCCTTTCCAGGCACTTCTCCCGCTTCCCGAATGGGACTGGCATCTCTAGCTGTTGCCCTGGCCATGGGTCCCAGAGTCGGTGGGTCTTCAGATGTCCCAGGACTGTGGGGCCTCTAAACAAACAGACTGCCGAAAGATTGGTAGTTTCTTCCTCTGCCTCAACCCCCGCTGCACTGGTTTTCACAGTCAGAAGCAATGAGGCTTTATTTCCCCACCCCAGCACTAGAACCGTGAGCCCAGCAGTCTGATCTGGTGCCTGGAGCCCTCCCCAGGTGTCCTGACTTTTTTCTTGACTTTTTTTTAACGTGTGACTGCTGTTCCCTCCCATCTGGCCTCAGCCTCGGTCTGCAGTGGCCACCACGCCGCATCCTCCCTGTCCGGGCTCCACCCCTCCTACCTGCCTGGATGAGTATTTCTTCCTCATATCTTTTGTTTGATGGACTTCCATGCAGCTCGATTTTGGGGGCTATCTGGTTGTCTCTAGTTTCGAAATAGACGTGTATCCCTTTTGTTGTTGTGGAGGGAGACGCAGTGTGTCTTCCTACGCGTCTAACCTTGGATTCTCAGGATGAATTTTTTTAATACACTGTGCATTCTAGATTTTCAGTATGTAGCTTGTATTTTAAAATGCAGTTTATTAGTTTTCCTTATGCAAATATAAGTTGTCTCCACCTTTTGCTATTGAACTGGTGCTATTAAAGTAATTCTTAGGATTGAGAAGTTGTATCGCTCCTTGAGAAAACCCACAAAATTTATAATTGTATTTCATGGTTGCCTCTAGAATTGAGTTTTTGGTTTTTATTTGAGTATGGTACTTCATTTTTTTTTTCTTTTTTAATTCATGGTGTCTATACTTCGAACACGTTGAGTGTTTGAAAACAAATCTTTAAGTCAGTTACAAGTGATTACCAGCAGTCTTCACTTTTGGAATCTGCTGTTAGGTGAGAATTGATTTGCTTTGTCAGGGATATCCACATTCAGCATCCTGTCTGAACGCAGAGCGTGGAGAGGCCTTAGCTCTTGTGTCCCTTTGCAGACGGTGGTGGCCCTGCCCGCGGCTGGGTTGTGCAGGTCATCTGTGTGGCGACATGTGAGAATGGGAGTTATTTTTAGTTTAACTTTTAGTGCAAATCCTTGCAAGTGATCTTAACACAAGTTTATTGTTGAAATTGCCACTCTTAAGTTCCAATTGGGTAAGAAATAGCAGTAGAAAATGGTTCTGTTCTGTTTAGATTTGCTTTTTCAATTGAATTGACTTTCAGAAAGTGAAATGGTTTAAGTTTGGTGGTAACAGAACGTCTCAAACCCGCACCTCTCTCCCCTCGAAATGAAGCCCTGTGCTGTGGGTCACGGGGACCTGAGGCCCTGGCAGCGTTGCCAGTGCTGTGTGGGGCCCCCATGGTACGCAAGAGTGGGGCCCCAGCACCCGAGGCAGGGGACACGTTCGGGAAGCGTCTACAGAAAGATGAGCATGTGTGGCTTTGTGAGACCCCTGCATGTGATGCGACCCTTCCACAGTGACTTGTCCCCCTGGCCGTGCCACGGGTGCGGCGACAAGTGCTTGCACAGGCTCAGGGTGCCAAGGTGCCATCTGTCTTGGAGGCACAGGCAGACCCGGCTCTTCACTGCACACCGCCACCCCAGCACCATCCCGCCCGCCTGTGGGCCTGGGCAGACCCTGGAGAGGCCCAGGTGTCCGCTTCCACCGACAGCTCCCCCGGGGCCTTCTAAAAGGAACCTCGCGGGTCTACCAGATTCTAGCTGCCTCGTGTAAAACAGCTGACCGTTGTCTGCTGAATGAAATGCCTGTTAGATTTTTAGTTTATTTTCACCTCCTGGTGATTTGTTTTTAATTTAAGTTTATTGTTGCATTACATCCATCTCCTTTTTACTCCCCTTGTCCCCTTCCCCACCCACCCACTCCCCACCAAAGTCAGTCCCACTTGTTGTCCATGTCCATGGTTCCTCCAGGCTAGTTCCTTGACTAAACTGCTCCCCTTCTTTGCCTCCTCCTCCCCCCTCTTGCTGGTTTTTTATTTCCTTATTTCCTCTTAACTTCCATATTTAACTTACCCTCTTTAAATTTTTTTTGTATAATTATGACCATTTTTAAGGTCTGATTTGGCTTTTATTTTTTTAAGATTTTTGTTATTTTTAGAGAGGGGTGAAGGGAGAGAGGCAGAGAGGGAGAGACACATCCATGTATGGTTGCCTTTCAGCTGCCTCCAGCTACAGACCTGGCTGGAGACCTGGTTATGTGCCCTGGCTGGGAATCGAACTAGCAGTCTTGGGTTCTCAGGCCAGTCAGGGCCCTCTTTAATTTTTTTGAAAAGATTTTATCTTAGAGGGGGAAGGAGGGAGAAGGAGCGAGAGAAACAGTGACTTACGAGGGATATTCATAGACATGTTGCCTCTCGCACACGCGCAACTGAGCACCTGGCCCGCAACCCAGGCCTGTGCCCTGACCAGGAATCAAACTAGTGACCTTTCAGTTTACAGGCTGGCTCTCGACCCACTGAGCCACACCGGCCAGGGCCAGCTAACCCATTCTATGGATTAAAACTATTTACCAGAAAAATGCATGAACTCAAAAGTAGGCCCATTTAGGGGCTTTTTTTAACATGTAATTTTTGACTTTTAGGTAAGTTATCCTGTTGTAGAATATTAGAAGTCCAACAAGGCACCCAGGGGAAGGTCCTTGTCCTTCCCATCCATGTTTCACTCCCGTCTCAGCCGCCAGTCAGTCCTGTAGCTGCTTGGATCCTCCGCCCACGTGCCTCTCTACACTTGCACACAGGAAGTGAGTGCTTATATAGCATTTAAAGTAATATCTAACAGTTTCCCAGTTGAAAGTCAGTAGATCTGTAGGGGTTTGGGTTTTTTATGCAAATGGTTTCCTGGATGTTGATCCTGAAACAGAACTTGGTCTGAAATATCCCTGTGAGTGAACATGAATGGTGTCCTGACATCGCGTCACTTTTAGCTTATACCTGACCACTTGACACCGTTCTTATGTGGTCCAGAATCAAGCAGCTCTGCAGGGATAAGTTCATTCTTCTTTGGTTGCTTTGATAATGTCTGTATTTTCATCAGAAATAGGAACTGCCTTAACAGCTGGTTCTGTTACCTACATACTGTTAGAAATGCTGAAACCAAAATTACTTCCGTCAGCACTCCAGATGTGTGATGTGTGTATTTCTAATAATTCATAGTTAAGCCAGGCTTTGTTTGCTTATTTGTTTGTTTTTGTTTTTCCAGTAAATTGTAGGATTCAGACTTGGATATTGAGGTTTTGTATCCCGTTTTTACTTCCTTTTGTTCTGTAGAGATTTATTCTGGCTTCAACATTTTTTTGTTTTTCTGTTAGGCTTCAGGTATTTTTACAAGCTATCTCAGAGGCCGGTACAGGGAAGTGCAGGGTGTGCACTGGGCCGTGGCACATCGGTGCGGGGGTGCTGGGGTCTCCTTTCCCCAGCTGCAAGTGTTGGTAGCCAGCGCTGCAGAGGCGAGGCTGCGGGGGAGGAAGGTGTTGGTGCTGCCAAGGTCGGAAAGTTCTGTGAACTGGCAGAGTTTGTGAATCTCAGAGGATGATCGTAGATAGGAGGGAAGGAAGTATTGTGGAGGGAGAAAGGTGACTGGAAGTAGGAGTGGCACTTCCAGAGGTCGAGCCTTGAGAGTTCAAAGAGCTCTGGGGAGGTAACTAGACTTGGGGAGTTTCACTGGCTTGGAAAGGGTGGTACCAGGTTCTGGTGGGTCTTGAAAATCAGGTGAGTGTTTGGTGTAGTTTAGTTGTAGGTCCATTGGGATGGATATATGACTTGAGAATTAATGACTTGATGGAAACAAATGTTAGGAGGGTTCATCTGAAAGCCAGACAGGCTTAAACCCCAAGAGAGATCAGATGCAGGGAGAGAAGAATTCAAGTGGAATGTGTAAGGTGAGCGAGGGTGGTGGACCTAGAAATGGAATGCAAAGAGGCAAATTACTGGACTTCTGCTGAAATTTGTTTTGACTTCCCCATTTGTAACATTATTAAAATAATAGTAAATAGGCCCTGGCTGGTGGCATAGTGGATAGGCGCCAGCCTGTGAACCCAAAGGTCACTGGTTCAATTCCCAGCCAGGACACCCAAACAGGTTGCAAGCCACGTCTCCAGCCAGGTCTGTAGCCGGAGGCAGGTGAAAGGCAACCGTACATTGATGCTTCTTTCCCTCTCTGCCTCCCTCCCATCCCCTCTCTAAAAATAATCAAATCTTTAAAAAATAGTAATAATAAAATAAAATGATAGCAAATAATGTTTAAATCCATGAAGATAAAGAATGAGAGGACAGACATTGGAGATAAGAATGCAACAGTTTTTTTTGGAAGATGGGAAGCGTTGGAGGCAGGGTACTGAAGACCAGAGCTTCGGACCTCGGTGCGGGCTGTCCTTAGGCGGGAGACGCAGGTGGGACAGCCTCTGACAGCCTCTGCCACACTGGGGACGGAGGGTTGGGTTCCAAATCACCATCCCAAGTACAGAACACGAGACAGCCAAGAACAAGCCCCAGGCAAAATTGTTGCTGGTATTTCAGACACATTGAATAGGGCCATCGTAGGAATTCAGGGACAGGAGGCCTAGCAGCAGTGGTCATGAACAGAAACTGTCATGGTAGACAGGGCTCATGGTAGAAGGTGAACAGTTAGAGTGATGGGGTTCTAGTTCCATAGCAAAATACTAGCGGGGATGCTGGAAACAGAGCAGCTCTAGGAAAACGGAAGACCTTGAAAAATAAAGTCGTCTATTGACATGGGAGGACACAGCAGTGAATGGTCAGCTCTGGGGTGGGTGAGGCACAAAACTGGCCGACCGGCCCCACCCAGGCAGTGGTGTTTCCAGTTGGTCTTTCAGCACCTCAGCACTAAATGTGTGAAAGAACAGAATAAATAAGCGCAGAATAAAACAGAAAAGGAAGACACCAGTAATAGAGAAGAAAATGTTCTGAAGATTCCCACTGTCAGATGGGAGAAGCTTCTTATACAACCATGAATAGAAAACAGGACTGTAAGAAAACTCTCACCTGAAATGGTAATTCAGACTCTAAAAGGAAAAATAGAAGAGCAAGAAGACTTGAAAGTAAACTAAAGAAGACAGAAGCTATGGAGATTCGAGAAGTAACCCAGAGGCCCAGGATCTGGCTGTCAGGTTGTAAGTAATTCCAGTGAAAAATCAGAGGAGATTCTTAAAAATTTATAATATTATAAAGACTAAAATAATTTCCCATAGCTGAAGGTACCGAACCTGCAGTGTCCAAGATAATGAAGAGCAGGAGCAATACCCAGGGCGAAAGAATAACATTTCTGGGTAGAAAGAATGAAGAGTGACCCCAGAACCTGTGGATTGAAGTAGAGCAGGTAAATTCCTGAAGTAGAACTGCCCAGCGGGACAGAGGGTGGCTGGTCCTCGCGGGAGCCAGGGGCTGGGGCGCTGTGGCAACTGTTGTCAAAAGTAAGGTCATGGGTGTGAGGCGGGAAAGCCAGCCTCCAGGTACCAGGAGACACACAGCGCGTCAGGAGCCCTAAGGTGTCTTGATGAGGAGCAGCAACATGACTTAGTGGCCCCAAACGCTAGAACCGCTGGGGGTGGCATCCTTCTACGCAGATAGCCTGCCAGTGGAATCAGCCAAGAGCACCATTACGTGTATTGCAGTAAGTCTTCGAGAAAGTCCCAAAGTTGCACACAGGCCTTTTGTTCAGTAGTTGGACCGTAGCCCTAGCCCTAACTGGTTTCATAGCATTGTTTTTAGTTTTAGATAATACAGCACATAAAGGTATGTTTAGCTGATGACATCAAAGGTTCGACTGTTTTTGTTTTATTGTTGAAGGTTTTCTTTATACATTTTTTAAATCCTCACCCAAATCTTACTGATTTTAGAGAGAGGGAGAGAAACATGCTGCCCGACCCAGGGACCAAATCTGCAACCTAGACATGTACCCTGACTAGGAATCGAACCAGTGACCTTTCGGTTTGTAGGACAATGCTCCAACCAACACAGCCATACCAGCCAGGGCTTGAAGACCATTTTTTATTTTGTTGTGGAGTTTCCTATCTTTTATTATAAAAAATTTCAAACATACAGAAAAAATGAAAGAATTTTATAGTGAAGACCCATATACTCTGCCATTAACATTTATTGTACTTGCTTAATGACATAGCTGTCTGTCCTGATTCCCTCTGTGTGTCCATCAATAGTATTTTCTACAGTTATGAGAAAGTTGTAAATACTCAATACACTTCCCTCTAAATAATTAGGCATGTACATCATTAGAGTTTGATACTCACTTAGTTTCCATTAGCTACATTTTGATTGGTGCGTTTTCCTGTGTAATTTAAAACAATACCAGGATAAAGAACATGATCAGCAGGCTTCCTAGTCAGTCTGCTTTCCCCAAGGCAACTCCATGTAAAGGAAAATACAGTGCGTGTACCCGTTCATGGACGCCTGCTTTAATGTCGGATGCTTTTGATATTTGTTCATGTTATGGCAAGTATCGCTAGGTTTTCCGTTGTTATTACTGAGTAGTATTCTGTTGCATGAATACAGCAGTATTTTTACTCATTCTCTAACAGTAGATACCTGGGCTGTCTCCAGTTTAGGGTATATGAATAAAGGTACTACGAATATCAAATGCAGTTCTTTTCGTGGATATAATGTTTCCATATCTCTTGGGTAAATTCATAGCCGTGGAATTGCTGGGTTGTATGTATGGTAATAGTGGTTTGGCCAAAAAAGTCTGTTTAGTTTATTCCATAAAATAAGACATTTTTTTTCACCAATAAATTTATTGATTTGGATATTTTGAGTACATTGACCAGCCCCTGCGTGGTATAACATTGATTGCCCTTAATTTGATCGCTGTCAACTTCAGCTGGTCTACCTAACCGTGGGACATCATCCACCAAGATATCCCTAGCACAGAACTCACAAACCACTTTTTGAGACATTCAATCAGTCACAGCTTCTCCATACACTGCATTTGTGTGTGTGTGTGTGTGTGTGTGTGTTTACCTTTCTTGAAATAATAAAGCATAATACTAAGTGCTGCTAGAACCATCTTCAGGAAAAAGATAAATGGACATCTTTGCTGACGTAGTGGTTGTCAGGAAGGGTCAGGCTGTTTCAGAGCGGCTGTGCCACGCGGTGTTCGTGGAAGCGGTGTTGGAGGAAGTGTGTGCGACAGCTTCACCAGACTTGGTGTGTCCGTCCTCCTGGCCTGAGCCGTTCTTTGGGGTATGTGGTGGTATCTCATGGCTTCCACTTGCGTTTCCGTAATGATTAATGAAGCTGAGCCCCTGTTCACATGCTGGGTGGGATTTGTAAGTCGTCTTTTTATAAAGTATTCTAGTCTTGCTGTTTTCTTTCCATTTTTGGATTAATAGACTTTCTGTTACTGAGTTGTAGGAATTTAGGGCACCAGTGTTTTGCCAGGTACGTCTTGCTGCAATTTTCTCCCAGTCTGAGGCTTGCTGTTCCTTTGCTGCTGGTGTCTTTGAGTGAGCAGGGGTTTTTTGGTTTGTGGTTTTGTTGTTGGTTGGTTGGTTGGTTGTTTGTTTTGAGGACGCCTACTTTGTTTTATATCATTCTATAGTTATGGGGCCTATGAGAAACCTTTGCCAAGGTCACAAAGGTACTGTACTTTCCTCTTCAAGAGTTACGGTTGGGGCTTTTACATTGAGGTTGTGACCCGTCTTGGGTCAGTTTTGCAAATGTTGTGAGAGGCGTGAGGCTCGTCTTGCCCCGGCGGGGGCTCCCCAGTTATCCCAGCGCCTTTTGTGGAAAAGGTATTTCCCCGCTGGGTTGCTTTGGTGCTTTGTTTCAGACAGTAATGACCACTTTAATTATGTTTCTATTTCTAGAATTGTTTCACTGATCTATACGTCCATCCTAAAGGAATGCTACATTACTCATTTGATGTGTTTTGTGGAATATTTTTGTGTCTACGTTCTGTGGGATACTGGTTGGTGCTTTTATTTTCTGTCATTTCTTAATTACTTTAGCATCATGGAAACACTTGAAATAAGGTAATAGAATTCTTCCAACTTTGTTCTCCTCCTCTCCTCCCCTCCCTCCCAAGATTATTTTGATTATCCCAGTTCCTTCGCATTTCTCGAAATTTCATTTTAAGTTTGTCAGTTTCAATGTCCAAAACTGCAGGGATTACAACTGGGATTGCTTTGAATTTTTAAAACGTAAGTTTTATTGAGAGAGAACTCACATGCAATGGAATTATTCATTTAAAGTGTATATTTCAGTGGTTTTTAGTGTATTCACAGACCGGCTCAACTTTCACTACATTCCATTTCAGAGTGTTTTTTATTGTATCTAAAAGAAACCTTGAACCCTTTAACTGTCGCACGCTCACTCCCCCACATCCTGCTAATCTGCTTTCTGTTTCTATAGATTTGTCTGTTGTAAATATTTTCTGTAGATGGAATCATAATATGTGGTGGTATGAACTGAGTTCTGTACTCCCAAAATTTATATGTTGAAGTCCTAACCCCAACTTTACACTAGTTGGAGATGAGGCCTTTGGGGAAATAAGTAGGATCAAATGAGGTTCTCAGATTGGGCTGTAGTCCTGTAGGATTGGTGTCTTGATAAGAAGAGGGCGAGACACCGGAGAGCCCTTGCTGCGAGGACATGGAGAAAGGTGGCTGTCTGCAAGCCAGAAAGCGAGTCCTCACTGGAAGCCCACCCTGGTGGCCCCTAGTCTTAGAATCTAGCCTGCAGAACTGTGGAGGGCTGTGATTGATAGCCTGCTGGGTGAATACGTACGTTGGTGGTCGTACTTTGGTGGTCGTTTCTCTACAATGACTGCTTGCAGGTGTACTTACTCTATGAGAAAGGATATAATGTATTTTCCAATTTTTATTCTAGAAAAATTGTAACTGTACACTTTGACCTGCTAGTGGATAGAAGCTCCCATTTTCCTGCACATTGGCTGTTCTCTGGGTTTGTGTTTTTTTAAGTCCTTTGTTAATTTAGTATTTTATATTTTAATATAAAATACATTTTATACATTTTACTATATCTCCAAGAAACAGAGGTCAGGCTGAACCAGCTAATCAAAAGAATTCCCTGGATGCCAACTAGAGCTGGCACTAGGTAAAAATTAGGAGCCTTTGTGGCAGCGGCTGAGGATTGGGGCCAGAGGTGGGCTGGAAGGTGGAGGCCACCAGAAAAGAGGGCAAAGCCTGTGCCCTAGCAAGTAGCGAGGGTGGCGCCCACGTTTCCATGGAAATTGTCAGTGGAGAGGTAAACTGGAAAATAAAAACCCTGACCCTGCTTCCTCTCTCTTCCTCCCTTCTCTGTCTCCTTAAAAAGTAAATAAGTTGTTTTTTTTTTTTTAAAGATTTTAAAAATTTCATTATTTTTTAGAAAGAGGGGAAGGCAGAGAGAGAGAGAGAGAAACATCAGTGTATGGTTGCATTTCACCTGCCTCCAGCTACAGACCTGACTAGAGATCTGGTTTGCAACCTGGTTATGTGCCCGGGCTGGGGAATCGAACCTGCGACCTTTGGGTTTGCAGGCTGGCGCCTTTAACCACTAAATATTTCTTTAAAATTATTGTGAAATCCCTCTGAAATCGAGTTTTAAAAACATATAATTACAGGTCCTGGCTGATGGCTTAGTGGAAAGGCACCAGCCTGTGAACCCAAGGCTGCTGGTTCAGTTCCCGGCCAGGGCATGTAACCAGGTTGTAAGCCAAGTCTCCAGCCAGGTCCGTAGCTGGAGACAGGTGAAAGGCAACCATGCGTTGATGTTTCTCTCCCTTTCTTCCTCCCTTCCTGCCCTTCTCTCTGGAAATAATAAATAAAATATTTTAAAAGAATAAATAAAATGAAATACATATATATAATTACAAAAATGGGGAAGAGAAATTCACCAGGAGAATTCAGCATGTAGAACAGCAGAACTGGGGCCTCAGGAACTTAACAGGATCTTTGGAGAGTACCTCTAAGTATGTTGAACACAATTAGTGATGTAAAGAATTAAAAATGTAAAGGAAAACAAGGCAGATTTTTAAAAGGGTCACAGAAATTTCACAAACATAAGAAACTCACTAAAACAGCAAATTTGACACAGATGAGAGACTCACTTAACTAGATGACGAATCAGGAAAAATTAGGGACTTTAAAGATAAACGGATGGCAAATAACTGAAGATTTAAAGTGAGATATGGAAGGTGACTTGAAAATGTCCCAAGACATATGCAGTAGAAAAGGTAGGAAAAAATGGAAGGGTATCAGAAATATTGCAAGAGAATATAACCCAAGCATTTATCAGAATTGGCGAAAGTCAGAATGGCTGTGCCAGACTTTCAGGTAACCATTACAAGAACACAAATAAAATGTGTGACTGCAACATAACAAGAACTACAGTGGACCAGGGAATATTGACCCATTAGAATGGGAAAGGAGAGAAAATAAGCAAAAAGAAAAATAATTAAAATAGAAAGTACAAACTATGGTAGAAGCTAATGCAGTATGAAACGGTATCATCACAAAGCAAGAGTTGTTCATCAGAGGTGATCAGACTCAATTTTTACAGTGACTTTTCCTGTGATGGTGTGCTCAAAACATTGGGACATAAAGGCTGAAAGGAAGGAGGTAGAATATAGGTATTGAGGAAAATTCTTACCAAAAGATGGAAATAACTCTATTAACATCAGATACGCTAGATTTCTAAGGCACTCTTGTTAGGATCAAACACGTAAGGGAATATTCACCTGGAAAATAATTTCAAATTTTTGTATACTTGCTGGTAGGGCCTCAAAGTATATGGCAGATAATGTAGAGCATTATAAAAGAGAAATTGACAAGTCCATTGTTAGATAGGGAGATTTCAATAAAAGGGTTTCAGTAATTAATGTTAACAGGTAAATCATCATCAATATTAAAGATTTGAAAAACAACTGACCGGCTTGCTCTAATGGGTCCAAACAATTAGAAAATGGACATTCCTTTCAAGCACATAAAAAGAAAACTACACATTCAGCTCTAAGTCTTAACATATTTTAAACTACCAAAAAGGTGACATTTTTTTAATTTTTAAAATCAAATTAATGGTTTTTTAAGGTAAAAAGACTACCCTTTGAAAATTAAAAAATCCTAACAAGAGAACTAATATTGGAATAAGGAGAACACATATCAGACCCGGTGATGGCAGCCAAAGGGATAGTTTGCAAGTTGATATTAAAAAGCAAAGAAGCAGAGAAATTACAAAGCTAAGCAACCGAAACAAGGATTTATAGAAAGAAAGTGTAAGGAAAAAGTAAATTAAAAAGAACAAATACACTTTAGAAAATTAATAAATCCCAACCAGTTCTTGAAAAAGACTAATTAATAGACTAGCCTCTGGCAAAACTAATCATAAAAACATATTTAAGGCTTTTTTTTTTTTTTTAGGCAAGAAGACTGAACATTTGGAAAGTATAACTGAAAACTTCAAAATGGACAGTTTTCTAGAAGTAGTGATACATGTGGGAAAGGAAAGATCATGTGATGAGGGCCTGTGGCCCATTGCTCACCCTCACGTACAGTTGTACTTGGGAGATTAGAAGCCTCAGTGTGCAAACCAGATTTAAAAGAAAGTAGAATCATGCCAAAAATTGGTGCTCATCAAATGATAATTAGTAGTCTGTCAACAAAAACGGATAAAGTATTGTAAGTCTGTACTATGTAGTTAGTATATTGCGTTTGTAGCTGTAGCTGTCACATGTTCTAACCAAAACAAAGGGCACAAGCAAAGATATGTTTTATGATTTGTGTCACATTTGAAAACACGCAAAAGACTAAAACAAAAACATAGGAATGGTAACTACCAAGTTGTGGGAATCTCTGCCCCTAGGTTCAGTGGTGGGAGCCAGGTTAGGGAGGATCTGTACTTCATTTCCTAAAATGTTAGTTAGGGTGGGATTTGGACGAAATGGGACAAGACTGGGGAATCGTTAAGATTTTTCCACCTTGGATCATGAGCTAATGAAAGTTCATTGTGTATTATAATCTGGTTCTGTCTGCATTTGAAACACCTAGTGAAGTGATGCATTGTCTTAAGGCATAGTTCTTGGATTACTACTAAAGCTGAGGAATTTGGGGAGAGGAGGCAGCCACTAAACATAGCTCTTTTAGCTTTTGGGTTTTCTGTTGGAATACTGTGCCCATGTTTCTATAGACTATGACTATTAATATTTCCATCCTGTTTTGATTTATTAAAGATAGCAACAGTTATTTTTAAGTAAAATGTTATCAAAATTTCCAAACTGAAATCTGAAAAATATTCTTGTTTTCTTTTGTCTTATGGTTTTATTTTATATATATATATGTACATGTATATGTATATTTTTTAAGATTTTACTTATTATTTTCAGAGAGAAGGGCAGGGAGGGAGGAAGAAAGGGAGAGATGTGTCAATGTATGATTGTCTTTCACCTGCCTCCAGCTACAGACCTGGCTGGAGACCTGGCTTGCAACCTGCTTATGTTCCTTCACTGGGAAATCGAACCAGTGACCTTTGGACTCACAGGCCAGTGCCAATCTACTGAGCCACCAGCCAAGGCTATTTATATATTTTCTTAATCAACTTGTAATATATTTTGGAATAGGGGTTATTGTTTGAAATCTCCTTTTGCCATAATGCCACTTACTGAATAATATATCTTTACCCACTTGAAATAATCTTTCTATAATCTTAAAATGTACCTGGATATTCTGTTGATATTTTTTCTGTCTGAATCAGTATTCATATCAGCAAGTAAAATACATGTTGCTACACTAAAATAATTTTTTTTTAAAGATTTTATTATTTTTAGAGAGCAGAAGTGAGACATCAATGTATGGTGGCCTCTCACCTGCCTCCAGCTACAGACCTGGCTTGGAGACCTGGCTTGCAACCTGATTATGTGCCCTGGCTGGGAATCGAACCAATGACCTTTGGGGTCACAGGCCAGCGCCTTATCCACTGTGCCACCAGCCAGGGCCTAAAATAGTTGTAAAGATTACAACAAAGCTGGTTGTCTTCTTCATCCATCCCCACTTCCCCATTCTCTTCACTGCTCTCTTCCAGAGGCAGCTGGTTTAGGCTTAGGCTGGCTATTCTGGGTTTTTTCCCAGAATTCTCAGTAGTGCACGTGTGCCGTCCTCATGATCCATCATGATAGGCCCCTGTGACTTTTCTGTTGGAATAAGAGGACTTGGTCTTTTGCCAGCCATTTCTTCTGCTCTTATCCTTCATCCTCACGTGGAGCTTTGTTTAAATCTACTTACACGCCATTATAAAATAAAGCTTTGGATGTTTCAATATTTATAATGTGTTCTTCCAAAATATAGCTAAACATCATAATAGCCTGTGGTTATTAGGTTTCTGGTTTTTGTTGTTGTATTTTTTAATTTTATTATTGTTGTATTACATCCATCCCCTTTTTGTTCCCCTCTGTCCCCCTCCCCACCCACCCATCCCCCCCAAAGTCAATCCCACCTGTTGTCGATGTCCATGGCTCCTTTATACTAGGTTCTTGTCTAAGCTGCTCCCCTTCCTTGCCTCTGCCTCCCCCCTCCCCCCAACCCCTTTCCCCCTTACCACTGCAGGCCTATTCACTGTATTCATATATTTGGTTCTGTTTTGCTTGTTATTAGTTTTGTTCATTATTGTCCTGTAATGGGTGAGATCATATGATATTTGTCCTTCACTGACTGGCTTATTTCACTAAGCATAATACTCTCCAGTTCCATCCATGTTGTTGCAAAGGGTATGAGATTCTTCTTTCTTTCTGCTATATAGAATTCCATTGTGTAAATGTACCAAAGTTTTTTGATCTGATCATCCACTGATGGGCACTTAGGCTGTTTCCTGCACCAGCTTTCGGTTTTTGCCGAAGTAGATCATTGTGACCTTCCCTTGGTACCTGTTTCCTTATCGTACACGTGGGCCTTTCCCCTCAGGAAAGGCTCAGTAGGTGGTCTTTAGTAAAAGGCCCAGCGGTTTCTGTCAACCTTCCCCCTGAGCCTCCTCCTGCTGGTGGCTGCTGGCAGGGCCTCCAGGCTGGCTCACTGGTAGCTTTATTGGGGTGTGAATAGTGGGCTCTCCTCCCCACTCTAGAGTTCCACAGGCTTTTGTTGCTACATTGGAAAGGTATTGATATTGAAATCTTGTATAAAAAAATACACTCGTATTAATCATTGTCACATCAAGGATGCACGTTGATTTCCTTAACTTTTCTCCTAGTCATGTTTATAACTACTGCACAAGTGTTCACCAGTCAAACCAAGCACGAGGGGCTGGCGTCCCTCCTTCTAAATCGAAAAAGGGGCAGACCCCTGGGGGAGCTCAGTTTGTTGGCTTGGAATTATACAAACGACTTAAAGAATTTTTGAAGAATTACTTGACAAATCTTCTTAAGGTAAGACGTTTTACATATATGCTGAGCACTTCTGGTAACTTTTTCTTTAAGGTAGTGTAATAATCAATGCAACTTCGATGCTAAATCTTTTTGCTGTCATTTCATTGGTTTTATCATTGACTTTTGCATGAGGATGTTTCAGAAGTTTCTGATACCCCGACACCACAGTAGTACACTTTCCTTAAATTGCCAACGACTCTATCGTTTGGTTGTTAGAAATTGAAGAACCTTTTCATTTAAAGCATGTAATTATGAGTTCAAGTTAACCTATGTTGTACTTGGAACCCAGTGCACTGTTCTTAATCAAAATGAACAAGTGATCAGGTAGTTGTAAGGTTTTCCAGCCTTCAGTAATCACATTTTTCCAACGCGAATCTTGCCCGTTGTATACGATCGCATAGTAGATCTCAGAACTACCATCAGATGGTGCTAGGAGGAGTTTCACCAGAATCCCCGTTGCTTTCAAGTGTGGTTCCTCCTGCTCCAAGCCTCTCGCTTGGGCAGTGACGGCATTTTCCCTTCTCCCTTTTCCTTCCCCAGTCTCCACCCTCTGTAGCAAAGGCAGCGTGAGGCCTTTTTCCAGCCTCCCAAGATGGGCCGGTGGCTCCTGCATCTGGTGCCACCCGTGTTACCTGGAGTGAGTGAAGACATCTCTACTCTCTACCTGGGAACTGGCACTCTGTGGATATATTTTTAAAGAGTTTTGATTTACACGGATAATAAGAGCAAATTTCAGCATACTCCAAAATTGTTTTTCTTAATGTATTTTACAAGCTAATTGGAAACTTGTAAACATGCCAACAGACTGCAGTCAGTTGACCACAGGTTGTGACTTAAATAGTATACTTTTCACGCTTCCTAAATTGTGTCTAATTCTTGGTGAAGCCGCTGTGTCCTTATTTTTATTCACAACACTTTGTAAAGTGAACACTGGAATTCTTCATTATTAAAGAAGGAACCATATATGGTGTTGTGCAAAAGTATTAATAGCCATGCTATCAGTGAGATTTTTGCCTTTTAAAAAAGGTCGTATACTGAGATCCAGGATAATTTAGCTATGTGTTTTATTTCTTATGTAAATGTAAATGAACAAAAGCTGGTTGTATCACATGATCAGGCTTTCATATGGCTGTTCCGGCTCTGGACCACACAGTAGGAGCTGTTTTACAGGAGGCCCCGAGCCTGAGAGCCTGAGAGCCGCTCCAGGCCCACCAGGCCCTTCGTTCTCCTTCCCAATTCTTGTTCTCGTTCTCAGCGGCGCCCCCTCCCTCTGCTCCGCCTCCATGTTTCCTACACAGCAGGTTTCAGTGATTCTGCAGTTTCACGCTCGGTTGTTAAAGGCTAACCTGTGTCGGAACAGTTAATACCTAAGAAAAAAATTTCAAGTTAGTCTCCTTCAAATAAAAATTTGTGGGTTAAGTTGCAGGCATCTCAGTAAAAAGAATTTTGATTAATGCACATTTTCCTCAGGAGGTCTTGTAAAGAACTAGTCTACCATTATAGTTGTTTTTGCAAAAATGTACTAGATTACCACAAAAAGCTTTAAGTTTTTATTATTTTTAAGTAAATCTAATGAAGGAGGAAGGTAAATTTAAAAAATAAATGGTATTGGCCTATGATATAAACTGTTAACAGGACACGTTAATTTTTTAACAGAAAAGGATAGTTTGTTTAGATGAATTCCTATTGTTAACAAAATGGAATTACCATCGTATTGTAAAAGTTTGGGGTTCTTTCCCCAAATGTATATGCATATTTAACACCATGAAAAAAGTTGCAGTTTGAGATGAAAGAACTATTAAAATTCTCTTAGTCCATTCCTCTTAAGCTATATTTTAGTAAGAATTTAAATTGACGAGCATATTTTTTATATACAGAATAATTTAAAGAACCTATCTAAAACCATATACGTCAGTGTGTTTTAGTGCGATAGATTTCTTAACTTTTATCATGTGACAGATCTTTAAAGCTGCAATTTCCTTGTTTTCAGGATGGAGAAGATTTGATGGATGAGAGTGTACTGAAGTTCTACACCCAACAATGGGAAGATTACCGGTTTTCCAGCAAAGTTCTGAACGGAATTTGTGCCTACCTCAATCGACATTGGGTTCGCCGTGAGTGTGACGAAGGACGGAAAGGAATATATGAAATCTATTCTGTAAGTTGTAGAATACCCTTCAAGTGTGTGTTTTCTGAGTGATACAGCATCTTTTCAGTTAGGGTATCTAGGCTAGTTTCCCTTGTTTTAATTGATTAATACATGACCTTTCATTTGTGGCAGGAAAGGTGAGTAAGTCTTGTTCTTAAAGGCAACCTGCATATTTGTGCATTGGTTACTAAAATCCCTTCTTTATTTTTCAATTATGTGACCCGCCGGCAGGTTTTGTGTAAATTTCCCTGTTTAGCACTGAAAGCCCTTTGTACAGGGAACACTGGAATTATTCTCTAGTATGAAAGTAAGGAATTATGGACTGTGCTGTGCAGAAGTATTGGTAGCCATGCTGTCAGTGGGGTTTTGCCTTTTAAAAAAGGTCATATGCTTAGGTTTACATTTCACTTGTTACTATTTAAATTGCAATGAAGGGAAGCATAGTTGTGTCACATGTGATCAGGTTTTCATACAGCTGTTCTGTCAGAGCCAGGCCCACCAGGGCCCTTCCCTGACCCTGTCCACTGGGCTCCAGGAAACTGCTGCCCAGAGAGGGCTGGGACCCCTTCTCTCCTCACTTCACAAAGCAACATGATGGTCACAGAGTTTAACATGGAGGGGTTTAATACTGCATGGAAATGGATTGTGACAAGGCAGCATTTGAATTACTAGATCATCACCTTCATCAGTGCATTCCTTCCGTCAGGGAAGTTGTTTCTAGGCCCATTGTTTTCCGAGTGTGAACCCCAGCCTGCAGCCTCTCCACACCTGGGAGCCTGTTAGGAGTGCTGATCCCTGGGCTTGGCCTAGACTAGCAAGGGGCTCTGAGGGGAGCTCAGCGGGGTGCGTGGGGTCAGGCAGGAGAAGCAGCAAGGCCTGCCTGCAGGTGATGCTCTGTCTAGGACAGGCGGACCCTTTGAACCAGTCGAGTGGGAATGGCAAGGTCTGCAGAGACACCACTGTGTCCAAGAAGGTTGTGTAATAGCAATGTTGCTTTACTCTTGACACATTTAATTGAAAGAAAAATGTAATGTATCACAGAGTCATGACACATTTTTATCATTTGTAGGTGGAGCTCAATTTCTATACCAAGCTATATTGCTTCATAATGGTGCTTTGTTATATAGCTAAAGTGCCTTTAACCAAACTCGCTAGGTTCATTGTTCTGATTTGAGCATGTTGTACCTCCCCTTTTCTTTTCCACTTATAAACGCTTTCTTATCAGTGTAGGAATCAGCATGATTTGGGTCAGTTTCTTCTTGGAAGAAAATACAAAGAAGTACAAATATACTTTATATAGAGTACGTTTCTCAAGATTTAACTGCTTTTTAAAAGACAAAAGTCGTACATTCTTAAATGCTTTAGTTACGATTTGAAAATACACAGCAATACATTTTTAGCAAAGGCTGGAAGCTGTATTTCCTATCCAGAAGATATCCAGCCATGTAATGTGAAAAATAAACATTTATTGAAGAAGATACAAGATTTAAGAAGCATTGTGCATAGGACAATGATGCCTCAGTCCCCTTCAAAGTAGGTACCTTGGGACTTCACACAGTTCTCCCAACCGCCATCAGCTACCCCATTGTATTTTCCTGAATCTTTCATTGATGGTCTGAAATCTCTTCTCTTTCAAAAGTGATTCTAGTTTTGGGAAAAGTGAGAAGTCACAGGGCATCAAACCTAGGTTGCAGTGAGGCTAAGTCACCTGGGTAATTTATGTTTCTCCACAAAATTCTGCACGAGATGTGATGCACGAGCAGGTGAATTGTCATGATGAAGCTGCCCATCACCAGTTGCCCGTAGCTGCAGCCTTCTCAATCATCCAGATAGTTTCCATGGAGGAATGTTCACGCTTTATGCAAAATTTGATACAGATTCGTTGCTCTACTTGTTCAGTCATTTTGAATTCAGTGGCCACACAGTACACATGCTCATTCAGCCACATCTACCGCCCTCGCTGACTAGTACAGTGAAGTCGTCATTGTCCTCGCAGGTGCATTCCAGTCCATTCTCTTTGGCTGCTGGGTTACATCAGTGTTGCGCAGACAGTTCTTATTAACAATGGCTGAACTCTTTTCTGGACAGATCTTGTATGTTCTTTCAGTGAGCCTGTTTGTTTAATTCATTTAAAGTTCAAGTATCAGCTGACACAACGAGTGGTTCTTACATAATAACCTCATTGTGTTTTCTAGAATCTCCAGAAGTTGAGGATGCTTTGTTATGAAATAAAAAGTTTTAGTTTTTTCCTTAAAATTATTTTTCCTCTTTTAATTATAAAATGATTTTGGTTTCCTTTCTCGTCAGCCAGCAGATGAGTACATTAACTGCATAATTGACACATGAGTAATTGGCAGGCTTCCCCCCCTGCACCTGTTCCTCTGCACCGCTCTGGTTTCCCTCTGGTCCTGCTGTCTTCTCCTGCCCAGCTCTTCTTTCTCCCTGCAAAGCGACAAAGTACCCAGCGTCATATCGGGCCTGTCTAAAGTTGTCTTAATTTAGAAAAGGATGTTTGGGAAAACTTATTTTCAAAAGTATAGTATGTCGCCCCTGACTGGTGGCACAGTGAATAGGCACCCGCCTGCTTACCCAAAGGTCACTGGTTTGATTCCCAGCCAGGGCACATGACCAGGTTGCAAGCCAGGTCTCCAGCCAGGTCCGTAGCTAGAGGCAGGTGAGAGGCAACCACACATTGATGTTTCTCTCCCTCTCTGCCTCTCTCCCTACCCCTCTCTCTGGAAATAATAATAAGTAAAATCTTTTTAAACAAATAAAAGTATAGTATGTCTTTCCTGAAAGGTCACAGCCACTGCATTGCCACCACCCCTGCCCCCGCCCCACCCTGTCACGCCTGCAGTGCAGAGGGCATAGGGCAGCTCTCTGTGTGGTTGTGTGCTCACACCAGTTGGTGTAAGTCACATGTTTACGTCATTCAGAACGCTGTATCTTACATGAACCCAGTTCTATCTACGGATGCATCTGGAGAAAGTAAGGCTGATTGCGTATATCTTGAAATGAATTTCCTAACAGTTTGTATTTGAGCATTAAGTTGTTATAAATTTGAATATTTCAACTGAACATACCTCTCAGCAAACAGTTTAAAAGTCATGCATGAATTACAATATTTCTCTTGGGGAGATTTTATAGTAACTTCCTGATATAATCTCTGTGTAAGTTTTTTAAACTTGTAAAAATTACCTTCATTAAATATGTCAGGTCAAAAATTAAATTGTCCCAAGGGGTCGTTTAATAGATTACATCTCCTGGTGCCCTTTAAGCTGATATGTACATTCTCTTTACATTCAAATTTTTATGTTACTTACCAGATGTGAGCTGATGAACATCTGTACTTTGATACCTTTTGAAGATGTGATTTTGGGAGAGTGGCTCTTACTTCTTTGTGATGATAGATTTGTATAAAGTTATCATCTAGAAACTAGAAATACTACTGATCAATATAATCAGAGATCCTAGCTGTTTCCTGTGACCTCAATGTTAGAAAAACATAGTAAAAGTATAAACGTTTCGTACTTTTCCTTTTTCTTTTCCTCCAGCTCGCATTGGTGACTTGGAGAGATTGTCTCTTCAGACCCTTGAACAAACAGGTACCTGCTTGTGTGAGTGGGGGCGGTTTTCCTTCTAAAATCCCAGACAGATTTCATTTCTTAGCCATTGTCTTCCTCTCTCCTCTGGAAGTCTCTTGAGGGCCTCCCATCTTGCACTGTTTAATGGGTTTAAATGTTGGAGAGGTGGGTAGTAACATGATGCGTTCTGTAGCCTGTAATCTCCATCTTTTTTCTGTGTCTTTTCTAAAGGTAACCAATGCTGTTTTAAAACTGATTGAAAAGGAAAGAAATGGTGAAACCATCAATACCAGACTGATCAGTGGAGTTGTACAGTCTTACGGTAAAGAGTTTTCCTTTAATTTACTCAGTTTTTATATCAGATGTCAGTAACAACAACAGTCCAACAGACTCATTTTAAAATATTTTAGTATTATTAAGAGTACTGTTAGCATTGACAAAGGTGCTCATAATTCCTTTTAAGTCATTGTGATTATTTTTGCTATTACCCATCATAAAATTGTTAGATCCTTTTATTGTACCCTATAGAAATTGGGTTGGAGTAGGCATTTGGGTTATTTTCTTTTCTGGTGTCATGCTGAATTACTAGATATATAATATGATAGTATCATTAATGGAGCTGAATTATAAGAAGAAGTTTTTATCAGCTTGAAAAATTGAGGTTGAGAAACCAATAAAGTAATGCAATATTTGAAAATCTTAGGTATCCTTGTATTTTTTCAAAGTCAAGGATTAATCTTTTCTTATTTTTACAGTTTCAGGAAACACAAGTTTTCTAAATAAACTTAATGATAATTTGAACCATGCTTGGCCATAGGTCCAAATTACTTGCTTTTGTATGTCTTTTTCTTTTTTCTTTTATGGAAACAGTGTACTTTAATACTGGTATATAACAGACTTTACATCTTGCCATTTCGCATTTTCTTTTTTTCTTTTTTCTTTTTTTAGATTATTTTTTATTTATTATTTTTAGAAAGAGGTGAAGAGGGAGAGGCAGAGAGGGAGGGAGAAACATCAATGTATGGTTGCCTTTCACCTGCCTCCAGCTACAGACCTGGCAGGAGACCTGGCTTGCAACCTGGTTATGTGCCCTGGCTGGGAATCGAACCAGCAACCTTTGGGTTTGCAAGCTGGCGCCTTATCCACTGTGCCACCAGCCAGGGTGAATCATCTTCCTTTTTTTTTTTTTTTTTTAATTTGATGGAGAAACATCGACTTGTTCCATTTACATGTTACTTCTTATATGTGCCCTAACCAGGGATCAAACTCACAACTTTGGATTCTTGGGACAATGCTTTTAACCAATAGAGCTACCAGGCCAGGGCCACATTTGTTTTTTTTTTTTTTTCATCCTTTTTTGGTATTTAAGAAATACATATAAGAACTTTTTTAAAGATTTTATTTATTATTTTTAGCAAGGGAAAGGGAGAGAGGCAGAGAGGAAAAGAGACATCAGTGTACGTTTGCCCTTCACCTGCTTCCAGCTAAGGACGTGGCTGGAGACCTGGCTTGCAACCTCGTTATGTGCCCTGGCTGGGAATCGAACCAGCGACCTTTGGGTTTGCAGGTCGGCACTTTATCCACTGTGCCACCAGCTCGGGCCTCACATTTGCCTTTTAAGCACAACTTAAACTGGATGCTACACATTAAGTATGTTATGTAAAAATGTAACAAAAAAATAGGGTAATTGAAATACAGTTCATATTTCTTTCTAGTGGAATTGGGGCTGAATGAAGATGATGCATTTGCAAAGGGCCCTACGTTAACAGTGTATAAAGAATCCTTTGAGTCTCAGTTTTTGGCTGACACAGAGAGATTTTATACCAGAGAGAGTACTGAATTCTTGCAGCAGAACCCAGTTACGGAATATATGAAAAAGGTAAGCTTAATACAGTACTGTAAGTGGACTTCAGTTCAAAGTTACTGCTATTAAAGGAATTTTGTGCAACTGTCTTCAGAAGTCATTCCACAGTCAGTGCTGCTGTATGTGTTGGTAGCATGTGCAAGTGCTTCTCATTTGACAAGGAGCTTTTCTAAATTAGCTTGATCATCACAACTCGGTCATAATAACTGTGTGACTTATGTGATCTGCACTGTCCCTCCCAGAACATATTTTGACATCTAGTGGGAGCCATGGTCTCACCATGTCAGGAGAAATAAGTATTTAACAACTAGTCTCAGATCTGCAGAATTTAAGCTTTCTTTTTCTGTTTCTAAAATACCACCAAACCTGGGCATATCTTCAGTCTGTGATAGAGGAGGGGCCCTTCTGACTCAGGACCCCACGAAGGGGCCAAGGTGGGCCTTGGATGCAGAGCCCTCTCTGTTCCAGGCAAGGTACAGTGAAATTCTAGTGTGGTGGTTCTTTGTTCTCCTTCTTGGGGGTCCAGATGTCTAAATTTATGCTCTGAGGAATGACCCGGGTCAGGAGTCAGCAGACTTTCGATGGAGGGCCAGATAGTAATGTGGTCAACTTTGCCCGGCTTGTGGTCTCCATGCAGCTGTTCAGCTCCACCCTGCAGGGGGAAAGCAGCTGTGGTGACACCCGCCCAGATGGGTGGGGCCATGTTCCAATAAAACTGCTTTCTTAGGGGCAGGGCTTGGCCCAGCTGAGGTGTGCAGATTTCCAGGGAGTCGGGGCCTGCACTGTCTGGGTGTGCTTTGCCCCTGGTGCTCCCTCCCCTGGCAGAGCACGTGGACTGCAGGGTCCGCACACTGAGACAGACGGTCCACAGAGGAAGAGCGGCAGTGCCCTCCGGCCTCGCCAGGTCCTGCCCCCTCGCTTGTGCCGTCCTAAGTGTACTCCCCATAGGAGACGGTGACTGAAGTGGGCCTTAGAAGTTGACGTCCTTGACAGATTCATGTTTGGTGTCTCAAAACCTAATAAAAATAGAACCCTACACAAGTATGACACTTGGAATGGAACGGTTCTGTGTGTATTTATAGTTAAGCTAGCTTTCTGTGCAGACCTGGAACCTAACCAGCTCATTCAGACTTTCGAACAGCTGCCTGACAAGTAGACTTTTGAAACATAATCTGTTTTGAATCTTTGCATTGCCCGTTGTTTCCTTCGAGGTTGGTGATGTCCATCTTTTATTGAACTTTGCTATTTATGGGGTTTTTTTTAATGGTATATATATTTTAAATGAGGCCTTTTATTTATCAAGGTGCAAGTCACAGTAGCAGGCAAGCCTGTCTTCCCATGGACTTGGTCGCAGCCTGCGGTCCTGTCAGTAGCTCCCTCATACCTTGCAGTCGGCTTGTTAGGCCAGCGCTACACAAGCACTCAAAGCAGGGCAGCCCATTCGTAAAATCAGGCATAGGACCAATGGCAAGCGGAAGAGCAAAGATTTGTAACCACCTGGATGATTTCAAGCCAGCATGGGCCTGCCATCCAGGGAACAGCAGCTTCCTGCGTGCTAGTTCTCTTCGGGGAGATTTCTTTGTAAAGAGGTTAAAGGTTTGGTCCAGATTCTATTGGATCTTATCAAACATGGCTTCCATCACTTTCAGAAAGTCCTTATGCACAGAATCTATGAGCACGAAATAGAAATTAACCAAGCGAACAATATCTGTACCTTGTTCAGAACTTCTAGCATGTCTGACTGAGGGTGTGCAAAACCAGGGGATACATTTTGTTCAGTAACTTAAAAAGAAACTATGTGTATATTGCAGTGTTCTGTCAGGAAATAGAATACAAAACTCATGAGCAATGTTGAGATCAACAAACATATACTCTGCTTTGGCAACCACCTTGTACTAAATATCCAGATTCTTTGGAGGTCTCTGCCCCTTTTTAGTGCTGTTAGGAATCTTCGAGTGGAAACATTTGAGGATCTTCAGCCTCTCTTTCTAAGGAACAGCCCTAAGCCACATCAGTGTGTCAGCATACCTTACTGTCAACATGTCATTGAGACTAGTCTGAGCTACAAAAACCTCAATGACTACTATAGATTCTAATGTCACTTAAAAAGCTTTAAAAATAAAATGCACCTTCATTTGCTTACCTTTTTTGTCTGGGTTATTTTTGTTTGTTTGTTTTTACCACTAACGTTCTAACAGAATAGACTGTCTTTAATTGCTTAATGTAGTTTTTTTAGATTTGATTTATTTTTTTTTTTAGAGGAGGGAGAAAGAGAGGGAAACATCAGTGTGCGAGAGATAACGTGGATTGGCCGCCTCTCAAGCCCCCATCTAGGGAGAACCTGACCTACAAGCCAGGCATGTGTCCCAACCAGCAATTGAACTAGTGACCTTTCAGTTAACAGACCAGTGCTCAATCCACTGATCCACACCAGCCAGGCCTAATTGTCTAATTTTATCTAATGATATTGAATTTAATCTTGGTATTCTAAAAAACTTACCTGCCAAGTGCAATGACCATCAAGAGCTCAACTTAAAATCACCAGATAACATAAATGAGGTCTTTCCTAAAACCTAGTGATACAGCACCTAGGACCTTGAGTTCTTTACTTGGATATAAAACAAATGATTACTGAGGCCCCTCCATCCTTTAAGGTTTTTGTAATCACTTCTGTACCAGTGGCCCTCTCGCTGCCTTGGGAGGCGTCTGTGGGATGCTGCGCCTTTTGTCGACCAAGGGGCGGGAGCAGATGCCCCCAGGATGAACCAGCCCTGTCGGGAAGGGGTAAAATTTATTGCCGAGTTGTTAGGAGAGATGAGTTTTTGCTTGTCCAGGTAATTACGTTCATCCAGGAAATGATTTAAGTTAAAACATAAAGTGATGCTTTGGAGTCTGCACGCCCTGTATTCCATCAGCTTTATCTCCTGAGGTATCAGATTTAATGAAACATTAGATAATGAAGCAGTAGGTTCTTAGCTTAGGACCTCTAAGTTAAACGTACATAAAGATTTCTTTTGTTTTTAAAATAACTTTGTGATCAGAAAAAAAATGCACGTTAACTGTAGGCTTTTTGGGAAATACAAGTAAAATAAGGTTGGAGCAATAAGTATGTATACTAAACTAAATTAGAATAATGCAATAACCTGTTTTATTCACTAATGATTTGCAGTGCTAACGTTTCATGTTTATTGGAAATATCTTTCTCAACTAAATATGCTATAATTTAATTAGTTCTTACTGGAAACTTTAAGTTTTTTGTACTTCTTAATTTGTAAATTGTTTCTTTTCCTGGTTCATGTTTTTATTTGGCCATACTTGATTTTTCCAGAGATCATTCTATGTTAAGGATATTGACCTTGTCATAACTACTACAGGTGTTTTTCAGGTTTAGTTTATTGCTCACAAGTAATTATTTAGAGTGTATATCAATCTAACTTCTGTAGTTAAACAGTTGTCCCATGTTATGACTTATTGGCAATTGCCAGTTCTAGTTTTTTTTGTTTTCTTGGCTGTTAGATGTTTATTCTTCCAGTTTAATTTTTCCAGATTTCTCCAAAGTTATACCAAATTTAAAAGTCATTTTGAAGATTATTTTTATAATAAAAATACTGTCTCATTTTTTCAAACCATCTGAATAATCTCAGATGATCACTGAAATGTCTTTTTTGCCTTAATAATTTAGTGGTTGCTCAGTGATACTTTACCCTGCACATGTCTGTGGTAAGGTGTATTGTAAAATATATGACTTTAATTAATTTTGCTTTTTTGTTAAAGTTGTATCTTTGTATTTTTTTCTTGAAGGGAATTATAAGAAATCGAGATATGTCAGTAATCCATTAGATTTTAGAGGCGCCTATTTAACGATTGGCAAGAGATTGGCCATAATGCTTTCCTGAAATTTTTTTCAAAGTCGAATTGCTAATGGTTATTTTCATGTGGTCATTTCAGGAATTAGTTCTACTCCCAAGTAGCTTTCAGTCAAAAGAAGTAGTCCTTGGCGTTCTGCATAAAAGGAAAGGACCCGAGGTTTATGAGCATGTCAGAGATGCTTCCCCCAAAGATGAAGGGTCACATATCTGAAGGGAAAAAATTGATCATTGTGACCTCATTCAGTTATTTCAAGAGGAATTTAATGGGAAATTTATACTGTAAATAAAATGGAACATATCAGTGACCCCTTACATATGACTGGCATTCACCCTAAAACCAAAGACTCCCTCTCCCCTTTTTTCTTAAGTCATATTTTATTGAGCAAGTTTGTGAGTTTAATTTGTCATTTTTCATGTAACAATTCTTCCCAAGTCATTTCCGCTGCTC
Source organism: Noctilio leporinus (assembly GCA_004026585.1). Taxonomy (NCBI): domain Eukaryota; kingdom Metazoa; phylum Chordata; class Mammalia; order Chiroptera; family Noctilionidae; genus Noctilio; species Noctilio leporinus. The sequence goes on from PVIW01002435.1 coordinate 145,325, forward strand.
ACTGGCCTTCCCTCTGCAGGCAGAGGCCCGGCTGCTGGAGGAACAGCGGCGGGTGCAGGTGTACCTCCACGAGAGCACTCAGGACGAGCTGGCGAGGAAGTGCGAGCAGGTGCTCATCGAGAAGCACCTCGAGATCTTCCACACGGAGTTCCAGAACCTGCTGGATGCCGACAAGAATGAAGGTGAGCTGTGCGCGCGGCCCCCTCCTTCCTGACGGAGATACGAGTATTCCCATCTGTGGCTCTGAGAGTGAAATTCTTGACTCGGACTTAGCAGCGTTACGAACATCAGTCAGGTTTTTAAATGATGAGCGTGAGTGTCTCCCTGGCTATGTGTTGATTTCAGGCCTCTGGAGAGATTCTGGGTATATGACTTTGGGGAAGAGCATCTTTCCAGTGTAATTTGAAATGTAACGTTTGACAACTTGGGCAGTAAGGTATCACCGCTAATTTTTTCAAAAATATTTTTCTTCTGAAAATTCTTCAAGATTAAAAGGCGATTATTTTGCATCTTTCTTACCCCTCCATGTTTTACTAGGATGAATTAGGGGCTAAGTAAAAGATTGATTTGGGGATTTGGGGTTTTTCTTCCTCAGGGCTTATAAGCTACCCATGTGCCCTACATATAATAAGTGAGCGATTGGAGGCCCTTGTGCGATTCGATTGTGTAGTTCAGCTGGATATTTGTATCTCCTTAAATTCATTTTTTGTTCAGATACGTTTGTGAGCACCTATTTTGTGCCAGGCCTAAATTTTATCTTAATGATTTGGAAACATCAGATGTTCTGTGATAGAGATTTTTTATGTCTATTACATTAGTGGATTTTCATAGTAAGGGGGAAAATTAAAGTTTTGTTTTATTTGCATGACTTCATTGTTATTCCTAGCTAAATATGTACATGCTAAATACAAAATATTGTAATTAAGTCTAAAAACCCAGTTATTTCATTTCAGGGTATTGTTCCTCAGTGTAAACACATACTTAGTGGGATGGGTATGCAGTGTTACTTAGTGTGTAAAGGTGGTGCCTTTTCCTTTCAGACTTGGGTCGCATGTATAATCTTGTGTCTCGAATCCAGGATGGCCTAGGAGAATTGAAAAAACTTCTAGAGACACACATTCATAATCAGGGTCTTGCAGCAATTGAAAAGTGTGGAGAAGCTGCTCTGAACGTAAGTATTACTCAATTGTGATGCAGTTGGGGCTGACCGCGCCCACTCGTGGCCTTGCAGGCATGTGCCCTGTGTACCTGTCCCCGATTCCAGATGGTGGGAGTTCCACTGGACACCCAACGAGAAGCCCATCTGGCTTCTTAAGGATGGTTTACAGCATTGTGTAGTAAACACCTTCAAACACTCTTCTCTGGCACTTTCTAGGCATTAACAATGTTTCTTCTTTACTTCTTCATATTCTATCACTGTTACGTTTGCCCACTAGAAGAAGCTAGCATAGGAAGAACGGATGTAAGCCTCCTGGAGCTTCGCACTGGCCCCCACAGGCCATGGGCAGTGCCCTTTGGGGACTTGGACCTGAGGACTGCCCTCTGGGTGAGGGTCCCAGGTCCTGGCAGGGCCTAGAAATGCGTAGCATTTCTCTGCCACTAACCCCACCGCAGGATGCGCATAGGGTTTTCCACCTGTGAGTTACCTTTAATTCAAGGAATGACACTACAAAGAGTACCACCTGTTTCCAGGACAGGTCAGTTGTCCCCAGTTTGGAGGTAGAGCATTTTCAATTTCTCTCTCTGGCATATATCATCAATTTGACTTAAACTCTTATAAAAGTTCAAAAGAAAGGGAAAGAAATGGGAAATAGAAGAGAAATGGAGAGAGAGTGTTGTGGCAGGGGGACACACGCACACCCCCTTGTGTACAAGGTCAACGGGGTGTCCAGCCTGGCAGGCGTTGGTGGAGTAAGGACCACTGAAAGAAACCCTGGGGAGCTGCGTGGATTCCTTAGGGACAGACCTGAGCGTTGGAGTGTTTTTTTTAGGCAGAGAGCTCTGGTACACTGAACAGAGGATGGTCATCAGCAAACCAGTCACCACTCCCTTCATTATTTCAAACATCAAAAATTCACGTACCTGCATTTTCTTGAAAATATATTTGATCCAGCCGATCTTTTCCTTCCCGCTTCTTAGCGTTCACCTTTACAACCGTGCCATGTCCCCTCCAAAACTCAGAACTCATGACTGCCAGCCACTGTCCTTTTGAACATCTTTTCCCTGCTTGGCACTCCTGGCTGCTCCTTACCTAAAATTCTGCCCTCTGTGTTGTCCCAGGGTGTGCCCGTCTCCATCTGCCTTTGTCAGGTTCTCAGGCGTCTTTCCCTGGATCTCAGGTGCTGAAGTCAGGGTCCCTTAATGGGTTCAGTGCCAATCCTGACTTCTCACCAGCCAGACTCCTGCCTGGATCTTCTGTAGGAACGGAAATCTTGAAAGTGGAGTCTGCAGACTTCTATGCCCTTGGGGAAGATTTGTCTTTCCATGGGGAATTCTTGACTGGCATTTTTTGAGGTATTTTTATTTTTACAAGTCCTGAATCTGAGAAAAATTGAACAAGAAAATGAGAAAGCATTGTAATTCTCCTGCCAGAGTAACAGTCAATACAGAGAAATTCCTGGTTCAGAGGAGTCCATGGATGGCCCAGAGCCAGGGCCGGGCACTGGGACTGGGGTGCACAGTGGGGTCGAAGGTTGTCTGGGGCAGGGCCCTGTGGCCTCAGTAGTCATCCGTCTTCCTTGTAGTGATGTCAGGTCAAAACCTTGTGAGTGTGGCCCCCTCTGCTGCTAAGGGTGAGTCTTTCCTGTGAATAAACATTAATATGTGATTGCGTAATACACTGTGGGAATGGTGTTCCAAGAAATAGCAAATTTTGAAGTCTGTAAGTTGATGATTTTGACCTGCAGTTTTTGGTAGTGAGTGGACCAATAATGTTTGCTGGCACTTCCTAGTGTTTGGATAGTTGCTGCAGGCTAACATTTGGTGTCAGTACTTTCACAGAGAAACAAAAGAGAAAAATAAGTGAACATTGTGAAATAATTTCACATGAAACCAGAAAGTGATCTAAAATCTGAATTGGCAAAAAGCATTATCCATTCCAACGCAAAACCAAAGGAAAGGCAAGCCGACACCATTGTCATCGCTAAAGAGCCACGCTGAGGTGGAGCAGTACGAGCACCGCTGGGAGCCGCGTCAGGATGCGCCGCGTGGTGGCCATCGGGCTGGGGAGGACGGGCCAGCGGAGCAGCGTGCAGGCTGCCGCCGCCGTGAGTTCAGCTTCGTGTTGCAGTGGTGAACTCGTGTGGCGTTAGCCCTCGGTACCTTATGTGATTTATACTCGCAGTTGTTTTCTGTTCCCTTGTAATTGTTCCCTTATTAACTGTTTGTATCCTAGAGGCCACTTTACATACTGAAGTTATCTTGTCACAGTGTGTTTGTTCATTGTAACTGTACACCTTCCACTTTTTGTTATAACAGAAAATCTCTGAAACTTAACTATAACCCTATCACAGAAAAACGATATAATGGTTACTCATTATTGATTAAAAAAAAACAAATAGTGTTACCAAATGCAAAATAGTTAAAACTTGGGGAATTCCATTTTTCGTTTGAAAGCTGAGGATTGATATCAAAGAAATTGGAAACATTTGCAAACCATTTAAGCTCCGTGCGCCTCAGGCCTCGTGTACCGTTTGGTGAAGCGACTTCCTCCTGCCCAGGTGCAGCTCCGTTCTGCTCGGGCTCAGGGTCACTTCCCTCAGCAGCCTGCCAGCTTGTCCCCGGGGCTTCTCCCCATCTGAGCTCTGGAGGGGGTGCCGAACCTGGTAGCCAGGCTCGCTGGGCCCACCCCAGCTCTTGCCACTGCTTAACCTCTCTGCCAGGCGCTTAGCTGGGACTTAGTTTCTCCATCTGTAAAATCGGCGCACAGATAGGACCAACCTCATAGGGCTGTTGTGACATTGTGACAGTCCCCGTACAGGCTTGGCGCCGCCCGGTGTGCAGCCAGCGCTCAGCATCAGCCACTCTGTCCTCATAACCACTTGGGCCTGTCTCCTCAGTCCTCTCCATCTGTCTCCTTGTGCATCATCCCAGAAGCCTCCCTGGTGTCCACCCTTTCCCGTTGTGATGGTCCTTCATCTGGAGATCCCCAGTTGCCTGCCTGCCTCCTGGCTCTGGCCATTCCCTCCTTAGTCCCCTTTATTTGACGGTGAAGTCTTCTGTGGGTGGCAGGCCTCTGCCCTCACTGCCAGGTGTGGAGCACCCACCCACCCACCCACCCCACCCTGTCCGTGCTCACACCTCTTCAGCTGCAACACTGCATTCCTCCACCCGCCTGCCAGCCAGCTGCCCGGTAGCTGGCTGGTCTGAATCCAAAATGGGAGGTTTTAACAACAAAAACTCGGCCATGCAAAGCTGTCCCAATCCCATTGAATTTTCAAGTGACTTTTTTAATCACTGTTTTTCTTAGAAGCTTGAAATTATTACTATTTTATTTCGGGTGCAGAGAATATATAGTATTGCATTTGTAAACAAAATGCCTATGTTCTGATGCTGGAACCAAAACGTTTTTCATCTTGTCAACATCTAAAAAAGCATCTACAGGGTGTGTGCAATCAATTGGCAATAACTTGGCATCTTTTTATTTCACATGATTATTAATTTTAAAAAACTGTTTCTAAGGTTATGATTTAACATCATTATTTCAGATATAAAGTATTAAATTCTGAGAGCAGCTGTCATGTCCAAAGAATACGATGTTAGAGCAACCATAATTTCTGGACTGCGTGCAGGGTCACCTGCTAAGGAAATTGCAGACTTCAGTAACATCCCTTTAGGTACAGTTGACAACGTGAAGAAGGATGCTGATCCTGATGTCGCCACACCAACAAGGAAAACGTGTAAGGTACGCAAGGATTACACAAGTCCAGGTATTAGGTATTGTACACAGAATCCAGGAGCTCATCCATGAAGATCCAGGAAAGTCAATGTGCTCCATAGCAAGAGAACTGCAGATGTTGGACACAATGGGTCACAAGATGATTGCTGAAGAAATCAGATACAGATCGTATGTTCTTAGAAGAGGCCAGTTTATGACACAGCAGACAAAGGAGAGGTGCTTTGAAAAAGCAAGGAAACTGCTAACAAAATGAAAAAATCCCAAAGGAAAAAAACCCTCTGATTTTCTTCTCCAATGCAAAGAAGTTTCAGCAGGACCAAATAGTCAACAGAAGAAACAACAGGTGGCTCCGTAAGAATCTTAATGAAGTCCCAGTTGTCATGAAAATGAAATTTCCTGCAACAGTGATGGTGTTAGGTGTTGTCAGCAATGAAGAAGATACCACAACCCTACATTTTTTCCCACAAGGCTTGAAGGTGACTGCTGATGTTTACCTTGACGTTTTAAGAGAAGCAGTTGTACCGTGGATGAAGCAAGTTGCAAATGAACGTCATTTGATCTTCCAACAAGATGGTGCACCAGCACCTAACACCAAAAAGGTGCAAGAATTTCTCAGTGTCAATGTTCCTGAATTCTGGTCAAAGGAAATCTGGCTGCCTAGTTCATCAGATGCAAATTCTTTAGACTATGATGTATGGAGCATTTCTGAGAAAGAAGTTAATAAACAGCCTCATTTGAATAAAGAGGCTGTTAAAGGTAAGATTGAAAACATGATGATGTCCATGGATAAAGAAAAGTTAGTGAAAGCGTACTCAGGATTCCCAAGTTGAATTGAGTCTATTATTGCAACAAATAGAGGCTTTTTTAAACAGTTTAAAAAATAATGACTGTTTATGTATTTACATACAAGAATAAATTTATTTCGAAATAGAACACTTTTGTGGTATGTTGTTTATTTTACTAACATTCTGCCACTTTATCACTTTCATTAGGTATATAGTATAGCACATTAGTACAAAATTTAATCCCCAGTAACCACCTTTTGTTTGTTTTCCCTACTGAAGGACCCCAAAATGTATGTCCAGACAGTACTGGATGTTCATAAAAAGTACAACGCCCTGGTCATGTCGGCCTTCAACAACGATGCAGGCTTCGTGGCTGCCCTGGACAAGGTGGGTGTGTGGACATGGGAGCTCGCGGAGGAGACCCAGCCTGCCCCTAACTGGGTTTCGTGTGCTCACAGGCTTGCGGGCGCTTCATAAACAACAACGCAGTCACCAAAATGGCCCAGTCGTCCAGTAAGTCCCCAGAGTTGCTGGCTCGATACTGCGACTCCTTGTTGAAGAAGAGGTATAGTGACTCTGTTTCTTAATAAACCTGTTCAAAGTCTCAGCTTTCATTGAGGAATTAAAATTGTATTACGTTTGACATGCACAAAATTGTCATTTCTGTATCTCTTGGGAAAATACTTTAAAGCTGATCTTTGTTTTCCAAAAAAATCCTTCATGCTGTGCGTTACACCTGTTGAAGACTTGTTGGCAGTGGGACCTGTTTTATTGGCTAAATGAAGTTCATTAGGTGGGTCATACTGGCTGTGGCGAGGTGGCTACTCCTCTGCTGCCTCTAGTGCTCCAGTCCTCGTAGCAACAAACCTGTTGTGGTGGTTTTCCGTGCCCCTGATTGTCGCTGGTTTTGACATTGATAACCTGTATCTTTTTATTTTTTCTTAAGATTTTTATTCATTGTTTTTAGAGAGAAGGACAGGGAGGGAGGATGAAAGGGAGAGAAACATCCGTGTATGGTTGCCTTTCATCTGCCTCCAGCTACGTACCTGGCTGGAGACCTGGCTTGCAACCTGGATATATGCCCTGGCTGGGAATTGAACCAGCAACCTTTGGGTTCACAGGCCGGTGCCTTATCCTCTGTGCCACCAGCCAGGGCTATACCCTTTTTATTAAGTCCTCAACTGAGGAAATTTTTTATTGATGTGAGAAAGAGAGAAGGACATCGGTGTGAGAGAAACATTGATCGATCTGGTGTACAGGAAGATGCTCAATCAACTGAGCCACCCTGCCAGGGCAGTAATTTACATCTTAAACAGGTCTCTACGGCTTGTTATTAAAAAGACTGAGCCCTGGTAGCACAGTGGATAAGGCACTGGCCTGCAAACCCAAGTCTCAATGGTTCGATTCCCAGCCAGGGCACATAACCAGGTTGCAAGCCAGGTCTCCAGCCAGGTCTGTAGCTGGAGGCAGGTAAAAGACAAGCATACGTTGATGTTTCTCTTTCTCTCCCTCTCTGCCTCTCTTCCTTTCTCTCTCTGGAAATAATAAATGAAATCTTTTTAAAAATTTAAAGACTGAGAATACCTCCACGTACCATGAACAAGACAGCCAACAAGTCTGGAGTTTTGGAGACTTGAGTGAAATGTTAGCAAACAAAACTTACGGGTGAGCTGAAGAGCAGTTCTCGAGGGCATGGCATAGCTTGGAATGTGTTACTGGAGCAGCAGCAGCAAATCTGACGCAGTTCACTGAACGTTGGTGTCCTCTGATGGGCATGGGCAATGGTTGATCACAGTTGCAAGAATTGAGCATTTGGGTTTTTTCTAATTATTATAGGATAGATCTCACGTATAACTTACAGACTCTAGGCAGACCTGCTGATGTATTCACTTTAGGAACAAAGATGGATTTTAGATTGGAATGCCTCTTTGGGCCTGATTTCTTGTTTTAGGCTATGTAATAGAAACGTTTCAATATTTTAAATACGAAGGTACCCTCATGGGGCCTGTTTGGTTGACAGATGGCCCAGTCGGGCCTCTTGATGTTCGCGTGAAGACCACTAAGGCAGAGGGCCATTGACGCCTGTGGTGGTGTCCGGCAGGAGGCATGGAGCAGTGTCCCTGCCCTCGTGGAAGACCGGGAGGGGTTCTGAGCTGGCCGCTGTCAGTGGAGCAGCTCTTGATCACCTCTTAGTTGGTGGCCAGGATCATTTTATGTGATTTACGGGGTCCTGTTTCTAAAGGGCTCTTGTATCTTGTAGTAAAACCTTAAAGGATTCGTTTCTCCAGAAATCACCTTTTGATTAACATTTCTTGATAGAATCTATTGGATGAAGTGGTTGTTAAAAGACAGCCATCTGTTTTGTAGATGTTGCTACAAACAGAAGGCAACACTTTAATAGTCATTAAACCCTTGTATTATCTTTCATTATTAGGCCCTTAAACTATATGCCTTTTTATTTTTTTGAAGTTAAAGCATATTATTGAGGCGATTAGAAAAATACCATTTACTTATGTTTAAATGGATTATATTAAAGGAAAACTTGATTCAGAATGTTTTTGAACTTTTTATTAAGTGGTTTTCATTGTGGGTGTTCTAAAGGTTGTTTGCCAGTCTCCTCTCCGATGCGACGTGGAATGGCCGTAGGTGGGAACGGCCACTCCCTCCTGATGCACCGGTCAGGCAGAGCCTTGTCTTGTCGGTGGTCAGACCCACATTCCCACGTGAAAGTTGGGCTAAGAGATGCCTATTGATGAAACGCTAATTTGTTTTAAATCACTGCCTTTTTCTTACATTCCAGTTCCAAGAACCCAGAAGAAGCAGAACTAGAAGACACACTCAATCAGGTGGTAAGGAGCTTACTCATCACATCCATTTTCAGTGGTCATTTATCTGATGAGTTGTTTTGAGTGTATTTATATAAGGGCATCTGAAATGCGGAAAGTAATGGGAGTCATTTATTGTACTTTGAACATATGTTAAGTCCAGACCAAAGCGATGCCGTTTAACCATTTTCAGACTATGAATGTATTTAAGGACAATGGGGAGTTTTTTCTGCCTCTGTGCCAGGCCAGCTACAGCAGGCACTCAGTGTGCTCTCTCGGTGGCTTTGCTAGATGGTGGTCTTCAAGTACATAGAGGACAAGGACGTGTTCCAGAAGTTCTATGCAAAGATGCTGGCCAAGAGACTGGTGCATCAGAACAGTGCGAGTGACGATGCGGAAGCTAGCATGATCTCCAAACTGAAGGTGAGGTGGTTATTTTCCTGGAAAAAATCCTGTTTTGAGTCATTATGAAAAGTTCTTAGTTTCCCCAAAAATACTATTACTAGTTGAGCAAAGCCATTCATCCATGTGCATGAGGACTTCGTACAGGTGAGCACAGCTGCCGCACTGCTGGAGACCTGCCAGAACCCTGTGACAAGGCCATGGTGTCCCCCCTCCCCCTTGGGCCCTTCTGTCCTGGCCCTGCCCAGCTGCTCTGCCCACCATCCAGGCACCGTCCCCTAGCTTCCTCACACCTGTGCTCAGCTCTGTCCTCACCCGTCAGAGCTGGGCACATGGCCCACCCTCCCGTGTCACTGGCTTCAGGCTGATTGCGTGTAAGGTTGTGTTCCAGGTTCATTCACCGCCTGTAGCCCCGTATCCGCAGGAGCACAGAGGAGTCATGCTGCTTTGCTATTGGGAAGTTCTCTCTTTTTCTTAATGGCAATATAAGGATTTTTTTAAAGATTTTACTTATCTTTAGAGGGAGGAGAAGGAAGGAAGAGCAGCATCAATCAGTTGCCTGTCACATGTCCCTGACTGCCCAAGCATATGCCCTGATGGGGAATTGAACCGGTGACCTTTCAGTTCACAATCCAGTGCTTAATCCAGAGTCACGCCAGCCAGGGCCAGAAGCTCTTTCTTTATTTGGCCGCCTTTATACTTAGCCTGCGCTTGTCAGGCTTGCTGACCTATCAAGTGCTGTTGTTTATTTTAGAACTATTCTACTTTGACCTGAAATTACAGTTACGCATGTGTCTCACTTAGCTTGGGACCCATAACAAAATGCCATCGACTCTACAGCCTAAGGTACAGGAGTTTATTTCTCACAGTCCTGGAGGCTGGTAATTTAAGATCAAGGTGCAGGCCAAGGTAGTTTCTGGTGAGGGCTCACTTCTTGGTGTGATGACGGCCGCTTTCTCTCAATGTCTTCCTGTGGCAGAGAGGGTGTAAACTCACCAGTGTCTTCGTAGAGTGGCTGGGCCATCGCAGAGGTGCACCCGTGTGGCCATGTGTAAGCCTCCCTGGGCCCTGCCTGTGCACACCACTGCTTTGGGGATTAGCGCCTCAATGTGGGAGTTTGAGGGACACAAATTATTCTGTAGCAGCCGTTAAGAGAGACAAATGTCATCTTTATATTCTACCAGTGTCATAGATCTTGATCTGAGATACTCAGATGAGAGTTACCATGTGTACGATAACTGTTCAGTTTTCAGCCCAGTTATTCAGAAGTGTATTCATCTTCACAAGTGCATGTTTGTGTCCAGAGCTGTAGCTGAATGGCACCAGCTTCAGTAGTTTTAACAGTGGAGCGTGTCATGTGCTGGGGTTTCTCTCCAGATCCCCACGTGTGTTCACATTTCTGTAGAAGTCAGTGACTCTTTTGGGATTTATTTCAGCAAGCGTGTGGCTTTGAGTACACCTCGAAGCTTCAGCGGATGTTTCAAGACATCGGTGTGAGCAAAGACTTGAATGAGCAGTTCAAGAAGCACCTGACGAATTCAGAGCCTCTGGACCGTGAGTGCCCTCGTGTTGACAGCTCTGCGCAGCCTGCCCTGGGAGAGGTCGTGCCCATCGTAGCTGATGAGAGAGGGCCCATGGGAGGGTGGAGGGGGCTTCATCAAGAAATCAGGGACAAACAGGAAGTTCCTTCCCCGGGCGCTGCACTCCCCTGAGTCGGGGTGACGTGCGCCGGTGGGGAGCCCGCAGCTGTGGCTCTTGGACGGGCTGGCGTGGCCATCGCTCCGTGGGCGTCTGCCCACTCGGGACTCCGCGCACAGGTCCGGGTAACCTTAGTTTGGGTCCATTCTGACTTTCTTCTTCAAGTGTAAGAAACTGACCTGGCTATCAGGTCCCAGGGCCAAGCTAAGAAAAACATGTGGCTTTGGGTTGGCGTTCGGGGCTGGGCAGGCTGGGCGCCAGGCCGGGGTAGTGGGTTGTGCTGACGTCCTCAGAGGAGTATCATCTTTTCCCAGAGGGAAGAACTGTTTTATCCCGTTGTCCACTTGACAGTGGCACCGTGGCCCTGTGGTGCTAGGGGGTCATGCCCCCACAGCCCCCGTTCTTTCCGTTTGCCCTCTGCCTTCGCTGCGGTGGCACAAAACTGAAGGAGGAAGTCGGGCCTGTGGTGTCCACGTTCCAAGTTAGAAGTGACATGAAAAGTTGCTCTTTGGCAGAAAAGAATTTCTGGCTCTCCACCTTTTACCAAATTTAATTGAACAAAATAATGTCATTAAAGTTCAGGTATTCCTTTTGTATTGAAGCAGGACTGTTATTGACTGTGTTTTACAAAAGCGCATTTCCAGTGTCTGAGACTAACGTGTCTGCCTGGTATGCGCCCACCCTGCCCCCACAGTGGACTTCAGCATCCAGGTTCTGAGCTCCGGCTCGTGGCCCTTCCAGCAGTCCTGCACGTTCGCCCTGCCCTCGGAGGTACGCGCGCCTTCGCGAAGGCTCTTTGGGGAGGCGGAGGCGGGGGCGGGAGCCCGCAGCATTGAGAGCCCCTGACCCCCTCCCGCCAGCAGCGCCTGCCTTGCTCCTGCGCGGGGGTCCTCGTCAGCACTGTGACGAGCCTCGTGACCGGTCCCACCGTCCTAAAGCAGGGCCCTCTTTTGATTATCCCCTCAAATGCTCAGTTCCCGTGCTGTGCAAGTGTCCAGCACGTGGCGTTTTCATGCTGCTTGGAGGTGAGGAGCCTTTCTGTAGCATGTGTTCACATGCTGCTGCTCTGTCCTCCAGCTGGAGCGCAGCTACCAGCGCTTCACCGCCTTCTACGCCAGCCGCCACAGCGGCAGGAAGCTGACGTGGCTGTACCAGCTGTCCAAGGGCGAGCTGGTCACCAACTGCTTCAAGAACAGGTACACTCTGCAGGTAAGGCCGGCCACCTTTTTATTTCGGAATATTTTTAAGTCTAAATGAAGAAGAGACCAACATAGGAATCAGAATCTGGTGATTGATGCAACGCAGTCTCGAGTTGAGTTTCTGAGGAAAGGGAACGGAGGTTAATAAGAGCATGAGTTGTACAAGTCAGAGGAGCTGGGGCTGGTCTTTCTGGCTGAGGGACAACTTCCATCATGACGGCACCGAGCCACGTCAGTTTTCTTTCCTTAAAATGACGAGGGTGTCCGTGCTTCCGCTTTGGGGGTGGTGTGAAAACTAGTAAGTGTTCGGTCCATTTCCTGCTTCAGGCAGCAGCTAAATAGCTGGAGCTTTCTGTGTTTAATTGTGTGAAGGTTCTTTTGTTTTCAACCAGCCGTGCCACATCCCAGTGGCTGCGGGTGCTTACAGCAGGACTGGGTTGTAACAGTGCCCCGTAGTGAAGGTCCTTCCCTCGGAGCCCCGGGTTCTTGCCACGCGACCTGGCACGCAGGGTGGGCCTCCAGCTGGTAGCTTTGCTTCTCCCTGAGAACAGTTCACTGGTGAGCTTAGGAAAGCATGGCAGCTCCGTTTTTAAATGTTAAAAATCGGCTTGAATGTAGATACTATACAGTTGACGTTTTGTTTTCTTTTGTCCACCCACGTAGAATTTCTAAGCTCATACTTGAGTCCCTAAAACAGGGTGTCAAACTCATTTTCACTGGGGGCCGCATCAGCCTCACGGTGGCCTTCAAAGTGCTCAGTGTCATGTTAGGACCGTGTAAGTGTAAGTACGTGCTCGTGAACAGTGAAGCGAAAAGAGGTGCCGGGTCGGACTCAGCCTGCAGGCCTCGCGTGCCACCTGTGCCCTCACATGTCGGTGCCCTTTCTTGACCAGCAGGCAGCTCGGCAGGGCGTGTAGTCCAGTCACAGCGGCGCAGGGCAGGCTTGAGGGCAGGTTGGGACCTGCTTTCCCTGCCCGTGCGTTTTTATTTAGGGTGCACTTTTTTTTTTTTGGTACAGTCAAAACTATCTTTTCCCAAAATGTCGCCGATCAGTTACAGCAAACAGAAGGGCGACCTCAAGGAAAACCCACTCTGGGCTCCTTTTGACTGCAGCAGCTATGTGGAAGTGGCAGCAGCTTCGATAAGGGCCACTGATTCTTTGATTTTTTAAGTAATTTCAAACCAACTTTGTTGAGTTACTTACATACAGTAAAAGGCACCGATTACCAGTGCGCATTTGCGTGATGGCAGATTGGAAGCAGAGGTAGAGCCACCACCACGCTAGGGGACATTTCTGTGAGATTTATTCGGCTCTGCATCATCGGTTAGAGGTGAGGGGCCTCCACCCCCCTGCGCCCTCCCACGAGCCATCGCCCTGCTGGGCCTCCTCCAGTCTCCAGGAGCACCGTTGTCCCTCCAGGGCACTCGCCCAGGCCTGCAGTGGCCTTGGCCAAGGCCTGCTGCTGTGGGTCACAGGGGAGAAGGACGAAGGGGTTGCAGGGGTGGGGGGCTCATTCACTGCAAGGCCATAGAGCCTGGCGTGGTTTCTGGAAAGATGTCTGCGAGCATCGGCGTTCGCTGTGAACCCTATCGGACTTCACGCTGGCCAGCACTAAGCATAGAACAATCAGATAGAGTTCAACATGCAGGTTGTTTTATGCCGATAATGTGCCGAAGGATCATTCTCCTTAGAGTTTGTGCAAAAACAAAATTGAAGGTAGATGTTTAACGTTTCTGTATATGCCACATGGGTGTACGTGTGTTTGTATAAATGAGTGTGGACACGTGTGTACATAGACAAAACTTGAAGGAGAAAATTCAAAATCATTTTAACGTTTGAAAAAGTGGGAAATGATGTCTTTCGGGAACACGCCACATTACAGTGGAATCGCACATACTGTCTGCCGTGCGTCACGTAGGCAGCACGTTGCTGGGTTGTGTTCCCTGTGTGTGAACTTGCCCTCTCTTCTCTGTGGGGCCGCAAAGGCATCAACGTTCCAGATGGCAATCCTGCTTCAGTACAACACCGAGGACGCTTACGCGGTGCAGCAGCTGACGGACAGCACGCAGATCAAGATGGTACCTCCCCTCTCTGCCTCCCTGGTTTGGTGGACACTGCGGGGGAGGCATAGAGGGTGCGGGGCTGCGCGGGCTTCGGCTTGAAACATGTGTGTGCCTATGAATAGGCTCTTCTTGCAGTATTTTAATACACACTTTTTTTTAGATTTTATTCATTATTTTCAGGAGAGGAGAAGGGAAAGAGACATCCATGTGTGGTTGCCTTTCACCTGCCTCCAGCTGGGGACCTGGCGGGAGACCTGGCTTGCAACCTGGTTATGTGTCCTGGCTGGGAATCGAACCAGCGACCTTTGGGTTTGCAGGCCGGCGCCTCATCCATTGTGCCACCAGCCAGGACTAATACACACTTTTTAAAACTTTAATTTTTTGTGTCTTCATAACACTTTAATTGAGCTGAACGGACTCCAAAAATATGCTGGGTGGGGAAGATCTCAAATGCTTGGGAGAACAGCCGTTTTGCAGCTTCTTCACATCTGAACTGAAGGAAAGGACAATCCCGGAAAGAGCAAGGTGCAGGTTGGGGCCCAGGGCAGTACACAGGGTCTGTGCGCTCCTGAGGGTTAATAGCCACCTCTAGGGACGTCACTGGCATTTCACCACGGTAACCACCTCGACACAGAGACAGTGGGCAGGGCTAGCCTCAAACCTGTCATTAAGTTGTTGGCCCAGAGTGTAAGACTGCCCACTGTGACCTCCCCAGTTTGGCATGTGAGATCCAAACATCCTGTGAGGTGACTTTCCACAGAACCCCTTTGTAAAAGTGCCTTTCAGCCCGGGGTCACACACACGTATGCGCGCACACACACACACAGAAATACACGAACAACATGCTTGTCCATCCACTTGCCCGTTCTTCACCCTGTTTGCAGCTAAGCTTTTCTTATTACTAAGCTTAAATTCTCACTTAATCTTCCAAGTAGTCATTTTTCTTTAAGACTTTATTCATTATTTTTAGCGAGCAGGGCAGGGAGGGAGGAAGAAAGGGAGAGAAACATCCATGTGTGGTTGCCTTTCACCTGCCTCCAGCTGGGGACCTGGCTGGAGACCTGGCTTGCAACCTGGGTACAATGTGCCCTGGCTGGGAATCGAACCAGCGACCCTTGGGTTCATAGGCTGGCACTGAACAGTTGTCATTTTCTATTGAGGTATATTTCACAAAACAAAATTGTGTACATTTTGAAATACACAGTGTAGAAGTTTCTCACAAGGTTGTACAAGTGCCATCACTGGCCGTTGGACTTAGGACAAGATCACGTGGATTTGTGGGTGGCTCTGCCGAACATGGAGAATGCGGTGGTCTGTGGACACGGGTGTCTTCCGTGCCTTCCAGTTGTCCTCATAGCTGTCAGGATACCAGTTTGTCACTTCCATGGTTAAGGTATTCTGTTATTTTGTTATAGGTTTGGTAACGGAGCATCTGTCTGTTGCTGCTGGAGAGAAATACAGTTGGTTATTGCGTGTTGACCTGTGTCCTGCAACCCAGCTCAACACATTTGATAGTTGGAATACTTTTTTGTGGATTCTTTAGGGCTTTTTTTTTTTTTTATACACAGTCATGTCATCTACAAACTCAGATAGTCATACTTCTTCCTTTCCCGCCTGGGCCTTTTTCCCTCTTGCCTGGTGGCCCAGGGCAGTTTTCCACGCGCTGGTGCCAGGCAGCGGAGTCCCGGTCCTGCTCCTGACGCGGGAGGCGCCCCTGCAGCTCTCCCTGGGAGGCGGGGGGCGAGCGAGGGTTTTCTCACTCACCTTTGTGAGATCCTGAGTTTGTTCAGTGTTCCTACCCTGGGGGAGTGTTGGGTTTTGTTAAAATGCTTTTCCTGCGCTGTGTGGATAGGTGTCCTGCGTGGGATCACTGTTGCCTTCTTGGGGTGCGCCCCACGTAGCCAGGGCGTGTGGCAAGGTTTCTGTGCCGCGGGGTTTGGTTGGCTGGAATTGTCTTGAGGATGTTGGCGCATTAGTCTGTCATTTTCTGGCATGTGTTGGTCTGGTTCCAGGGCCAGGTTTTCAGTGTGGATGAGGCATCCAGGGGCGCCAAGCAGGCATCTTGAAATTCTAAGGACAAAGCAAGTTTGCTCCCCTGCACGGAGGCGCCTCCCCTCCTCTCACTGCCTCCCTCCCGAGAGAGGGTGCCGAGGCTGGTGGAGGCTGGGGTTGCCCCAGACTCAGGAGCATCTGTCTGCACGCTAGTGCCGGCCTTGAGCCGGCACGTCCCCTGGGGGCTCGTGGCTTTCTGGTCGGACTCTCCACTGGGGTCTCAGCTAGTGTTGCGTGGTCACGCCAGCCCCCACGTGGGGACACGGCTGCTCTCCCCTCCCGCCTGCGGCAGACACGGCTGCTCCGACAGGCCTGGCTCATGACCTGAAACCTGTTGCGTCTGCTCTA
The DNA here is from genome assembly GCA_004026585.1 of Noctilio leporinus. Classification (NCBI taxonomy): domain Eukaryota; kingdom Metazoa; phylum Chordata; class Mammalia; order Chiroptera; family Noctilionidae; genus Noctilio; species Noctilio leporinus. Next base: position 161,595 of record PVIW01002435.1, read on the forward strand.
GACATGCACCAGCCGTGTTCTGATGCTGCTTTGGGCTCTGGGCAGGTTAGTAGGTGAGGGGCCTGTCCCTTTGACAGCTGTAGCCCTGTACCCTCAACCAGGCAGGGCCCTGAGGGCGAGGGAGGACTGATGGGTGCGGAGGAGCACAGAGCCGGGAGGCCCAAGGCTGCTCCAGTGCTGAGTGTTCGCCAAAGGAGGGTGGCGGTCGCTGGCCACGCCCCCTCAGGTCTGTGCCCGGTGTCCTTCCCAGTTCTGCCGAACATGCCCGCGTCCCCCACAGGCACAGGTCCCAGAGGGGCCGCTCATGCGGAGGGAGCAGGTTCCCGGGTTTGATGGGGATCAGCTGTGCGTGGCCTCGGGCGCTTACGGTGAACCAGCTCGTCAGTGGTGGTGTCAGGCGGGCAGGGCTGAACGGGGTTATGTCACCTCGACGTAGGTGCTGGGGACGTAGCCTGTTCAGGGAACCTCCTCGCAGCACCATCTCCTCTTCCTTTGAGTGTGTTTGTTGCTTCGGGTGACGCCGGCCTTCGGGAAAACGGGCTTGCCTGTGGGTCCTGCAGACAGCGCTGCGTTCTCCTTAAGTCGCCCTTTTCTCTAATTGCAGGACATTTTGGCCCAAGTCCTACAGATTCTGTTGAAATCGAAATTGTTGGTATGTTTGTCCACCTTTTTTTTTATATTACGTTAGGGGAAAAAAAAAAAAACATTTTCTGAGATGACGTAGCAGCTAACAACGGCTTCCTTACAGGTCTTGGAAGACGAAAATGCGAATGTTGATGAGGTGGAATTGAAGCCAGATACCTTAATAAAACTGTATCTCGGTTATAAAAAGTAAGGAAACCGGCTGAGTGGATGGCTCCCGGCGCCCCGAGCACGGGAACTGCGGTCGCTACAAGCAGCGGTCTGGGGAGCAGAGCCCAGTGTGGGCCAGGCGGGAGGGCATTGGGCAGTTCTGGGTATTTCTCCATGTAATGGTTTTGGGCTCTTTTTCATTTGAGAAGTTTGGGCCTCTGTGTCCAAGGGTCCCAGCTCGTTTCTCCTGAGCCTGGTGGGAGAGCTGGGAGGACCTGGGTGCCTGGCGCACAGCTGCCCCGTGACCAGGGAAGAACCGCCCCGGGGTTAGAGTTCTCGGAGCCCGGGGAGGGCAGCACAGAACCCTCTCACCCTCCGTCCTCGCCTGCCTGCCTTTCCCGTGAATAGTGATGATCACCTTGATTTTCTTGATAGTAAGAAATTAAGGGTTAACATCAACGTGCCAATGAAAACCGAACAGAAGCAGGAGCAAGAAACCACACACAAAAATATCGAGGAGGACCGCAAGCTGCTGATTCAGGTGACTGAGGTGCCCCCGTCGGAGGGCCAAGTTGAGTCCCGCTGGGCTCGTTCGGGTGCAGGGACAGAGGCCGTGGGCCCGAGGGACGGGCGGCTTCTCTGGCCAGAAGCCTGGGCTTTTCTCATTCCGTGACTGCTTCGTGGGTGGGAGCCGTTGCTAGAACTGCTCCGAAGACGGACTGTCGGTGGTAGAGCTGCCGCTGCTCGCCTGCCATGTAGGACCCGGCAGGCCCGTGCGCGGCCACGGCCACGGCCACGCTAAGCTGCTGGCTCTGCTCTGCCCGCAGGCAGCGATCGTGAGGATCATGAAGATGCGGAAGGTCCTGAAGCACCAGCAGCTGCTCGGGGAGGTGCTGACGCAGCTGTCCTCGCGATTCAAGCCACGGGTCCCGGTCATCAAGGTAACAGCCTGCGGGGCAGAGGCGCTGGGCGGACGGGCTAGGACAGGGCAGGACTAGGAGCGAGTCTTTCCTGAAGACAGGACTTGGCCACTCGTGTGCGGTAGCTTCTCGCAAGAGAAAACGACTGCCTTGTGGAGATTGGCACTGGGGTGCCGGGTCCCCGTGCTCAGTAAACACGCCCGTGCCCCCCATGCCAGCTGCTGAGGGAGGTGCAGCCGTGGGGCACCAGCCACGCTGCCGGGACCGTGAGGGCCAAGCTCTCTGGAAATGGCTTCCCGCTGACGTGACGCTGGGGTGTGCTGGGCCTCAGTGTCGCGGGTCAGTGGTGAGCTCACGTCACTTGCCGTGAGCAGCCTGGGCTCCTGGTGGCCGAGGGCAGCTCCTTTGTGTCTGGGGCGGTCTGGGAACAGAAGCAAAGCGGCTGTCCTTCCTGAGCCCCTGATGGAGGACAGACCACGCAGAGGGGCCGCTGACAGTGCCAGCCCAGGAGGCCCCGCGCCCACCCTTGCGAAGGAGGCTGTGGCCCCTGAGCCAGGCGGGGGTGCTGGGCGGCGTGGCCCCCAGGCAGGTGCCGAGGGGACTCTGTGCAGGAGGCAGGGGCGCGGCAACATGCCAACAGGGTTCAGGGGGCGACCTTGCTCCCCAGAGGTGGGGGCTCCATGGTAAGGGTGCTGTGTCTGCTTGGATAACCCGTGTCTTTCTTTGCTGCCTCTTCCTTTGTAAAACGACACGCAGAAATGCATAGACATTCTGATCGAGAAGGAGTACTTGGAGCGAGTGGATGGTGAGAAGGACACCTACAGTTACTTGGCTTAGCCCTGCCCGGGGGTCCGCCTGTGCCGCCACCGGACGACGACACGGTCCCCAGCAGCTGCCTGCCGCCGCGGGCCCCCCTCTGGCGGAGACCAAGACCCCCGGCCGGCCTCAGCTGCGCGTCTGCACTGCTCAGGATCGACACATTTCCAGTCTGTAAATAAGGACACCAGTGCCGTTTAACCTAATTTAAGGACAGAGGGACGACCTCCCCGCTGAGGGCTGCATGCTACTGCATTTCAATCAACGCATTGGCCACGTGCTCACGGCTCCGCCGGCAGCACTCGGAGAGGAGTCAGAAGGACCGTGTGTAATCTGCTCCGGAAACCATTTGTATAGTGTGTTTCATTTTTTATGTGTGAAAATAAAGCAAATTAAAGGATTTCTGTACAAGTTGCACTTGGTTTGTTTTAAGTTTGACTGGTTTCTACATGTAAATGAAAGCTACGTTGATTGTGCAGACGCACATTGCCTGCGTCTCCCTGCGTCCGCAGGCTGCGTTGCTCAGAAGGACCTTTGTCTTAAGATCGTAGCATTTTAAGCCCACTTGTCGTTTTTTTCCAAACACGGATGCTCATTTCTGTGACTTCCAGTGACTTAAGTGTGGGGTGTGAGATCCAGTGGCAACGTTGACTCCATTTGTCACTTGTGAAGGCAAACGGGGGTTGAGCTGCGATCCCCTGACCTGGGCCACAGGCCCCCTTCTCACAGGTGGGGAAGCAGAACAGGCCGCTTGGCTGGCGCCGGAGCGGAGGAGCCGGGAGCAGCGTGGGCGGCCGGCCCTCCACTGCCGAGCCTGGTCGGCCCTGGAGGGGCCGTGGGGCCCGTGGCTCCCTCGTTCTGGTTCTAACCAGCTGTTTAAACACAAGAAGCCACCGTTCAAGATGAGCTTGGGCTGCTCCCAGGGAAACTCCTGGGATCCCAGCACGGGGGCACGGGTCCCCCGTCCATACCCGAAGCCCCTGCGCAGAACCAGAGACCAGCCTGCCAGCGGTTTGCTCTGCGGCACCTGCTGGTAAGTGGTGAGTGGGCACGTTCCCAGAGGCGGGGGGCGGGGGCGGGGGGCGGGGGCGGGGGTGCTCGCTTCTAGCACCGGGACCTGGGCTCCAGCCTGCGTAGCCCTGTAACGTCATCTTTGTTCTTTGTCTGCAGTCGGTCCCATGGTCAGCTTGTCAAATCACTGGCTTCCTGGATGGAGGACAGAAAAAACTGGGAGGTGGTAGCAACGCCTCCCCAGCAGGCTTGGCTCTTGCCTCTTAATAGGTTCACATGCCTCTTAATAGGTTCACATGCCTCCTAAACTTCAAAGTAATAAACGTAGGCACGGCCAAAGGGACACGCAACAGTGAAGTTCTTTCAAGCTCCTTGGAGCCATCTGGCACATGACAGGTTTTTTAAAACATTACAGGATATAAAAAGTAATAACAGACTAAGCACTTAGGTAATGGTTTCCACACTTATTTATATCTTTTTTTTTAAGATTTTATTTTTAGAGAAGAGGGGAAGGTGGGGAAGAAAGAGAAAGGAACAGCAATGTATGGTTGCCTTTCACCTGCCTCCAGCTGGGGACCTGGCTGGAGACCTGGCTTGCAACCTGGTTATGTGCCCTGGCTGGGAATCGAACCAGAAACACTTAGATTTGTGGGCTGGTGCTCAATCCATTGAGCCATACCAACCGGGGATTAATATCCTTTTTTAAGTAAAGTTTATTGATTATGCTGTTACAATTGTCCTAATTTCTTTTCCCTTTGCTTCTTTCAACCCAGCACCCCTGTCTCTCCAGCAATCCCACCGTTAGTTCATGTCCATGGGTCATGCATGTAAGTTCTTTAGCTTCACCCTTTTCTATATTAACTTTACCCTGTCTGTTGTGTTCCTACCAATTAAGCTTCTTACTCCCTGCACCATTTGCTGCTTTCTCCCCCTTCCCCACCCCCCAGCTGATAACCCTCCAAATGATCCCCGTACCTGTAATTCTGTTCCTATTCTACTTAAGTCCCTTTAACGTATATAATAATTTGATGATGATGAACTCCTTTAGCTTTACCTTGTCTGGGAAGCACTTTATCTGCCCTTTGATTATACATGACAGCTTTGCTGGATAGAGTAGTGTTGGTTGAAGGTCCTTGTTTCCCACCACTTCAAATATTTTTTTTTACTATTTTATTTTTTTATTTTTTTTAAAGATTTTATTTCATTATTTTTAGAAAGAGGGTAAGGGAGAGAGGCAGAGAGGGAGAGAGAGACATCAATGTATGGTTGCGTTTCACCTGCCTCCAGCCACAGACCTGACTGGAGACCTGGCTTGCAACCTCATGTGCCCTGCCTGGGAATCGAACCTGCCACCCTTGGGTTCGCAGGCTGATGCCTTATTCCAACAAGCCACCAGCCAAGGCTCTAACCTTTGGCACTTTAATTATGATGTGTCTTGGTGTGGTCTTTTTTGGGTCTAGCTTGTTTGGGACTCTGTGCTTTTTGGATTTGTAGTCTATCTCCTTAATTTGAGTTTTCTCTTTTCTTCACACAGGTTTTCAATTTTTTGCCCTTTTTTCCTTCTGGCACCCCTATGATTCAGGTGTTGGCACATTTAAAGTCATCCCAGAGATTCCTAATTCTCGTCTTATTTTTTTTCAATTTTTGTTTCCACTGTCTGTGCTGGTTAATTGTTCATTTCTTCCTTAGGTTTCAAATAGTTGATTTGAAGCCCATTTTCCTTCTCTTCACCATTGGTTTTGTGTTTTCCTTTGTTCACGGCCTAGCCTTCACCTTTTCCCTTACGTGTTTACCATATGTGTATCTGTCAAGTCTGTGAGCGTCTTTATTGCTGGGATTTTTAACTTCATCTGCCAGGCCGGCTGCTTCTCTTCTGCTTAGTTTGGCCACTGGGACCTTGATTTGTGCCCTTTTTTGAGTCTATTTCTGTTTCCACATCTTGATAGGCTCCTGTGTTTGCCTGTGTCTCAGGTGGAGCTGTCACACCGTTAGCTGTGTGTCGTCAGTACAGGCGACCGTTTTACCAGGTTGTGGTGCTGTCTGTGGGGGAGGGTCTGAGAGGGGACAATTCCACTTGCTCAGCTCCCACCTCTTTTTCAGGCACGTCTCCCGCTTCCCGAAAGGGGCTCCTCCGGTTCTGTGGTGCCCAGAGCAGGTGGGTCTGTGGACGTCCCAGGACCTCAGGGCCCCTGTAAACAAATGAACTCTTCCCAGTAGTTCCTCCGCCCCAACCGCCACTGGTTTCCACAGTCAGAAAATGTAACGTGGCTTTTTCTCTCTCCCCCGGCGGTGAGCCACGCGATCTGGTCTGGTGCCGGGAGCATTTAATAGGTGCCTCTACTGTGATTTCTCTTCACCGATTGATCCCAACCCGTCACTGCGTCCTCCTGACCCCGACCCGTCGCCGCAGTCTCCTTCCTGCGCCAACTTGTACAGCTGCCCTGCTCACCTAACGGCTTCCTGTGTGTCCCGGCCTCGCCCCTCCTACCTGCCTGGATTAGTCTTTCTTCTGTCTGTCTGTCGGACTTTAGTGCAATTCTACATTCAGGAATTTCCGGATGTCTCTAGTTTTGAGGTAGATGTGTTGTTTTTGGTTGTGGGAGGAGACGCAGCGCGTCTGTCTAACCTCCATCTTGGATCTGTAATCTGACCTTTGGCATTTTAATTGCGCATCTGTGGTCCTCCAGGCGCAGTTTGTTTGGGACTCGGTGCTTTCTGGGTTGCATGTCTGTTTCCTTCACCAGTTAGGGAAGTTACCTTCCATTCTTTTTTCAGGTAATTTTACCATTTCTTGCTCTTCTTCTCCTTCTGGCATCCCCATGATTTAGATGTTGGCACATTTGGAGATGTCCCAGAGACACCTAACACTGTCCTTGGTTTTTCTTAATTCATATTTTCTTATTATTGTGATTGCATTTCTTCCTTGAGTTGCAGATCTTTGGTTTGAGTCCCAGCTTCCTTCCCTTCTGTTGCTGTCCTGCGGATTATTTATTTCGTTCAGTGCAGCCTTTACTTCTTTATTTTGTGTCTACGCAAGTTCTCTGAGCACCCTGATCACCAGTGGTTCGAACAATGCATCTGATAGGTTGGCTACCTCCGTTTTGTTTAGTTCTTTTTCTAGGGTTTTCTTTCATTTGGGTCATGTCTTTGTCTCAATTTAGCAGCCTCCCTGTGTTTGTTTCTGTGCATTGCGTGCAGCTGCTCTGACGCCCTGGCTTAGCGTGGCCTGCGTAGCAGAGGCCCCTGGAACCCCATGGGCGGGCTGCCACTCCACCACTTCCTTTCTGTGGCCGGGCTCAGAGGAGGGACAGAGCCACCACCCGGCTAGTGGCTGTTCACCTGGGTCTCACCCCTTCACAGCCACTTCACCCCCTTTCCACGTGTGTCTGGTACCCTTCCAGCTGCCGTCCTGGTGGTGAGTCCCGGAGTGGGTGGGTTCGCAGACATTCGAAGACCAGGCTGGCCTTTTAGGTAGGAGAAGTCGGGCAGCTTCTCTGCTGCCCCAACCCCCACTGGTTCTCACAGCCAGAGGCCGTGAGGGTTAACCTCTGAGTGCTGGAGCCCGGGGCTGCCTGGGCCGCCGGGGGCAGGGATCGCTCACGCACAGCCGCCCCCCCGCCCATTGCGACTGCCCCGACCTCCCCTGGCCACATTGCCTGCGCACCTCGGCCTTGTCTGCATCCGCTGTTGCTATTCTTTCCGTGGTTGCGCAAGGAGGTGGAGCACATCTGAGTTACACCTGCATCTTGACTGGCAGTGTCTCCACACAAACACGGCTCAGACGATTCCCAGTGTATGAAGCAGGGGAGGGCAGGGTGACCCCCAGAGGCGCCTGCCCCAGTGACTAGAGTGCACATTTCCTCCCCGTGGTTCCTTAACAGCCTCTGGGACAGGCACCCCTGGGGCCACATTCAGAACTTGGGTGGCGCCCCATCCGGTGAGATACTGCTGGTGACCCAGTGGGGAGGCACCTTGGCCAAGGACGTTCAGGACCAGAAGCAAGGGAACAGGGATGGGTGACAAGGCAGTTACCCCCCTTGCTCCTTCACCTCCACCTTAGGCAAATGAGATGCACCCCACCCCACCCCTATTGAAACAGCACAATAACTTCTTGAACCTTATTCCCCAAACAATGTCCTCACCTAACAAGGATGGGCAGGAGCCTGGGAACGCAAAGTAGAGAATTGAGTGCCCCAGTGTGCCTCCTGGAGAAGCCCAGGTGTCCCCAAAACCCTCCAGGAAACTGCCCCAGGAGCAACCAGGCACCGCCCGTCTGGCAGAGGCCTATGGCGCAGGTGCACCATGGACCTCTCCCCACTGGGGGCTGGCCAGGCAGGGTCGGCCCCTGCTCACCAGTTGGCCGGGGTCAGAGGGCCTGTGTGGGTGGTTGTCAAACACCAGACACCAGCTGTGCCGCTGGCCAGTCCCTGCGCGGACTGTAGCAAGGGGGCCATCAAAACCCAGTAGGGGGTGGAAGGGCTGGTACAGAAACGACACAGCTGTAATGGGAAACGTCTTCATGGGCTGATCACTACACGACCGGCCTTCTTGCTGTACAGTTAGTACCTGACGTGTAGAGGAAAGGTTTTACCACACGCAGGTGAAGACAAGCTGCCCTGTGTGTGAGTAGTTCCACGTCTAAAGATGCTCCTGTTCTCTTAGCAACCACGTTGCGCAGCTGCCGAGGTGGCTCGAGGTTACATCCCTGCATTTCCCGTTATCCAGTGGCCACGTGATCACTGAATCCTCAAGGTGAGTGGATTTTTTTTTTTTAACCACTGCATGGAGATGGGGATGCGCTGGTCTCTCATGGGTCATTGGTGACAAGGGGCTGAGGGAACAGCAACCATTTGCTTCAGCTGAGTCCAGTAGGACTCCACAGCCAACCGGGGGACCCTTTCTTGACGACCTACCAGCCTCCATGATGCAACTTGGTGTGTTTTGTGGGGCAGGGGCAATGGTGAACACCTGGGCACAGATGGGCTCAGGACCAAGGTACCCGGGAGGCTGGGAGCCGGAGGAAGTGGACAACATTGAAAAGTAATTAAACAGCAGTTTCTGGGTAGGTGGTTATCATTGGTATTAAAATGTAAGGCATAAAATGTGGATTGAAAACCACTTTGAGGAGCGGGACAAGGTTACGTCCTGGTACCCGAGTGAGTGTGCAGACCAGGTACTGCCTGGCCCTGGGTCCAGGCTGCTGGAATTGTGAGTAGTCTGACCATCAGGAGAACCCCAAGGGACCAGCGGGCCACCAGCCATGGGGACAGTGTTCCTCGGAGCCGTGTAATCTTCCTCACCCTTCAGTTCTGATACAGCCCTTGCGACAGACCCCTGCCACTTGGCTGCTCCACTGGTAGGGAAAGAAACAAGACAGCCTTGATTTGCAGCCAGGGGGTACCTCTGTACCCCCTGCCCAGTAGAAAGGTGGGCCTCATGCAGACCTTCTCTGCTATGAAGACGCCCAGGATCGCAGTGGGTAGAGTGAGTGGGTGCGTGTCCGGAAAAGGCACATGTCTAGCCAAGGAACAGAAGGTTGCTATGCAGTAAGCATGGCTGCTGTCTGTCTACATGCATGTGTCCCGAGGCTGCCTTGGAGTCTGGTGTCCAGTAAGCACAACTCCCTGGGGGCAGGCTGGGAGCGGGAGGGGGTGGCTGGAAGAAGCCCTGTCCTAGCTGCCCCGGGGCTAAGCGTGTCGGTACCCTGAGCACCCAGGGTGGAGCAAGGCCCTGCACGCGAACCCAGAGCTCTGTGACTCGGTCAGCAGCAGCCACCTGGGCACATGGCACTGTATCCTGGCTGGAGAGTGGCAGAACCTAAGGGTAGATGGCACTGGAGGAGACTAGCACACGAGGCCAGACTGTTTTGCTGCCAAAGCTCAGTGGCAAAGTAACATTGTTGGGACTGACGTCACTGCGGCCTGTGCACGGATGCCACACAAACCAGACTTGTCAGCATTGCAGAACTGGAACTGAAGGTAAGTTGAACCTCATCAGTCTGGGTACAGGTACTTCCCCGCTGAACTACATTACTTCTATGACAATAGTTACAAGGTTCCCACAGGCCTAGAAATGAGCCACCTTGCAGGGAACGCTGCAGCCACTGGGCTGCCTGCCCGCCTTGGCCCGCCCCATCTCAGGTAATGTTAGTCACCCCTTCGCATGCAGCTGCTTTGATGCCACCCGACACCAGGGACAAGTTCAAGTATTCTTTATTCAAAGTTGAAAACGTACCAGACTGCGTCATTGCAAAAATTCACTGGTACAAAACCTCTTGCAGCTGGTGAGAAGGCAACACGAAGTTGATCTGGAAACCCAGCACTAGACGTTACGCTTACAGTACTTCGCAAGTCAGGACTTCCCGCTGCGTTTCCTCGCGCCGCAGCGCCTGCGGTACTGGAGGCTCCCGCAGCTCAAGGCAGCGGTCCCACAGGAGGGGAGGAGGTAGCAGACGTCAAGGGATCTCCATCTCCCGTTCAATGCCCACGTACTTCAGGGCGTCGGCCTGGCTGTACCTGCAAGATGACAGGTAAGACTGCAGCCACCCACTTCCTTTCGTGGGTGGGTGTGAGAAGGTCCACAAGGACAGGTACCCACACCCGAGGCCACCAGCTGTACCACCTCTGGTGGAGGGGACCACCGCACCCTGCGCTACGCAGACCTTCAGGGACGCCGTGTGGGCCCTGTTGACAACTCGGATCGGCAGCAGAGCGGGTCTGCATGGATGTCTAGTCAGCCGTGGGACCGTCCCAGGCTGCCTCTGACTGCGTGCCAGTAAGCGTTAGTGAGGTGGGCAGTTTGCCCTACAGTCTGTCCTGCCAGCCCAGTGCCTAATGCTATGAACACTGCCACAGCCCGTGTCCTCAGCTTCTGGAGGCTGCCATGCAGATCCAGAGGGTCAGCAAGTAGGACATCAGCCATCGCTGAGGCCTCTAACAAAACCCACCAGGCCACAAACAGGGTCCCTGCATCCTTTCCAACCCACCGTTTTCGAAGTCGCCAGAGCTGGCACCGTGGACGTTACATGCTCAATACCCTGCCCAACGCAAACCATGGCCCAGCCTAAGTCCCTCCAACAAGAGCCAGACAAAAGCAGGAAGACCGCCTCTGTCCCGGATCCAAGTCCACGGTGACGTCAACTGTGCTACCAACCTGTAATCAAAAAACAGCTCCTCGCCAGTCTGGATGGCTCTCTTCGCAAAGATCCCGATCCTGTGATCACCGTTGACCATCATCACTGCAGAGACACACACGCAGGGTTGGTCACGGAAGGGACTCAGTGACATGCAGCAGAGGAACAGATGGACTGTGTAACCATCCATCACTGGGGTCCCAAGGTCAGCCAACAGCACCACTTCGTCCAGAGGCACCTACCTTTCGCGTAGCAGTTGGGGTTGACCGAATGGTTGGCGAAACGGATTTTGTTCCCCTTGCGGGTGGCGTCCACCACAAAATCTGAAGGGGATAAATAAGCACAACGCAGTGAACGGCTTCAGCGTGGGATCAGCCCACACAAAGCTCCAATGGCTCCACACGTGCAACTGTTCATAGCTCTTCAGGGTTTGCTTTCGAAAGCAAGTAAGTAAACCACGCAGCACAAAAGGACGTGTAAAAAATGTATGAGCAAAACATGGCAAAAAGTGGAGTCTGGCTACATTCTTCACAACAGTAAGGAAATCAGCATTTTCCTAACTGTAATCAATCTTCAGTCTGTGGAACTTGTTCACAGGAAAAAATGCATCTGTCCTGGTCTCAGGCCAAGGGTTATGGACACATCTTGGGCTTTTTCACCACAGGACACCCCACCGGCGACCTCAGCTGGGACAGCCATGTCCTCCCTTGGCTCCGAGTCCTGCGAGGACGCCTGGGAGCCCTGACTGCAGGGGCTACGGGATGCGGTGCCCTCCCCCCCCCCGGGGCCAGGGTCACTAAGCAGGAGGTGTGCCCGGCTGGTGCAAGACCCCTGTCATCACTGTCCCAGGGCCAGCGGCTGGCGTGGCACAGCACCCACGTTGCCCGCACAGAACCACCCCGCAGCTGTCACCTGCGGGAGGAGCCCCTCGGTGGCCGCCTGCGCCTCTCCGGGCACTGAACTGCGGGCTCAGAACGCAAGCCAAGAGCCCACATGGCGCCCACGCTGCACACCCAACTCAAATGTGACGCTAACGTACCGTTGTTCAGGTTGAAGAGAAAGCTGCACATGTACTTATCGTACACTTTCCCTCTTCTGTCGGCTTCATCTTGGGAAATTATCTGAGGACAAAGGACAGGATGGTGCTGGATTAGGCGCACGCCCTGCGGGGAGCAGACCCTCCGGAGGAAGCCCCCAACAGGCACTATGGCCACCCCCCCATTCGGCCTGCACGCGGCTGTCACAGACAGTGGCTTCCAGGCCTGGGATTCAGCACTGTTTCCCTGTCACAGTCACTACACTTGGAGAAAGTGACAGACAAAAGTGTTTTACTGAACGGATGATTCAAAGGGTGGCCTGGCTTGCAGTGTCCGGAAGAAGCCACAGTGTAACTACAACCACCTAAGGTAAACAGTGCTCACTCCTCAGTCCTTGAATGAGGCCATGGATTAAGCAGGACAGACGCTTACAGCACAAACCTGTTCCCCCCTCATCCCAGAGACACACGGTATACGTGCCACCAGCACCAAAGCAGCCCCGTTCCCAAGCACACCAGACCCCCCACCCCCACCCCCCGGCGCAAGTCCAGGCTGAAGAAGGCATCCTGCGTTACTTCACTTCTAACCAGGACCCGCCGCACATGCCCATGATGACCCACCACAAAGGGGCAGCACGTGGCAGCTGGCTTACCTCCCCACAGTACTCCGAGATGAACTCATTTTTCTGCACTGGGTCTTTGATGAAAATGCCCCAGCCTGCCACGTCGGACGGCGCCAACAGTAAATGCTGCAGAGCAAAGCATAATAACCATTTCACCAAAGGGAGCCAAGGGATCGGCTGATAAGTGAGACCACAGGTGAAGCCCGTGATCCCCGCCGGAAGCCAAGTGCCCTGAATTCACAGCCTGAACGCCTAGGTCAGCACCCCCTTTGGCACTTGCCAGGGACTGATCAACTGCAGGAACTTCGCCCTGGGTTTTTGTGCATAAACGGAATGTACACTGTACCTCCCAGAAAAAAAATCAACTAACCATGGCGGCGCTGGGCCCCTCGGATGGCCATCCTTCAGCAAGGCACGTGCAGCGGTTGCCCTTGCACTTCCAATCATTTCTTCAGCCCTTGACCCCCTTAATGACCCATTCTCAACGGCATTTCACAGAAGGACCCCAAACCCACCTCTCCACACGTCCCCACACTTCCTCTATCACCCGCTTCACCACTTCCCATTCAGGCCTGTGGCTGCTTATTCCCATCCAAGCCAGCTCTTCTGACAGCCTGGAGAACTACCAGGAGGAGGTGTTCTCATCAGCCCAGCATTACCTTCTCAGCAGACAACCCCCTTGCTGTCCACCGTGCTGTTTTCACCCCAAACTTGTGCCCTTCACAAAGGCCCCTGATCTCCCAAGCTCCCAATGTACTCTCACATCAATCCAGCCTGGACCCCCTGTCAGGGCACTTTCCCAGAGATCTCCTTGACCAGAAACGCCACTAGCTACACAACCTTGCAGAGCATGTGAAACCCAGTTGGGAAGAAATATCTACCGTCTTCTGTTTTCAGAGTTAACAGGCGTGTCTGTGTGGCCAGCACTGCCTGCTTTCCGGACAAACCAGAAGAGACTTTGTCCTACAGGTGAGTACAAGGTGGAGGAGGCAGGATGGGATTCCAGGGCTCACCCTGGCAGGGCCATGCAAAACTGGAGCACACCAGCGTGACAGAAGGACCAAGAGAAAAACGGTCTTAACTCTTGGCAACATCAAAGCCAACCAACAGTCTTTTGGAAGGAGGGTGTCACGAACAGTGACACAGCAGCTTAGCCACACTGCACAGGGTCTGTGGCCCAAGGCAGAGGTGACAGTGCCTCAGGTTCCTGCTCCCCTCAAGTCCTCCACCTCTGGATTTCCTGACTTAGAAAATGGGGGTCAGGAGGACTTAACAATCTTGCACACAGGTCACTTAGCCCAGCGCCTGCTACATGACAAACGTCAACTAACACTGAAGACACACACCATGGACCCTAAAACAAGTAAGACACTGACCTTCCTCAGGATCCCTGCTGGTTCCGATCCCTGCTGGTTCCCTTTGCTTAGGAATGAATATCTCGGTTGCTACAATTAAAAGTCCTGCCTGCAACTCCCAGTTATACACTTGCTGCCTGTGATGTTTTCAAGGTTATTAAAAGAACAAAGTTACAAATACTACAGTGGGAAATTTTATCTCTTTAGTCTCAGCACAAAAGGGAAAATGGCTACCATTTTCAACAACAGGTCTCTCTATATTCTGATGGGAACACCATTTATTTGCATTAAGGAGACAAGATAAATGACTACATTCTATTCACTATGTAAGAAACTCAAACCATCTACTAAAACAACTGGAAAAGCACCTGATTCCAAACCTGAAGCCAGTCACAGCCACCTCTCAGAATCTCCTGGTTCCTCATGCGCCCAGAGGACCACCCAGGCCCCACTGGCAGCAGCCCCAGTCCCTCAGGGGCCACCCAGCCCTCCTCCAGGTCCCCTCGCCCCGGATACCTTCTTGGAGCCCCGCTGGATGCTGCAGTTCTTGCAGGACACGTTCTTGCTGTCCCAGTGGTCAGCAGCCCCGCACGTCAGGCACAGGTCGGGGTCGCACTCCCGCACGGCCAGGTAGCAGGGGCACTGCTTGGTGTTGCACTGCGCTTTGCAGCGGCAGCCGGGAAAGCGGTTCTGACCTGCAGGCACAGCCCCCGGCCTTACCGAACTGTGGCGGCGTGGAGCCCTCACAGCAGCCTCCCTGTCCCGCTGCGCACGAGGAACACCATCCTGCGTGCCCCAGCTTCTCGTGCACTTTCATTCCACAGCAAGACCCCCCCCTCCCCACGCATTCCTTCGTTCTGAACGTTGAACCCACCCCACTTGGACAGCTGCTGGTGCCCCGAGACTATCTGGGTAGCTCTTTCTAGATCCCCCTACATTCTGTGCTAGCGTCACTACGATGTCATTTAAACCACCAAATAAAACCAGCTCCTTGAATCCCATTTTGCCTAACCTGTCTGCGTTACACGCGTCAGCCAGGACACGGTGCCAGGCAGCTCCGGGGCCCCGTTAACTGGTGGCCTTCCCGAAGGAAAACTTGCGGGAGCTGCCAGGCCGCGTCAGCTTCGGTTACCGTGTACACGGCGGACAGAAGGCCCACTCGGTTCTCATGCAATTGCATCACAGCAGCAATACTTACACTCTGAACTACACTGACAAAACTTTTCACAAAAATTCTGTGCTATCACGCAAGGGCACGAGCTGTCACAAGGCTGCCGTGGATGGTCACAGGGTTGGTAGTTGTAAACGTGGTTCGAGGAGCCGTCTGCATCAAGGCAACCGCGTGCAGGTCCATCGCAGCGGGGAGATGAGCGCACACCATGAGCGAGAACACAGTCCTCCAGTTACCTTGCAGTCCAGCAGCTAGGTTTCCCCTGCCGGGCGCCCGTTCCTGTCTACACACTGGTGGCCGACAGCACCCCCCACCCCCGCCAAGTGCTCCAAGAGCCGGGGCACTGTCCCCCATTTCGCAGGTCCCCAGAGTGCTCATCCTTTAACTGCAGGTGACGCCTTGTGGCACAAGAGGACCCTAATCAACAGGCTTCCTCCATGTATCAGAATCTCCTACACCCTGACCCACTTACTGCTCCACAACAAATGACAAGCCGACCTTTCAAGCTCATGACACTAAGTTGAAAGATGCTGACCTTTTTTCAGTTGTATCTTCCTGCAGTGGGCGGCCCACAACCTGCAAAACAAAGGGGAAAACGGTCTTCTCCAGGAAGCTGGGGACTGCAGTCAGCAGACCCCACAATTGCTCCTTCAGTGGGTCCCTCTGTGCAACAAACACAGCAGTACCTTCCGTCCAAGAGTCACACGGTGCCCAGCTTCCGTGTGCCGGAAGGCAGAAACGGAAACTGCGTGACCGCCACAAGAAGCCCTTTGCAAGCACACCGGGTAGGACTAGGGTGACCACACCTTCCCGTGCAGGGCGTGTCTACCTAGGGGCCGTGCTGATGCAGGCCACTGGGGCGTCTTTAACCAATCCGCTGAGCTACATGGTTAAAATAATTCAACCAAAACAACTGCAAGTTACATACTGAAGTCTCCAGTCTGTGGGAAGAACTTCTAAGTTCTTTCAATTCTAAATTACAGAAAGGCAATAGCCCGTCTGGAAACGTAACGTTCCCTTACCTAACACCCACCTCCGCTTCTCTCTGAAAAACTGGAGAGACAAGGGATTCAAGCGACCCAGCCCGGTCTGCTGGCTCGGCACTAACAAACCAAGTCTTTGCACCAGCCGTTGCCACAGGCTGTGAACAGGCAGCATCCCCACAGCCTGAGATGACAGGGCAGCATCCCCACACCCGCACATTCCTTGCTCCTCAAATTAAAACCAGCTCAGCAGCCCTGGCTGGTGGCACAGTGGAAAAGCGCCAGCCCGTGAACCCAAAGGTCACTGGTTCGATTTGCCCAGCCAGGGCACATGACCAGGTCTCCAGCCAGGTCTGTAGCTGGAGGCAGGTGAATGGCCACCACCCATTAATGTCTCTCTCCCTCTCTGCCTCTCTCCCTAAAAGTCAGTCTTTTTTTAATGTTTTTAAAAAAACAAAAAGCTCAGCACTCGTGTCAGCACCCAAGATGCACTCCCAGGAAATCACCTTGGAACACATCCCAGCAACCACTCGTGTGGCCCTGGCTGCGGAGCCTCCTCTTAAGGAAGTTTCAGTTTCTTTTACTAACAGACAAGGTCAGCCGCCACCCTAGGACACCCCTGGCCAGCAGCATCCAGGCAGCTTCTCAGAAGGGCCACAGACAGACTTACCGGTGTTTCCTCTTCTTCTTCCTCGGGGGCGTGTCCACATCCTCCGCGGGAGCTGGCGCTATGATGCTCGACTCTTTCACCCGGAACTCGTACACCTGCCAAGGCACAGTCACAGCCGTGAGGACTGTCAAGGGGAACGGACCTAGTCTGCCACTGATTCACACCAGAAACATCTGTCTGCTGCGAAGCTGGCCTGACCCTCAAGCAGGGACAGCAGCTGCAATGACACGGGGCCGATATGGTCAGCAGTCCCAAGGGCTCAATCTAAATTCTCACTGGCTCTTTAAGTCACAGCCACCTAACCTGGAACCTCTCAAGTCTGAAATCAGTTCGCCCTCAGCGAAGAGACAAGTACTCTGCTTTCCAGGTGACATGCAGAAGGTTAACAGTTACAGGCTGTCGTTACAGTTTGACAGGATTACACCTTGTCCCCCTCTCTGAAGTGCCTTATTCATCACACATATTTACCTGTCTACACGTTTTGGTCCCAATTAACCTGGCAATGGCACAGAAGTTGTCGTAGTAGGTGCCAATGAGGACCCGGAACATGGAGGCCTCAGCCCCACTCCACTCCACGTTCTCCGGGGGCTCACTGTTCGGCTTCATCTTTATTGGCGTCTGACACCGAGAATTGGCTTCTGCAAACCAAGGTAAGTGCTGGTCAGGAAATGACAACTGGAGGAGTGTATCACTAAGTCAAGCTCAGGGTATACGTGAAGAAAAAGCAAGAAGTGAATCACTGAATTATGTCTGAGAACCATATGCAGTACAAAGTGCCACCAGGCCTCTCCACAGAATCGGGAGCCTGGGCTCCGGTCACAATGAGGGTGGATGGGCTGTCCTGGCGTTCTTTGTGGTCAAGCCACAGGACAGGAGGATACCTTGAATCCAGTCCAGGAAACCACCAGAAGACCAGAGACTACCAAGGACAACACTACAGGGAGTGGCTTGCATCTCACCATGCCCTGACTGATACAGATGGGAGACAATGACCCACTGGACATAAATGGCAGCGTCAACCCTTGATAACCTAGGTGGCAAAGCATCACCATAGCTTGAAGCCGGAAAGAGCCACGGACTCAGCCCCAAGCCCTTGCTCGAGCGCCCTGGTCTTAGGGTCCTTAGGGTCCTCCTTTGGCTGAGAACCACCTACCTGGGAAGAGCACTGGCTACACTGCACACCCCCCACCCTCACGACAGGACACGTCCCCACAGCAGCAGGGCACCGCCTCCAGGCCCCCTCACCAGAGGAGCTGGAGGTTTCATCTTTCTTCTCCTCCTCTTCCTTATCGTTGTTCTCGCCACCGGTGTCGGCCCCAGCTTCCCTGTCACTGTCCGTGTCCTTGGACTCGAGCACATTGATGGTGGGGGTGCTGGGCCGGCTGCTGTTGTTGGGAAGTCTCCCCCGTCTGCGGCCGCCTGGACGCTTAGGCGGCGTCTTGATCCTCTCAGCAGTGAGGGCAGCAGCGAACTCCTTCGCTCCCTCCTGCAGAGACAAACACGGGACATGGAGGCCACGCTCTGCAGCTCACGTTCACAGAGAACAGTAACGTGCACAAGCCAGTTAGTCAACAAGTTCAACGCCATATCCACTACCCACAAATACTTGTTTGCATCTCTAAGCCCACTGGCTTTCTATCTCCTTTTGACAGTTTGGAAATATCAGAAAGATGGGCTTGGGTTCTATACATCACTAAAGGGTATGAAATCAAGACACTTCTGAATCTGTGAAATATACTCACCGATTAGTAACTTTAAATATATACTTTATACACCCCGGCTGGTGGCACAGTGGATAAGGTGCCATCCCGGGAACCCAAAGGTTGCTGGTTCAATTCCCAGCCAGGGCACATAACCAGGTTGCAAGCCAGGTCTGTAGCTGGAGGCAGGTGAAAGGCAACCATACATGATGTGTCTCTCCTGCTCTGCCTCTCTCCCTTCCCTTCTCTCTAAAAATAATAAAGTCTTAAATATATATATATATATATAAAATGTACCGTCTCTTTAGAAGTGAATTTTTTATTAAAAGAATCATAAACTGCATGCGCACCTGGAGCCCAGGCCCCTGTGGTCCCAGTTCAGGCGCACAGGAACACAAGACACATTCGCGTGCTGGCCTTACAACACCCCGTGTCCCCTGTGAGGGATGCACAGCCCCAGGGAAACACGGCAGGAACCTGAGGGGCAGGGCTTTGGGGTTACATTCTGCCTTACAAACAACATCCAGTCTCCCAGTATAGAAACCTGTGAGAACATGGCTTACAGAAGGACCAAGCAAACGTTTCAGGTGGGACAAATAAAATTACACAACAGTGCTCAAGAATCCCATTTCTAGTGGCAACAGATGGGGGAAGTTTTAGAGCAGCTAATAGTTTTATACTCTATTCTACAAAAATCACATGGCTTGAAAATAGAGTACCTTCTGCAGGTGCCATTCAATGAGTCTTCTGTCCAAAACCCAACAGGCAATATATACCCACTTAGTTCCTAGGTAGGAGCGGCTTGGTTCAAAGAGGGGAAATGGCAAAAACAAGATAACACCAGTAAAAAAAAAGTTTTTTTTCTACCTCCTATTTTCCTAAATCTCTTTTTCTCTACCTGTGGTTCCTTTAACAACTCAAACAACAGGGGCCTGAGGCTCAAAGAAAGGCTACAGCTCTGAAAAAGGCTTAACCACCCCGTGTGTCTAACTGCCAAGAGGGCCAGCCTGGCGTTTGGTGGGTAACCCGTGCCGCACCCGCTCTGAAGGTGTCTTACATATGAGCCCTTGATCCTAAAAACCTTGAACTGTTGCTGGAGAGAGTAACGCAGATCCACAAAGACGAATCCAAGACCAATGAAGGACTTGAGGGTACGGGACGTGAGAGACATGACCTGGGTGAGACTCTGCCCTGCCCACCCCCGTGGCCTGGAGAAGCAGAGGCGGCACAGAATGGACACCGAGAGCACACCCCACCAAGTTCCGAGTCCATCTCAAGCGCCTGGGGGCCCCACAGCTTACCAAATGCTGGTAGCACTGGGGCCCACACGGCTTGTTGTCCAGAGCCGTCTCTGTGTTCTTCCGCTTGTAAGTGTTGGGTGTTGCATGAAAAGCTGCAAAATAAGTTATATTTGGATACTTTATAAAACATCTACTTTTTCATTTTCCCCAGTTTCAATGGAAGAAGTTAATGGATACATTCCAGTCTTGCTACTATGTGGTTCACTTCCTCCAGCCCCCAGATTCCCACCATGGATTTGAGCGACTCCCAGGAGCACTTGCGCCCCCTCCCCTGACCCAAGCCAGAGTGCAAACGCTCCATTCTGG
Organism: Noctilio leporinus; assembly: GCA_004026585.1. NCBI lineage: Eukaryota > Metazoa > Chordata > Mammalia > Chiroptera > Noctilionidae > Noctilio > Noctilio leporinus. The sequence continues at coordinate 181,411 of PVIW01002435.1, forward strand.
AATGATGAGTGGTTTCTCGTATTTCTCCTCGCAAGTACCATTGATGCACATAAGCTCTACACTCTAATCAAACATTTCTTTGATATTAATATCTCTATAAAAACTGATACATCCTCTACAATGAAATCAGACTTCCTGCTTTTACCAAAAGAATTCTGATATCTACAATTATATTTCTAAATCTCAGCTAGCAGCCTGTCAAATGGAGAAGAATGGAATGCCACTTGTTAAAAATAATTTTTTTCAACCTCTTTACCCAAGGATATATAAAGAGGAAGGGGAGAGAGAGGAAGAAACATCAAAGGGTTATCTCCCATATGCACCTGAACCGGGGATCCAACCTAAAATGTAGGTGTGCACCCTATTCAGGACTCGAATGTGAGCCTTTTTGGTGTACAAGACAACATCCAACCGAGCCCCCTGGCCAGGGTAAGTTTTGAAGTATTTCCAGTAACTTACTTCAAATATTATGATGCTGCCCCAGGAGGTGTGGCTCAGTGGACTGAGCACCAGTCTGAAAACCAAAGGGTCATTGGTTTAATTCTCAGTCAGGGCACCTGCCTGGGTTGTGGGCATGTGAAAGGCAACCACACATTGATTGTTTCTCTCCTCTTTTCCCCCTCCCTCCCCCTCTCTCTAAAAATAAAACTACATGAAAATATTACGATGCTTATTTAAAAAACATTCTGCAAATCTGAAATAGTCTATACATCTCTAGAAGAGGAAATTATTTACGTACAGTTTCAAACTTCCTGTTTGAAATTCTGTCGAGGGCAACTAGTCTTGAGAATGTTATATTTTAATTTATTAAAGCACCTTTAATTATATGAATTTTCCTTCACCGCCTGAACTTGCTCTTGTCTTTTGTTAGAGACCATAATCATGGCTTACAATGAGAGCACTGTTCCCTAGTCTAGCCCAGGACCCGCAGAGGCTCCTGTCCTCACTTGAGCCCTGGGTGTGTGCGTGTCTGTCTACAGGTACGTGTGCGCCTTCCCTTTGCAACACACCAGGGTGAGAACATCGATCTATAAAAATCTATAAATACATACAAGCTGAAAACAAATTTTACCAAAAATGTGTTCCTCAGTACATGCACTAATCTGGCTAATGATGGGCTGGTGTTCTGGACTGATGTAGTAATTCCTTGCTCCTGAGGTGGCCCTGGCCTCCAACATGTACAGTCCTGGTATTGCAGGGGTCCTCACCTGGTCCAAATGGAATCCACGGCTAAATTAGATACGGTATCAGGCTCTTCTACAGAAAACTTTTACACCTGAAAATAATTTGAACCTTGAACTTCTACTTTAAAAACATGACTTGTAGCCCTGGCTGGTAGCACAGTGGACAAGGCACCAGCCTGCAAACCCAAAGGTTGCAGGTTCGATTCCCCAGCCAGGGCACATAAACAGGTTGCTAACCAGGTCTCCAGTCAGGTCTGTGGCTGGGGACAGGTGAAAAGCAACCATACATTGATGTAAAAAAAATAAAAATAAGACTAGTCTTATTTTCCCATTCCTCATCAGTCTGTCTTTATTTCCCTTTGAAGTTTTGTGAAGAGAGTATGGCCTTTTACAAATATTTTTAAAGTGGCCATTTCATGAGTATGTCATGTGTTTCTAGCTAAATTAAAGCAATTTACAGCTTGTGTTGTTCTGAACAGGATGGGTCCAGTACCACCTTGTGCATTGGAAGCTAGCATCCCCAAGTTCTCCCAAGCTGTCACTGCTGCACTCACACTTGGCCAGTGGACCAGAATGTGAATCCTTTCTATTGGCATGTTATCTGGGATGCTTTAGTTTCAAACACTTCATCTAAGTTATGTTATCTGACTTGTATATTTCTGTGGCAAGATCTGACTAAAGGCTCTCATTAGGTCCTTTTGAATTGTGTATGATTTAAAGAAAATGCAATTTAGCATTTTGAGGCTCTCCTCTTTATACTTAAAATATAATTCTTAAGTCCAGGCTGGGTGGCTCAGTTGGTTGGAGCATCATTCAGGACACCAAAAAAAAGTTGTAATTCTCACCCCACCCCTTACCCCCTCCCCCCTCCCCTCAAATCAATAAACATATCCTCTGGTCAAGATTTCTTAAAATATATTTCAAGCCAAATATATAAAAACGAGGGTCATATAAACTTCCATTATCAGGAAAATTAGCCAAGGTACCTTTAAATTTTATAAGCAGAAAACATGGATATTGAGGGCTTTTGTTTCTTTTAATGTTAAAAGCAACCTATAAAAAAATCTTGGTGAAAAATCAATCTAAAGGTTTTCAAGCAGAAGTAAAAATTATCATACACAATTCCAGCTAATCCCTATACCTGTACTTGAGTTTACATTGGCAACACTAAAAATTGATTACAACAGACTGAGGAGCTCTCATAATCTTATGTTTCATGAAGTGGTGTCACTTTTACACATTAACTTCTGCTCAAAGGACCGCTCTTGTCTGTTTGATTAGAACTTAGTATTAATGAACAAACAGATGTTGTTTGCTACACTAGTTAATTCCTGTTTGCAATTTACATTAGTTTTATATAAAATTGCTGGGTCAACAATGTGCTAAGAATTTTTTACTGAATATCCTTACAGCTGGAATCATGTAAGTTCTTTTGTGGGTATTACAAATATCAGACCTTTATGAAAGAGCACCTCCCAGAACCCAACGCTGATGTCTGGGTGTGAGGAGCAGAGACAGCAGCCAGCAGTGACCTGTGTTCAGAGTGCACATACTGGAAAGAAGCTTTAGGCAGTACCTCCTTGAATCCTCACTAAATCCCCAGGTAGTGCAATCTTCATCCCCATTTCACAGATGAGGAAAACAGGTTTATGTTATCAGAGTTATTCACTCTGATAATTCACAACAAATATGCACTCAAGTATGTCTGAACTTTCTTCCACCATTCCACAGCTGAAATACTAAAAAATGTCAACCATCAACTATACGTAAATTTGGAATACCGTCTTTGAAATTCTAACTACTTACAATGTTAAAATCTTTTAAGCCCCTGGCTGGTGGCACAGTGGACAGGTGCAGGCCTGTGAACCCAAAGGTCACTAGTTTGATTTCCAGCCAGGGCACATCACCAGGTTGCAAGCCAGGTCTCCAGCCAGGTCCCCAGCTGGAGGCAGGTGAAAGGTACATTGATGCTTCTCTCCCTTTTTTTCTCCCTCCCTGCCCTTCTCTCTGAAAGTAATAAAATCTTTTTTTTAAAGGGTAAAAAAAAAATCTTTTTAGACATTAATACATATTCCAAAAAGAATACTCAAAAAGACTTTCACATAATATCAGAAAGGACAAACTGATACAATTGGGTTTTATGCTTAAAATGGATTCCTCTGTGGGCCCCACATCAGCATATGCAAACAAATCTATTTATATCTCCCTCCCTGATTTCCTATGCTTGATCCTCCCCTCCCTCCAACCAGAAATATATTAACCAAACGCATACCAGACAGTGCATTCTAGGCTGGAGTGTTTTTTTGTTTTTTCCAATTTATATGTTTACGTACACTTTTATCGTCACCAGAGAACATTTTTCATTGCTTTTAGAGAGAGGGGAGGGAGAGAAGCATTGATGGGAGAGAGAAGCATACTCGCAAGGACCACAGACACCCAGGTCAGAAGGAGCCCTCTACCGAGGCACATGCCCCAACTGAGAACTGAACCCGCAGCCTTCCAGTTACCAGGCAACGCTCCAACCAGCCGAGCCCCACCTGCCAGGGCCAGGCCAAGGCTTTTTTTATACAGAAATGACCATGATTCCAAGTTTTCAGAACAGTTTCCAATTGACAAAATGGATTATGGCCTAAAAGTTACTTGGAATACAGTGGGATTCATCTGCTGACCGAAACCATTTACCCTTCAAGGTTCACTCAAGTATCCATGCCCCTCTCACAGCAAGGAAGCAGTCAGAGCTGAGAGACTTCTGACCGCTTTCCACAGACAAACATGGAAGATGCCCCTAATAGCTAAAAAACAAGAAAGGCCTCACATCAGTGAGGCCACCAGCACAGAAAAATAAAAATAATTAACATCCAAAAAGGCCTTTGTACCCAAAAGTTGTAAACATTCTCCTTGAAACAAGTTAAGGAAAAAATATAAAACATTCCTTAAAATTACTCAAAACAGGCCCCAGCTGGTGGCTCAGTGGATAAGGCACCGGCCTGCGAACCCAAAGGTCACTGGTTTGGTCTGGTTCCCAGCCAGGGCACATAACCAGGTTGCAAGCCAGGTCTCCAGCCGGGTTCGTGGCTGGAGGCAGGTGAAAGGCAACCACACATGGATGTCTCTCTCCCTCTCTTCCTTTCCCTCTCTCTAAAGATAATGAATAAAATCTTAGAGGAAAAAAAAATTACTCAAAACAAAGTAACAGTAATAATACCAAATATTTTAACTTAAAAGTTGAAACAGTGCTTTACACAAGTCATTGTGTTCGAGATACATCCAAAAAGAGGAAAGAATAAAAACATAAATATCAAGACTCATCACTAGGAAAATGGTAAAACACAGTGGCTGATTCTAAAGAGAAAATATACAAAACAATTTTGAAAATAAAATATATATAAACCCCTTACCAGCAAGAAAAACAATACACAGTAAGAAAAGAATTATCACCAAAATGAAAGAGTCAGAAAATGCAAATCAACATCATACTGAAATTCAAAACCTGGATTAAAAAAATAACTTTCCAAAATGACAAAAAGTGTATCTACTAGTATCATTATTTTTTAACAACGTACTGAAGCTGATACAAGCCAACATAGTTAGGCAAGAAAAAGAAATTAAAGTTACAAAGTTTGGAAAGATGGCAAAACACCATTAATAATTACAGAACTTTTTGGCAACAAGAGCTCTGTAAAGAAAATCAGAGGTCACTGAAGGACACCAATGGAGACTTAATCATGTTAGACTTCATCTTTATTTTAAAATGTCTATTTCCCTTTAAAGATTCCAATAAGCATACCTCCTAGACTTTTTACATTAGACAAAATGACTCTAAAATGTTTATTAAAATAAACAATAGCAGGATGTGCCTGAATTAAGGCCTTTGGACAGAGAGACTGAAGGAACCGAACACAAAGAAACAGATGCCATGATGAGGGCAGGATCTCACCGTCGTGAGAGAGGAACTCGCTGCTGCTCACTGGTATGGAGGCAGCCAAGACACCATAAGCAGGGTTTGTTGGATCCAAAACTCTATCAGATTCTAAATGCATCAAAGAGTTAGATGGAAAAAATAAAAACTAAAATATACTAGGGGAAAAAAGTATAAAACCCATTTATAACCTTGGAGTAGGGAAATCAAGCTGATGCATTCCAATACCCTTAAAACTTCTGTAAACTGTGCTTATGAAAATTTTACAAACCAACCAGAAAGAAAATTTCAACTCATCTCAAAACAATTAATTTCCTGACTATACAAAGAACTCCCAAGTTTCCAAAAAGCCAGAGGATAAAAACAGCTTGAAGAAAACAAAATATAAATATGAAACATATAGGAAGAAAAAAGGCAAATTAAACTACACACATAGAAATAAAACACTTGTCAATAAAAGTCAAATTAGCTTTTCACGTTTGGCAGGTCTCTGTGGAAATAAGCATTCTTACTCTGCTGGTATTTATTTACGTATTTATTTTATCCTCTTTTCTCACTGCTTTCACAGGCCGAGACAGAGAAACATCAACGTGGGAGAGAAGCAGCTATTGGTTGCCTTCTCATCCACACCCCACCAGGGCTGACCCGACAACCTTCCCTCTCAGGAAGGGTGCTCCCGCCGCCCAGCTGGGGCTCCGCTGGTCGGTCTTTAACTTGGCACACCCCCATGGCAGGGCATCCAGCAATATCCAGAATGGCCCCGAGCATTTTGCTCAGAATGAGGCAGAGGTATACACAGGTTACTCACAGCAGCGCAGTTACAGAAAAAGGCTCAAAGCAACCCAGGTGTTGAACTTAGAGGACAGGGTCAATGAGTTCCAGCGCCTCCTCCAGCATTAAGCTATACACCTGAAAGGACTATCAACAACAACATTAAGTCAAAAAAAGAAAAAAGCCTGAATAACATGGCACCACTTGAATTGGAGGGTCAGGAAAAATACATGTATTTGTATTTGCCAGAAGAAACTATAGAAACATACAAAAGCAGTAAGGAGACTTCACTGGACACCTTTTAATACTACTTCGAAATGTAAGTCACGTCAATGATGACCTATTTCAAAAACACAAGCCAAGTACTATTTTAAGTATTGTACAGACAGTAATCAACGTAATCCTCAGAATAGCTTATAAAGCAATATATTCTGGGTTGGCCGAAATGTTCATTTGTTTTCTCTGTAAGATGGCTCTAGTAGCGCTTTGTTTTCTTTAACTTAGTTCTCAACAATTCCGTTAAATTTCACTGTGATGACAGTCATATCCACATGCATTTTTTTAAAGCTTACCAAAATTGGTCAATTTTTATATAGCCATTTTAATATTGAAGATGGAGGAAAATAAACACTTCTGGTATATTACACTTTACTATTTAAACAAAACTGAAACACAAAGAGATTTGTGCCGTGTGTGGAGAAGGTCCTGTGACTGATCCCATGCGTCAGAAGTGGTTTGGGAATTTCACGCTGGAGGTTTCTCGCTGGACAGTGCTCCACGGTGGGGTAAACCAGTTGAAATTGATGGCAATCAAAGACATTAAATTGGAACAGTTTATGCTCTACCGCACAGGAGATACTCAAAATAATCCAAATCAATCAAGTTATTGGTGAAAATGGAAAATGTCTCTAAATTTGAAGAAAAAACTATATGGCAGTTTTGGCCAACCCATTACATATTCCCGTACATATTCCCATTATGTAGACAAAAAACAAAACGAAAGCACAAAATGCTGTTTTTACCATGTTCAATAATTTACTTGTTTATATTTTATCTACGAAAAATACACAGTGGTAAGTATTTTGTCAGTTCCATCTACAGAAGCTGCGGGGGCTGCATGAGGAAAAGACCAGCTCTGTGTGAGGAGAGGCAGCACAGCAGCTGCTGAGTAACCAGTGGGCAGCCCTTTGGTCCCACAGAGCTCAGCTTCCTTAGAGAGAAATGGGTGTCTCTCTTCTTCTCCCCAGCTGAATCACAAGATAATTAGCAGGCTCAAGGCTCATCAAGATCACTCCAATCTGAACAGCACAATAAAACAGCTCCTAATATTCAAAAGTAGTATCCTGCTTAGTTGGTTGATTTTTACAACAAAAAAGGTATATGAAATGCTACATTTATAACCAACAAATTGAAGTGACCATTTCACTCAGTTTTCTAAAGTATATTTTATTGATCATGCTTTCCCAGTTGCCCCAATTTTCTTTTTCATACAGTGATACGTAATTGCAACTTATAATACTCTTTGAATCTGTGTGCATGTTTATTGTTGATTTTAGAGAAAAAGGGAAGGAAAGAGAAAGGATAAAGGGAGGGAAGGAGGGCAGGCGACACACACCCATGTGTTGTTCAACTTAGCTATGCACTCACCAGTTGATTCTTACATGTGTCCTGACCAAGATCAACGTCACAACCTTGGCATAGTGGGAAGACTGCACTACCCAGCCAGGGATAGCTGCAGCATTCTTAGTAAAATTGGAGACGTATTTTAGAAAAGGACCAAGCGTAAAGGGCAATAAAATGCAATTCAAAACAAGGTATTTCAAGGGCCATGCGAACAAAGACAACACTGCCGAACCCAAATAAGATACGCATTTGACAAACACCCAACAGCTACAGATGATCAAGTCACCAATTTCAACTAGATAGAGAGATATAGTGATAATTCTAAAAACGACTTCAAGTTTTTCTAATTTAACCACTAATACTTCACACATACAACCCTGGCTGGTTGTAGCTCAGTGGGTTGGATGTTGTCCTGCAAACCAAAGGGTCGCTGGTTCAATTTCCAGTCAGGGCACATGACTGGGTTGTGGGCTAGGTCCTAGGTTGGGAGCTCACAAGAGTCAACCACACATTGATGTTTCTCTCTTTCTCCCTACCTCTCCCTCTCTCTAAAAATAAGTGTTTTAAAGTATTTCACACACAGATATTACCATTTCCAGACCAAGATACACATTACACAATAAATACTGAGCTGCAATGAATCTAAGTAGAACAAAAAGTCAACAGGAGGCGAGAACCAGCTGCTTGGGCAGGCTAATTCACCCATCGCAGGAAAACGAGGGGATAAAATTCAGTGAAAAAGACAAAGTAATGTGGGGTCATGTAGCACAGGGGGTGACAACTTTACACAGGTCCAAGTCCCTACCATGTTACCATGCACCACCAACATTACACTAAAATATAACATGGAAACACGAATCTATATGAGGTAAACTCTGCTTAGTAAATTAGGAGGTATTAAGTATATTTTCAAATAAGTATGTTTCTCCAAAGTAGTGGATACCTGTGCTTAAAGAAGTTCCTTATCAAGAAACCTCGTTCCCAGCAATGTCAGAAAAATAAAGGCACCATACTTTAATTTCATTAAAACATTTTGTTTTATCTATATTCAAATGAGGGTTTTCCTTAAAAAGACCACAAAGAAAAACACCAAATAGATAACAATACATATATAAGCATCTTGTTAGCCAACATCTTCAACACAATGTGTCATCAATATCACAGTATTGCCCTGGGCTACCAGCTGGTTCCCAGTCACTTTTATTATGAAGCAACTACTTGGCTGGCATTTATGGAAAAATCACAGACCTGTGTGTACCCCACATGAGTGAGACAGCAGTCCAAATCAAAATGTGCCAAAGAATTTGGAGAAACCCTCAAGCAACAAATTGAATATAACAGGACACCTGGCTGGTGTGGCTCAGTGGACTGGTGCCTGCCTGTGAACCCAAAGGTTGCTGGTTTAATCCCCCAGTCAGTGCACATAGCCAGGTTGTAAGCCAGGTCCCCAGCTGGAAACAGGTAAAAGAAAACCATACACTGATGTTTTTCTCCCTCTCCTCCTCCCTCCCTGCCCTTCTCTCTAAAAATAATTAATAGTCTTTTTAAAAATAAATTAAAAATTGAAAAATTTTTAAAAAGTCCTGGCTGGTGGCACAGTGGATAAGGCACCAACCTGGGAACCTAAAGGTCACTGGTTCAATTCCCAGCCAGGGCACATAGCCAGGTCTCCAGCCAGGTCTGTAGCTGGAGGCAAGTGAAAGTCAACCATATGTTGATGTGTGTCTCTCTCTGCCTCTTTCCCTTCCCCTCTATGAAAATAATAAAATAAAACCTTAAAAAATAAAAAAATAAAAAAAAAACCAGGACCCTGCCCAGGCCAGGTGGCTCCATTAACTGGAGCAACAATGCCCAGTCAGGGCACATCCCTACGTTTATGGATTCAATCCCCTGTCAGGGTGTGTATGAGAGGCAATCATTAACGTCTCTCTCTCTCTCACTTTGATGTTTCTCTCTCTTTCCTTCTCTCTGCCCCTTCCTCCCTAGAACCAATAAATAGAACCAATAAATATATCCTCAGGTACAGATTTTTAAAATAATGAAAATAACGAAACACTGGTGCTGACATTCTTCAATCTTAAATGAAAAAATAAATGATAGACTCTACTTGTAATGAATGACTAAAATTTTCCAAGCAGCTCTAAGGAAATTCCACAACAGTAGAAAATGAAAACGAACAGTAACTGCACTTACGATGTAGGAAGCAGTCGTACTTGAAACAGCGCCTACAGAAGAGTGTGTGAAAGGAATGCAGGCTCTGCTCCCGCTGCACAGATTTAGCATTTGGTCCATCTATGTTCGGGGTACACTCAGGAGGAAGCGCCCCTGGGAGCTGCTGCTCAGTGAGCTCTTTATACCTGACGTGAACCAAGATTTGTATCAGTCAGTAACAAACAAAGGTTATTGTTCTAAAAATAAAATTTCATCCTGGCTAGTGTTCCTCAGTGGACTGAAGGCCAATTTGCAAACCAAAGGGCCACTAGTTTGATTCCCAGTCAGGGCACATACCTGGGTTTCAGGCCAGGTCCCCAGTCCCCAGCTGGAGGCAGGTGAAAGGCAACCACACATAAATGGTTTCTCTCCCTCTCTTCCCCTCTCTCCAAAAACAAAATCTTTTCTTCAAAAAGTGTCTATAAGCCCTGGCTGGTGGCACAGTGGATAAGGCACTGGCCTGCGAACCCAAAGGTCGCTGGTTTGGTTCCCAGCCAGGGCACATAATGAGGCTGCAAGCCAGGTCTCCAGCCAGCTCCGTAGCTGGAGGCAGGTGAAAGGCAACCATACATGGATGTTTCTCTCCTCTCTTCCTTCCCCTCTCTCTAAAAATAATAAATAAAATCTTTAAGTTTCTACACAGATTCCGTGTACTTTCCTTTTATCTTGCCTACAGCATAAAAGAAAGGTCCACAACCACCATCTTGTGAAGACCCAATTAAAATTATGCATGACATATACCAGGACCAAACACCAGGGGCACTAAAATCCCTGCAAGTGGCCGGAGAAGCCCTCCTGCACGGACCGCTACAGCACACTGCGCTGCTCCATCAGCTCTAAAGGCTTGGAGTCGGGGCCCACAGGTATCTGTGCATCTCTCCAGGTGTCTTTGTAAGTGTGTGGCAAGAGAATGGGTCATAAGCCACATTAGTGCCACCCCAATAACCCACGTGGTGGGTGGCAACCAGACTGGCATAGGTGGCCTCGGAAGAACAGATCTTACTTTTCCTTGAGTTCTTCTGCAGTGCCCTTATCTGGAAACATTGAGGAAATAGCTTCAAAAATTTTGTCAGAGGGAAATTTTCGAGGCGGGCGGCTTTCTTTATCTAAACAGGGAAATACAACAGGAAAAAAGAATGAAAGTAAAAAAGTTTTCAATCTTTTATTTTCTCCACACAACTCTATGTAACAAAGCTCTGAGACATTATCAACTTTGTGTTTCATTTATAACATCTGACATGTATCTGTGGCATGATAGTATGTCAAACAAACAAAAAATGGTTTAAGCAAACTAAGAAGCAGAAAATCGTGAGTTCGAATCCCAGCTCTCTACTAACTGGTTTTGTGACCTTGGCTGGTTGGTCACTGACCCACTTTGGTCGGTTTCCTCATCTGTAAATGAAGGTGCAGAACTGCATGATCAAGTAAGGTGGCCTGTTATAAAAAATTAATGCTCTGACCCGATGTAGATCAGTGGAATGAGCACTGGAACCAAAGGGTCACTCGTTGATTCCCCGTTAGGACACATACTTGGGTTGCAGCCAGGTCCCCAGTTGGGTGTGCATGAGAGGCAACCACACAAAAATGTTTCTCTCCCTCTCTTTCTCCCTCCCTTACCCTCTCTAAAATTAAATAAAATCTTTAAAACTTAAAAAACAATGTATGCTTCTTTGAAATTGCAATTTTCCCCCAAATCCTTCTATGCTAGCTCTTTCTATACTATCTTAATGAGCTTTGCCAAAGTCTCCACCAGCACCTGACTCTGCCTGGGGACCCTGGATTGGGGCAATGGGGTGAAGAGCATGGGCCCTGGTGCCATCAGAGCTGGTGACCATCATGGTGTCCTGCACCCCTCCTTCCCCGGAATGTAACACCAGTGAGTTACTTCACTGCATTAAACCTACCTCCTCACCCATGAAACAGGCCACCTTGGGAAGCCTTCTGAGGGTTAAGTGAGTTGGTGCATAGGAAGTGATTAGCATACTATTTGTACACAGAAACAATCATTGTTATTTACCTAATGGTTTTAACTGCCCAGTAAGACCCAAACACAACATACTCTTTTGCTAACCAAAAGAAATAAAGATGCCCAAGTGCAGAATGAAAAATTGCAATACTCCGATTTCCATTATACTACTACTGATGAAATTTTAAGAGAAAGAAAAAAAGAAGAGTTCCATGCACTTGTACTCTGCTGCTTTGCGGAGCTGCTGCGGTGGCTACACAAAGCGGAGACGTACCCTCTCGGCTCCCCTCCAGGTCTTTCTGTCCGTCTTCTCTCTCATCGGGCTCATCTGCTTCATCCTCGTCCTCATCGTCATTGTACTGGCCGAGCGCATTCACCAGCTCCACAAAGATCTCGTCATTGATAAAGCCACATTCTGAAATTCACCAAGTCAAATGTCACGGAGTCCAGCAGCAGTGGCAAAAATCCCGGCTGCCTTTTCTACTCTGGAATAGCCACAGCCCGTCATCAGCAGTGTTACATTATTTTCCAAACGAGGAGGGTCAAGATCCTTCTCAGGGCTGGCCAAAGGCAAGTCAGGAACACCTGTCCTTTCCTCTCAGATCATCCTCCCCACCAAAGTTTCCAGAGCCCCTGCTATAACCCATGCACAGAAACTAACTGTGGCCTTGGCCTCCTGCGAATCCACGTTCCTGGAGGACCTTGCTTTCCACTCACCACTAACGAGAACAGCTGCCGCCCCTGCACCCACCCTGCTGCCAGGCTGCCGGGCAGCTCCCCTGCACACAGGATGCCGAAGCCAGTACTCCAAGCACAGACACGCAGGTGTCTGTGTCCCACAAGCAGGACCCTAGTTCTTACTACCTTTATTGCTAAAGAATCTTAAAATCTACACGTACTCAATTCCACTTAATTTATGTGGTCATAATTTATATTATAACCAACCATGCAAATTTTACATGGCAAACGAAGTCCTTCAATTTACAGACAGAGAAAACAATGAAAACTTAAGGCTTGTGAGCCAAGCCAGCCCAGCACAGAACTTAATTTTAATATTTTTTTAAAAAACCTTTTCATATCTATGATTTTTTAAAAATCAAATTATCTCTCCATTCTTTGGCCCCCTAACCCTTTTCCAAGAGAATAAACCCATGGCTCACCTCTATCCCCATGTACTTTTCCATCATAATTTTTTATTAGTTCTTCAATGAAAGTCCCATCTTGATCTAAAACTTCATCCCCCATATAAGGAATATTATGTAAAACAGTTTCATCTTCCACCTAAAAGTTAAAAAGCAGTAACTTTAAAAAAGCATGCTTATCCTAAGTATCAAAAAAAATTTTTAAATCAATAACTAAAGTACAGCAATTTTTTTTCATTAGCAGATACCTTTACTCAGATCTCCAGACCTAAATAATAAATAGCAAACTCTATAAACTATAAATAAAACAACCCTCTTGCCCTGGCCAGTGTAACTCAGTTAGATGTCAGCCCACAAACCAAAAGGTGGTAAGTTCGAGTCCTGGTAAGGGCAAGAGCCTAGACTGCAGGTTCAGTCCCCAGGCAGGGCGCTTATGATGGGTAACAGACTGGTATTTCTTTCTCACATCAACGCTTCTTTTTTTCCTCCCTCTCTTACCCTCTCTCTCTAAAATCAATAAGCATATCCTCAGGTGAGGGTTTAAAAAAGACCCCATTCACCAGTAAGCATAACGGAGAAACAAATTTAAGGAAAACTACTGAGTAGTCCTAATCTAACATGTCATCAATCATTAAAACTTCCCATCACTTTATCCAAACGTTACTATTTCCAACGATAAGTGTCTAAGAGTTGATGAAATGTTTCCTCAAAATCAACTATAAATAACCTTAAAAAACACTAACATTAGTGGCTCTGAATTTCATTTGGTCTAGTTATTAACATTCAATATAATAAAATTCTAGGGTTATACAATAATAGAGTATCAATGGTCCATTAAAGTCTAATTTACATAACATTCTACAATACAAAGAGAAAAAAAAGAAAAACAAGAAAAAACAGAACATTCTACAATAACAAAAGGCACTTCAATGCTGAGATGAACGTAATGCATATAAAATTGATACTGCTAAGGAAAATGACAGAAAATTACATTTACATCAAGGTCTGGAACACACCAGGGAAGGACAAGGGTGCATGCTTAGCCGGGAAGAGCCAAAGACAACGTCAGAGAGAATGAGGTACTTAAGAATACAAGGGACAAGAAGCTGACAATCCTGCCAGGACAAGAATGTTCAATTAAAAAAAAAAAAAAAGACAGTAATTATAAAGATTAGAGAGCTCTGAAGTCCATATTTAGAGCTTCTATTTTTTTTTTTTTTAAATTTAAAATTTAATTCTTTTCAGAGAGAAGGGCAAGGAGAGAGGAAGAAAGGGAAAGAAAAATCAATGTATGGTTGCCTTTCACCTGCCTCCAGCTATGGCCCTGGCTGGAGACCTGGCTTGCAACCTGGTTATGTGCCCTGGCTGGGAATTGAACCAGGGACCTTTGGGTTCACAGGCTGGTGACAATCCACTGAGCCACACCACCCAGGGCTTAAGGCCACTAATTTAAAGCTAGGATAGGTCTAAGCCTTTTAGGCCTTTGAATAAAGTTCTGTACTGATTACAAATATAATTTTAGAAAGATAATTCTGATAAACAGAAAGGACAAGCTAGCACCTGCACAGGAGGGCATGGCACTGATATAAAGTGTGAGGTGCCTCACGCTGGCCAGGTGGATCAGTTGGCTAGAATGTCAACTCATACAAAAGGGTGCGCGTTCAGTTCCCAGTCAAGGCACACGCCTAGGTTTCAGGTTTGACCTTAGTAGAGGTACATACGGGAGGCGACCCTTCACTGTGCCTCATTCTCACAGCGGTATTTCTCTGCCCCTTCCTGTCTCTCTAAAACTAATAAAAATATATCCTCAGGTGAGGTTTAAATAAATAAAATGTGAGCTGCTTTAGGCTGGGACCTTGATCAATAGGGAAGACAACACAGGAAGAGGCCACGGGACACAGGGGACCGTCAGGTACTGTAGTAATGGTCAGGAAATAAGAAGAGTATTTTCCAATAATCCCTGAGTAACAAATTGAAGACAACAGCAGAGCTCATACCTTAGACACACAAAGAAAAGGAAATTGGACAAAAATACACAGCATAAAAAGATTTCAATCTTAATGCACTAATCTATTCAGATTCAAGTTTGTCTATAACTGAAAGTCCAGTTTTCACTGCCTCTCACTTGCACTAATCCTATCTAAACTAAGCAAGTTCTTTGTTTTGGATACAAGAAAAAATTAACAATGGCTATTTTGTCTTCCCAATCATATCCATATAATCTTGCCCCCCCAAATATACCCTAGCATAATAAAGATAATCTGCCTAATATGCTTTGGTCAGTGTCCAGCAAAATCCATGGATGACTCATAAAATAGTATATACACTGTCAAATTTAAACATAATATTCTCTCAGAATTTCAGTCTGTGAAAATAGAAAACTTCCTTTAAGCCCCTGCAATAGAATTCTTAAATTGAATGTTTCTGGCTCCCACTGGTGTGGCTCAGCTGGACACCATCCCACAAAGTAAAGGCAGCCAGTTTGATTCCCAGTCCGGACACATGCCTGGGCTGTGGGCCAGGTCCCC
The DNA here is from genome assembly GCA_004026585.1 of Noctilio leporinus. NCBI lineage: Eukaryota > Metazoa > Chordata > Mammalia > Chiroptera > Noctilionidae > Noctilio > Noctilio leporinus. The sequence continues at coordinate 196,755 of PVIW01002435.1, forward strand.
AGTTAGTGGTGTGCGAGAGGCAACCGCTTGATGTTTCTCTTGTACATCAGGGTTTCTCCCTTCCCCTCTCAAGGTAATTTTTTTTAACCTATTATGTTTTTTAATAAAGCCTTAAATACACAAACGTATGCAACTACAGAAGAATATTCAACACTTTAACACTCCACTGTAAAATCTTCTAAAGGTTTAAGTATTAAAGGCATATTCTCTAGAATAGGCTCGCCAACTTCTATCAACATTTTATTACCCTTGCCATTTTATATATCAATTAATGCAACTACATTTTTATGCTTGTTCCCCTGCAGTTATCTGTTCAGTGAACTTTGTTGTATGTAAGGAAAGCTTCCATTCCTGTATCTTTAAATGAGAAAATAGCATTTAACCATTTGTGTTCTTGATTTACTTACACAAATAGCCTAAGCTCAATTTTAACACTGTGAAAATATTAAAAGATTCTGGTAACTTTATTTTTTTCTCCTGCTAAAAAAATAAACCAATCATATGAAAAAGCTTGGGGGGAAAATAATACTATTTTATGTATCAAGTAATAAAACTGATTTTATTGAACAATACAAGTCAAAATACCCACTCAAATTTCTCTTTTGTTCCGTCCTCTTTATCCTGCTTCTATCAAGAAATATTTACCAGCATTTCACTGTAAAAGCCAGTGTTGCCTGTGGAAATGCTTGTTGTTTTATAAGCCCTAAGAATGCTCCATACTGTACATTATCACTTAATAACATGCTAGCTAAAATTGTTCTAAGTACATTCTCAATGACCTAAACCTCAGTCAGACTGACCTCTTCAAGGTTAAGACCATAAATGTTATCTGTTCAATACATTTTTAAAAAATATTTTATTATTTCCAGAAAGAGAGGGAGAGAGGCAGAGAAGGAGAGAAACAAAGAAACATTAATGTATGGTTGGTTGCCTTTCGCCTGCCTCCAACCACAGACCTGGCCGGAGACCTGGCTGGAGACCTGGCTTGCAACCTGGTTATGTGCCCTGGCTGGGAATCGAACCAGCAACCTTTGGGTTCACAAGCCAGCACCTTATCCACTGTGCTACCAGCCAGGGCTGTTCAATATGTTTTTAATCCCAAATATGAGTTTTGCTTAATATTTTTCCTTTAAAGAACAGTTCAAAGCTCTAGGAAAAGAACAACACTTCAGAATACTTAAAATACATAAAAATCAGTTTAAAATCACTAGTTGATGTGGCTCAGTGGACTGAGCACTGGCCTTCAAACCAAAGGGTTGCTGGTTCAATTCCCAGTCAGGGTATGTGCCTGGGTTGCAGGCCAGGTCCCCAGTTAGGATTATATGAGGGGCAACCACACACTGATGTTTGTCTTTCTCTCTTTCTCCCTCTCTTCCCCTCTCTCTAAAAATAAAACCTTTTAAGAAATAAAATGAAAATAAAAACACTACTTTTCTTACTCATATATCTTGCTATGTAAAATGATTATCAAGCAGAAGATACATCATTCACATACCATGAAATTCTGCTGTAGGGGAGACCAAGAATACATTATGGGCACTGAGGCAACCGCATTCAGAGTCTTTAATGGGATAACTTGTGCTGGAAAATCCAAGTCACTGGTCACCGAGCACTGGAATAGAAAAATAAAATGACTCATTTAACAACCCAATGCTATAGTAAATGTATCAAAAAGCGATGCTTCCTACTTACATAATTTTAACAAGGAAAAATTGAAATTTAAAAATTACCAAGGCAGTAAAGTTTATAAAACCCAAAAAGGATACTCTCCTCTTTCACTTGGGATGAAAAAATTGTTTCAGGTTTTACAAATGTTTAAAGCCCTCCATCCTTCCCATACTTACCAATCAAAAATTGTATCTATATTAGCTTCAGATTAACTGCTGGGAATTTCTTCCACACCTCAGCCGCATGGACTAACAGCACAGATACCAAATATGCCTCTTTAATCTCACTTAGTAAGAATGTAGGGACTGGTCAGGGTAAGCTTTATCTTTATCTTCCCTTTTCAAAAGCCCAGGTGTCATGTGCTGAATTAGCAGATAATACCAACTTTATAGAGGGGAACAGATCTGATCAATTCTGCAAAGCGTGATCTCTAAAGTAATAACAATAATAGCTGGTGTTGTTAATAAGCCCTTTGTATGTGCCAGGCACTACTTTCCACACATCATGCCTGATGATATTCAGTCCTCATTACAGCACCGTAAGACGGGGACTGTCCTTAGCCCCCATTTTACAGGTGAGAAAACGAAGGTAAAGAAAAGGTCAGTAACTGGCTTCAAAGTCACACAAATAGGGCTAGAATTTACACCCAGAAAGGCTGACTCCGGAGCCCCTGCCATATTGCCATGACACCAACTTTCCACAGTGTTTAAGTGCCTCTATTCCTTTCAGAGACCGTATTTCATCCAATCCATGATGATGTCCATTTTAAGGCATACCATTTATCTTATGCATAGCTAATAACGTTCCAGTTAAACTGTAACATAATGCTTTCTTAATCACATTCTAAAATGCATGATGATTTCAGATGTTAAAAATTCTAGAAAGTTGGCATCTTTGATTCTATGAAATACGGTAAACATCTGTGCCCAAATTACCACAAGTTTCCATCCTGTCTAGGAATCCAGCTTTTCTTAAAGAGTAAGTACCTTTCCCAATTATCAAGTCTCCAGAGCCTTCTCAAGAATGCCCTGGACAAACATTCATAATCTGTAATCAATTAAAATAGAGCAAAATCAAGAAGAATTGAAGTAGTAAAATAAAACAATACTATATATGCATAATTATTAACCGTCTAACTTTTACTTAAGAGGTCTTAAGTAAAAGGACTAGATTTGGTGACATCAGAGTGGATATTGTTGGCATAGAGGCCACACCTGGCCCTCAGCATTTCACAGGCCAGGGGGTCATCTGCAACAGTCACAGTCCCTGCAGCACAAAAATAGCTCCTTCCTCAGTGGAAGGGAAGGGTCAAGATAGAGCAGTTAGAAGAACTGTGACAGTGATTAATCCATTAATTTGCTTTCCAAAAGGGCAAAGATAAAGATAATACTAGAAAGCTCATACATAGCTCAAATAAGGTGTGAACAGATTACTAATACTCCAGAACCAGCCATCTTTCCTGGTTCCACTCTTCAGTCTCTAATGCAATTCTTCATCCATCCATCCAATAATCCAACAGTAACAGTAGTTAACATTTATTGAGCACATACTACGTTGCAGGCACTGTGCTAAGTCCTTTATAGACATGATCTTAATTAACCACTCCTCTCGGCCTTTACCGTCACAACTGCACAAATGAGGAGGAGCCTGGCATGCAGAGAAGTGAAATCGCTGGCCTAGTCAGAAGGTGGTAAACGGTCCAGCCAGGATGGAGGCCTCAGGTGACTCCAGCAGCGAGCGCTTGACCACGTTCCAGAGGTGCAGTGGGCACCTCCCCACCCTCTTCCCCCAGCCCTCTACTCAGTCCTGGCACTACCAAGCCTTCCTTCCTCAGGAGGGATACTCAGTAGCTTTGGGGCAAGTATTATACACTGTACAATAATTTTCAGTACAGAGTAATTTGCGTTTATTGCAAAAGTATTAAAAGTTTTTGACTTTTCAATTTGGCAGGGGTAATAATCTGTGACTTTAATTCTGAAGATCAGCCCCCTGTAAAGCCTGAGGGGAGGGGCGCAGCTGTATGCAGGGGAGTGGGTTGCCTCTCCAACTCTTGGCTCATCTGCCAGCTAGACAGCCAAATATTCTATTCACCGACTAGGTGCGCGGGTGCTGCCTTTGCTTCGTCTGTTTGCTCCAGCCACAGAGGAAATGCTCCGGGTCTACTAGGCGAGGCTGGCTGCGCTTTCCCGTGAACAGAAGAACGGACAGCAGCACAGGATGAGATGGCAACGGCTAACTACGCAGTACTACACACACCTGTCCTCCTCCCAAGAGCCATCATCTCAATCCAGTCACACGAGTCACCGAGCTCTCGGAGGGCACAAGTGGTGGAGGCAGAGTGTGGCTACACCTCTCTGCCTCACAACGATACTCAGCACAGTGTCTCAAAAAAGAGTAGGCACTCAAAAAATGTTTCCAGAATGCACAGGTTGCATTTGCTGGCTCCCCCTAAAGGAGAACTTCATCTTTGCATTAATTTCTCTTGAAGCTAAGAGAGCATCTAATTAGAAAACTAAAGGTCTACACCGCTTCATTATCTACACAGTACCTCCAGAAATCTATCCCATTCTTCTACTGTCAACCTTAACCACCAATAACCATATTTCTTTCATTTATGAAACAGCATTCAAATGCAAATGCATTTGTTGGTAAAAACAAGTTAGGGAATTCTTATTTATTGACTTATAGGAAAAGTACTCAAAAATCCCAGTTACTGCCCTGGCTGATGTCGCTCAGTGGTTTGAGCGAGTTCAGTTCCCAGTCGGGGCACATGCTGGGGCTGCGGGCTGGGTCCCCAGGTTGGGAGTGTGAGAGAGAGAACTGATTGATATTTCTCTCACATATTGATGTTCCTCTCCCTCTCTTTTTCCCTCCCTTCCCCTCTCTCTAAAAGTAAATATATTAAAAAAAAAAAAAATCTTTAAAAAAATCCCAGTTACTTACCAGTAACTTTTTTTCTTTGAAAATGTATCATCCTTGACAGTTTATATCATTAAGCCTCCCATCACACGAGCACTGAAAGGGCTTGGCCTTGTGGATCTCCACAGCATTTTACCTGATCAGTCCTGTGCCCTGCACGCAGGAGCTCACTAGGAGACCACCTACATCAACAAATTACATTCTCTAATTCTAGTTCCAACTTGAGCACCACAAGAAGTTACCATGATTCATCATTAGTGATAAAGAAAAACACTCCATTAATCATCAAGGATGCTACATTTTCAGAGAAACGCAACTTGCTGGTAAGTAACCAGGTTCCTCTGAGAATGGATAGACTTACATCAACCAGCTGGTACAATAGGCGACTGTGTGGCTGGACCACTGGGAGCTGGAGAGGGAAGTCAAGCCAAAAATAGGAGTTGTAGGAGTACACAACCAACCGAGACTCTTGGCAGAAGGCTGGTTCCAAGTAAAAACTGTGTTATGGAAAATCGTAGAGGGAAGAGCAGGTGAATGGCCTGCAGGGAAGGGAAAGAAATTAACACACCCTACTATGTGCCAAGCACTGTGCTAGAGACTTTACCAAAGTTAACTTCTTTAAAACTCACCACTACCCTATGAGGTAGGTAACTCCCCATCTTACAGTGGAGCATCCCAAAGGAAAATAGCCATAGCCATCCAGTCTCTGAACAGCCTTTACCATCAGAAGGGTTAAGTCCAACTTTGTATAGCAGGAGGGAAAATACAGTCAGTTAAACAAATTTAAAATACTCTTAGTATGACCACTATGGTCAGTCCATTTGATTCACGCTAGGGACACACAACTGTTGACATTATCTAACAGCCTTTCCCTTTTCCAGGTGAAATCCACTCACATCTAAAGTGTGGTCAAGAACAGGTCAGGGGGCATTAGCTGCCACCCAACTCCAAAGAAAAGCTGAGCATCATTTCTGAAATGACCCATATTCTTCAAGATCAGAGTAAAGAGAACACAGCCAAGTTTTCCATTCACTCACCCTTCTAGGGAAATCAGAGTGCATGGAACTTAATTTCAGACTGCTTTTACCTGAACAAAGTACTCAAGGAAAACTGTAGTGAGAGAACTATCAAGTCGGGATCAAGTTAAGAGAAGCCCGATAGATAAGTGATTCGTGACCAGATTAGGAGGATGATTAGAAGAAAGCGATTCGAAGGCACGAATGGCTCTGAAACAAAAATAGAAAGAAACAATCGTGACTGACAGTCATACTTATTACAAGCAGCTAGTCACAGGCAGTGCAGCTAAGGAAGGAAGGAGTAAGTGGTTCACTCCGGCCTGAAAACTGTTTCTGTTTTGTTGTCAAACATTTACGTTGCAGAGCCATCTGGACTGGGGGTCAACCTCTACCCTGCAACGCAAGGCTCTTGCGCCCTAGTTTACGTAAGCATAACAGGAAGATGTCCTTATAAGCATCAGTTCTTACATCTCTGGGGGCAGGGGAGCCATCTGTAGCATTTACCACAAAACATCTGGAATGCAACCTCAGGAAGCCAAGATGCTTAAAGCTCTTCCCTGCATCCTAGTTTCAGGCGCCTGATCCTAAGCGAAGGCAACCATAGTAAATCTATTAACTTAAAACCCAATGCAGTCTGGGTCTGACGGAGGCTGTTGGGGTAAATTACCTCCTCATAATCTGCAGTTTTGTTAAAATACTGGAGATCAAACACAGAACTTAAGTTGGTAAAACTACAAAAACACTCAACAAAGGACATGAAGCAAGTAACAGAACATAAGACCATTTCTGTCACGGAAAAACAAAACAAAAACCCACAAAAACTAAGAAACAGAGCAAAGAGTATTATACAAGTCCTTGGTTTCTATAAGCTGTGGCAACACAATCATTGTGAAGTCTTTGATTCCATGAGCAGACTCGGGGTTGGGGCTGGGGCTGGGGTCAGGGTCAGGATCGGGGTCAGGCTGTAAGAGCTGTAGAGGCCCCAGTTAAAGAGAAGCAAGACTATCCCCCAGCCAGAGTCTCTCGAGGAGAAGCACCAAGTCCTCGCACAAGTGATTGTATTCACTGGTTATTTAGTAAATGCTGTTGAAACAACTAAACAGCTAAATAGAAATTATTTAAAAACCAAATACCCACTTGCTAAGCCAAAGGAAATTCCCCATGGGTAAAATGAACATATAAGTAAATGAAAATATAAACATGAGAACAGTCCTAACCATAAAGATGGACAGATACTTTATAATCTTGAAGTGGAGAAAGGCTTTCAAAGCCTTAAGAAACACAGAAATCAAAAAAAGAGATTCTAATTGAACTATACCAGAAAAAATTATCAAAATGGGGAGAATCTGTAAAACAGGACCAAAAGCTAATGTTCATAATGTACAAGAAGTCCTTTAAAATCTTAAGAAAAAAATCAACCTAATTTTGAAAGATTCAAGACCATAATAAACTAATTCAAAAAAGAAATAAGAACAATAGATATTCTACCTCACTGAATAATCTATCACACTGACAAAGATTAAAAAGATGGCAATATTTGGTGTTGGAAGTATAAACAGACACTTCCATAAATAGCTGGTGAGTGTAAAGGTGAAACCTTTGGGGAACAATTTGGTCACCTCCATTAAAATTTTAAATATGCATATCCTCTTAACCTAGTTACTCTTTTCCTTGAAGCTTTTCCTACAAAATTACTCTAAAGATGTATGTGAAGGATATTCAGTGAAACACTAATTACAGAAGTAGAAAATCAAAACGTAAGTGTCCATCAATTAACAATAGGACAACTAATCATGGCTTAGGCATGGTACCCAATACTGCGCATTGTTACAGAGACTGAGGACTTGGATAGGGGCTGGAGAGCAAGAGCCCCAAATGGCAGGCATGGCTTATCTGGGAGCAACTTTCAAAACACTGTATGATATCATTATTATTAACACATTATCAGATATAAAAGAATTCTTAAAGAATAAAAGTCACAGGGACTGGGCCCCTTCATATATTTCTTTACCTGAATTCTTACAGTTATGACTTTGCAATGACCTTTTCACTGGAAAGGTGAAAAACAGGAATTTCACTGACCCAATAGATATTCACATTAGCTGGTATAAAACTGCCACATTATGGCCCTGGCTGGTGGCATAGTGGATAAGGAGGCAGCCTGCAAACCCAAAGGTTGCTAGTTCGATTCCCCAGCCAGGGCACATAACCAGGTTGCAAGTCAGGTCTCCAGCCAGGTCTGTAGCTGGAGGCAGGTGAAAGGCAACCATACATTGATGTCTCTCTCCTTCTCTGCCTCTCTCCCTACCCCTCTCTCTAAAAATAATAAATAAATAAATAAATAAATAAATAAATAAAAACTGCCACATTAGTTGCCAAGGTAGCTCATGAAATCTGCCCAAACCTCCCAAAATGGTACAAATAATATTCTTTGATATAAAATCTAGAAGAAAACAAAACCCTAAAACAGTGAATTTTAGCTTGATCAATCTACATGATCAAGCTAAACAGACTGCGACAGAGTTCTAGGTCTAATGAAATTTTCTTATTTTTCATAGCAACAAGTTTTCTTTTAACACCACAGACTGAACAAACTTTGCTTTGGGCTTGTTCTGTTTGCTTTTAAAATACCTGTCAAAATTTGGCTTGGCCCTGGCTGGTGGCACAGTGGATAAGGCGCCGGCCTGTGAACCCAAAGGTCGCAGGTTCGATTCCCCAGCCAGGGCACATAACCAGGTTGCAAACCAGGTCTCCAGCCAGGTCTGTGGCTGCAGGCAGGTGAAAGGCAACCATACATTGATGTCTTTCTCCCTCTCTGCCTCTCTCCCTTCCCCTCTTTCTAAAAAATAATGAAATAAAATCTTTAAAAAAAAAAAATTGGCTTTGCATCTTAGGGAAAAAATCCTTATAATCATCAACTAAATAATAATATTTCAACACAAACTATATACACTGCATTCTAGAAGAAAAATTAAATGCAATTTACCCTAGGCAGTGTGATCCAGTTGGCTGGAGCTTTGTCTCATAACCAAAAGGTTGCAGGTTTAATTCCCGGTCGGGGCACAGGCCTAATCTGTGGGTTTGATCCCCAATCCCCAGTCCAGGTGCACGCGTAAGGCACGAATCGGCACTTCTCTCTCTCTTCCATCAACATCTCTTTCTCTCCCTTCCTCTCCCTCTAAAAGCAATTTTTTAAAAAAGTGGCCCTGACTGGTGTGGCTCAGAGGATTGGGTATCATCCCACAATCAAAACGTAGCTAGTTTGATTGTCAGGGCACATGTCTGGGTTGTGGGCCAGGTCCCTGGTTAGAGGTGTGCAGGAGACAACCAATCACTGTTTCTCTCCCTTTTTCCCTTTCTTCCCCACTCCAAAAATAAATAAAATTTTAAAATAAATAAAAAGCAACTTACAATGTCCCTAGGTGAGGATTTAAAAATAATTACATGCAACTCTGCTTGTTTTTTAAGGTTGTATTTATTCTTTTTCAGAGAGGGGGGAAGGGAGAGAGGAAGAGAGGGAGAGAGACATCAGTGTATGGTTGCCTTTCACCTGCCTCTGGCTACCAATCTGGCTGGAGACCTGGTTTGCAACCTGGTTATGTTGCCCTGGCTGGGAACAGAACCAGCAACCTCTGGGTTCGCTGTCTGGCTCCTTATCCACTGTGCCACCAGCCAGGGCTCAGCTTTTTAGTTGCACAAAATATGTACATTTTTTAAAGTTCACACTATAAACTTAAATAAATAATGCTTAGTTTAAAATATAAACTCAAAACATTTTAAGTGACCTTTCTTTTTTGTTAAACGACCCTTTGGAAATGCATTAAATGCTTTTACTGGATTAGCTTTCTTTCAAAAGACAAAGAGCACTTCCTTTATGGTCATTTAAGAAATGCTCCATCTATTTCAGCCAAAAGAAAACCAGAAAGGAAGTAAAGGCTGCAGTGATTTGAAAAGCTGCACAGTGGAAGGACCAGCGGAGTTTTCACGTAAGATTAAATTCTCCAAATAAATAACAGCAAATGGTTAACAGAGGCAAACTGCAGCAGAAAGCAACTTAAAACCAGTCTCAGGAACCAAGAAAGGATGGATTATGTTCAGGTAGAGAATCAAAGCAGACACTTGGGAGAGATGACAAAAGTGACCTGGCTCCATCCCAATCTGCTCAAAGGACTCGGGAGATTCTAGACCTATTGGTACCATAATCCGACAATTTACAAAGGAAAGAAAGCATGTCAGTGTATAAAGAAAGCATTTAAGTAAAAGAGCACTAAAATTATACATTGGGTATACTAATATTATATTTATTTTCTTTGTAACCAATAACTAAATTTACTCAGAGTTAACTTAGGAAAGTGTACTAGCAAGTTAATGAGTCACAGAACCCATGTGAAGAGGCAAGAGAAAAAACAAATAAATAATGAATCAAGTGTTTACATTAAACAAGACAATGTTTTTCTTCCCCTTCCACAAAATAAGTCCAAATTGCAAATATATTAAAGAACTTAGACACATTCTATATTACTTTGATAGAAATTTCTCAAAAACAATTTACAAATGTCAAATGATAGGTGATAAACTTAAAACCATTTTAGGTATCACTAGAAAGAGCAAACCCATATACTACACTGAAAAGTCCAAAAGACATTCCATCCTTCCTGAACACTGGGACCAGGCGGCCTTCCTGATGCTATTTGTACATCACGCATTCTCAAGAAGGCCCATGTTTCAACATACATGAAAAATTTCTCATTCTGCATTAGTAAACAAGACACAGAATTCTTAGAAGACCATTATATTCTACTGGGAACACAGGGCATTTTTAAATTACAAAACCAATCATACCACTTGCCCAGAAGACAGACATCATTTGGGCAACCCTCTTTCAGTCATAATAGGTATAGGCAATTAAAAGCTTGATATGAAGAATCAACGAAGAGAATGTGCTTTGTGGTTTTTAAGCAAGAAATGAATAAATGTTCAAAAAGAAATGCACTAGTAAGAACTACAGAGGTAATCCTTAAACCAGTTTCTTCACTAAAACTGGAAAACCAGACACATTGACTGGAGAGTATGACTTCCAATGTGCAGGTTCACAGAGGACACGGAAATGAATCACCTGGAAATGTTCTGATGAACAGCCACATATGAGGGCAGTAAGGCAGACATCCCTTGGCTTGTAAGTACCGCTTAATGATATTTTTAAGCCCCTTAAAAAGATCAATCAAAGAAAAAATAAACAGAAAACATATTATAGTCACTGTCTTCAAGAAGTTAGAAGTATTTTTTAAAAGAAATACAAAAATAGCACTGGCTGGTATGGCTCAGTGGATTGAGCACAGGCCCACAAAGCAAAGGGTCACTGGTTTGATTCCCAGCCAGAGCACCTGCTTGGGTTGCCGACCAGGCCCCCAGTTGGGGGTGCGCAAGAAGCAACCACACATTGACATTTCTCTCCCTCCCTCTCTCTAAAAATAAATTAAATAAAAATATTTTCTTTAAATACAAAAATAGACACATTCTGTAGGTAATACTGCTTAATGTTCTATAACCTAAAAAGCAAAAATGTAGTTATCAAAAAGTATCTTTAAAGCAGTTTAAGAAAACAATGTACTACACAAGTTGTCTCAAGGTTCAGCTACAGAGCTTGTTGATTTGAAGTCAGCATCTACAGTAGTTACTTCCTTGGACCAGAAAGTAAACTTGTCAGACATTCTTGACTAAACTAACCTAGATAAAATCAGTCCCTTTAAAACTTGGTGTGTACCTCCAAGTACAGAAGAGATGTAGAAGATGCGTAAAAACTGAAAATTGTCACTGAATCATCATGATGCTGCAAAGGATTTAAACTGCAGACAGGACTTAGGAAGGATCAGCTTATAAAAATGAACAATGTTGCAACAGCATTTCCAAAAGGTGAAAGCCATAGACTAGGTGTTTGGATCAACACTGCAGTCCAAAACACTGCCAAGCCTGCTACTAAGAAAGTCTGCAAAACAAGCTTTTATTTATCCTCCTGCTTCTAACTCTACTTCACACCTAACTTTTAGAGTATATAAAAGAAATCAACATATAACTGAAAAGACTCAAACTGAAGGAAAGAAAATATTCTCATCTGAAAAGATGATTAGACACAGGTCATTAAGTCCTCCCCAGCCCTAAGATTTTATTATTTATTGTGATAACAGCAAAAAGCTTATCACAAACTGTATAAACCTTCAATTCCCAAAAGTCAGGGATGATGGTCTAAAAGGAGGTACAGATGGGGGAGTAAAAGAAGAATCATTTGAAGCAGATTGGTTATCAAGAGCAGCTCAAAAACAACATGCCTGATCAGGCCAGAGTTTCATGCAACAAAAAATTGAATTCCTGCAGCTGGGATTACTTCCCTTTTCCCCTATTTTGTGAAAATGGCGTTCCTCAACCTGCGTGGCAAACTAACTTTAGAAAACAGTTTTATTAAAATGATGAATTTTTCTCGCAATTTTTCAAATTAACTCACAATGAAAAGTTAGATATCTTTACATGCAATAAGTTATCTCCCTTTGACAAAATCAGAACAAATTTTCAATTGGTAAATATTCATTTGACTATATTGTACTCAAATGTAATGCCAAATATTATGAGCAACTGAAGATGTACATAAATGGTGAATTTTACTAATTTTTTAATGCATCTAAACAGAGTATACTCTTCTGGGACCACATCAGATCACTAGAGCAAGCAGGCTGACTTTTAACCCTTCCAGGCTCAGTTTCCTTATCTGAGACAGAAAAAGAAAGCATAAGACTACCATCATGAAAATTGATTAAATAATGTGTGCAGAGTACCTTACACAGTGCCAGAAATCATTTCTGATGTCACTTTCATTTTTAATGTAAATTGGGCTTTTGATAGCATTTTGAGATCTGTAATGGATGGCAAAAATAAGTAATCTCCAAATTTGTAAGATTTTTTCCTCCAGGAAAGGAAAAGAAAAACAAGACCTGTTTTGTCCTTTCACCTCAAAATTTCAAAAAGGTCACCAGACATAAGTTTCAAAAGAACTATTTAGAAGCCCCTTGTTTAACTCCTTCAAGATTGTACTGACAGGCAGAGAAAAAAATCCCTTTACCCTTAGTATATCCACAAAGTCATTACCAGCAACATGGAGGCCCTGACCTATTCCAGATAGTGCTAATGTGTTCATAGCGTATCATACATATTCATACAAGTGCCAGTCAGAGCTTTACAGGGTAGTCACCTGACAAAAATGCATAGACGGCTAAGGACATCCCAAGTCAGGCGTCACCACACAGCCAGAAGTCATCACCAGGGCCATGTCTAACACATGGGGCTACTGTGACAGGGCTGGCAGGCCTTTAAAACCAGTGTGTCAAGAGTCACAGGTCTCAGACAATAGTAAAATAGGGCTTGATGACCACAATATATTAGAATCGGCTATTCATTGAAATATATTTTAGAACAAATTCCTTAGTTTAGGTCAGCAATTTTCAACTGTCATCTCATGGCACACATAAATTAAATTACTAAAATTCTGTGGCACACTATAATATACTTATAGCTAATCTGAAAAAAAATTGGTATAATTTTGATTCATTCATACTGGGAAGCTATTGTTTTGTTAGCTGTTGTCATTTTTTTTCTAATTTGAAATTCTAAGGGAAAAGGGGTCAGGGACCCTGACTAAAAGAGTCGCGTATTGCACGTCTTTTAAAGATTTTTATTTTATTTTTTTTAAGAGAGGGGAAAGGAGGGAGAAAGGGAGGAATAGAAACATCAATGTGTGACAGAAACATTGATCAGCTGACTCTCACATACCCTGCAACTGGAGACCTGGCCTGCAACCCAGGCATGTGCCCTGACCGGGAATCTAACCAGGGACCTTCTGGGGTTCACAGGCCTGCACTCAACCCACTGAGGCACCTGCCAAGGAGGGTGAAAATGTTTTTAAAACTTCTGGCACACTGGTTAAAAACTGCTAATTTAGATAGATGCTCACATCAACAATCATCTCCTACAGAGGGCAATCCAAATTCCAAATCACTTTCTTCCCTCTTTCTCCTTGAGTCCATTCAGACAGTATAACATACCCTATCCCAACTTCCTAAAAAAAAAAAAAAAAAAGGTATTTAAACAGAAATGCTTTAGCGCAGTTCTCTACTGTTAGTGTTTACACTATTTTTCATCTTGTTGCCACTTGTTTTCCCATCTTATTGAATCATACATGAACTCTACCACAGATTAACTGCTTTTCTTTAAAAATCAGATTTCTGTCCTGGCTGGTGTGGCTCAGTGGATTGAGTGCTAACCTGTAAACCAAGGCTGCCTGTTCAATTCCCAGTCCTAGGTAGTGGGCCAGGTCCCCAGTTGGGGGTTCGCAGAAGGCAACCACACACTAATATTTATTCTCCCTCATTTTCTCCCTCCCTTTCCCTCTCTCTAAAAATAAATAAATCTTTTTTTTAAATGAACAGCTTTTTTAAAAAATAGGATTCTTGAACTAACATCTCGTTCATTGAGAAATGCTATATAGAAAAGAAAATTCCAAGTTCTCAGTGCTGAATTTAAAAATTCTTATAGAAGCCCTGGTCAAGTGGCTCAGTTGGTTGGAACATCATGCTGTACACCAAAAGGTTGTTGGTCAGATCCCCAGTCAGGGCATGTATGGAAGGTAAATATAATGTTTTTCTCTCACATCAGTGCTTCTCTCTCTCTCCCTCTTTCTCTCTAAGATCCATAAACATATCCTTAAGTGAGAATTTTTTTTTTTGGTTTTAATTCTTAAGTGAGAGAGCAAAGAGAGAGGCAGAGAGAGAGAGAGAGATCAATGTATGGTTGCCTTTCACCTGCCTCCAGCCATGAACCTGGCTGGAGACCTGGCTTGCAACCTGGTTCTGTGCCCTGGCTGGGGAATCGAACCTGCGACCTTAGGGTTCACAGGCTGGTGCCTTATCCATTGTGCCACCAGTCAGGGCTCAAGAGAACTTTTTTTAAATTCTTATTAAAAGAGCCTTAGAATTTAGACAGAATGTGGAAAACCTTGTCTATGATTATGAACAAAAAGGAGACATTTCTTACGGCATGGCAATTCATATTAATGTAGGGGGGAAAAAAAAAAGACAACTGAGTCAGAAAGCCTTGCTCCAACTAGTGATCTGATGAGGACATAAAGAATATTTCACTTAAAAGATAACTTTCAACAACAGTCTTTAAAAATCTAGGGAAAGTATGTCAAACACTAGAGCTCTGTTACAGGTATTAACAGTTGCACATGAAAAAGAAATGGCATTAAAAAGATGGACATCCAGAAGTCAGCGAATCTCTCAATAGGCAACCAACGTCCCACCAGCAAAAACCAGAATGCACCACGAAGGGCTGCAGGCGCGTGAGTTAACCAACCTCCCTGGTCCCGCGCAATGAGCTCACAGAAGTCAGGATGTGCACGGGCTGTATCCTTCGCTGTTTCCATTCTTGGTTTAAGATTTCTGTTCTTTCCACAATTTTCTGACGATTGGAACTAAACATACTCTTTTTAAAAATGAAAGAGGAGAAAAAAATTGTTCACTGTTAGAACATTCATAATATCTGTACTGCAGGTTAATATCTAGTGATTGCTCAAAAATATCAGGAACGTTCCCTCAAATGCACAAAGATTTCTAAATAACAGTGGTTTCCCACATTTAAGTAATACAAAACACCACACCTATTATTATTGCAAATGGGAGGGGAACAGGAAATTATTTCCAGCCTTTGTTAACTTTCTATTTTAAAAAAATATCACAATGATGTTAGAAACATAAAACCATGCACAACCCTGTGTATATGGGCCCCAAGTCTACATGTATAATGCAAAGGTATACAAAAAAGGAAGCTGAAGATCTTTCCGTTATCATTAATGTGCATGGTACAATTTTTTTGTTAAGTCAGTTAGGAACCTGAGCTCCCAGTCTTCGTTTATCGTAATGTAAATATGGCCTATGGCTAAAAATGTACCATTTAAATTAAAACTGATCTTTAGGGAGAGAAGAGCTGACTTCAATTGTACATGCATTTTCACAGAAGACAAAGTAAGTGATACCTTCACTTCGTCGGCTCGCCTGAACCTCTTGAGCTGTCGCAGCCGCATGTACTCTGATTTCACGCGCTTCCGCCAACAAACTGGTCCCTTCTCGGACTTCTTCCCAGTCTGGCCCATGATTATTCTAAAGGCAATGGTTTCATACAAAAATCACTAATCGAACCAGCTGGAATATGATCACTTGTGTTTTAATCCCCAGCAAACTAACAATCAGCAAAAGAAATAATACATTAATACACGGCAGACATCTGTAGAAGGGTACACATTTGATCTGTATGGTTAAATCCTTAAAACATTTCATTCAAAGTACTATAGTTTTACTTCACACAACTTCTAAAATATTTTTATTTACAAAAATTACCCCTTCCGCCCTGGCTGGTAGCACAGTGGATAAGGCACTGGCCTGTGAACCCAAAGGTCCCTAGTTCAATTCCCAGCCAGGGCACATAACCAGGTTGCAAACCAGGTCTCCAGCCAGCTCCGTAGCTGGAGGCAGGTGAAAGGCAACCATACATTGATATCTCTTTTCCTCTCTGCCTGTCTCCCTTCCCCGCTCTCTGAAGAATGATGAATAAAATCTTTTTTAAAAAATTAAATTAAAAATTAAATTAAAAAAAAAAAATTACCCCTTCCTAGAGAGTAGGCATCTTACAGAAATGTGATCCCATTACAGGAATTAAGTATACCATGTAACAAGCTGATTTTAATCTATGACATCCACACTGCATTCAAAAGTGAATGTACCCTAAGTTTTCATCATATTACAGACAAAACAGCAATAATATAATTAAAAATGACAAATCTGAAAATTTTTACACACAGCACTAAAAGTAGAAACAGCACAAAAAATAGTAAATGCACAAATTAAATTAGTATTCGCCCTATACACTTTTTTTTTAAAGATATTATTTATTACTTTTAGAGAGAGAGGTAGGGAGAGAGGCAGAGAGGGAGAGAGACATCCATGTATGGTTGCCTTTCACCTGCCCACAGCTGCAGACCTGGCTTGCAACCTGGTCATGTGCCCTGGCTGGGAATCAAACCAGCGACATTTGAGTTCACAGGCCAGCACCTTACCCACTGTGCTACCAGCCAGGGCTATACACTTTAAAACCATGAGTCTCACCTGCAACACTGATAAAAGTCTGGATTTTTGCCTCTTGTGCTACATTTGTGCACAGGAGGGGTTTCTTTGCCAGCAAGAGGAAAAGGAGTATAGAAATGCAAAGTTAATCCTTCTGCCTTATCTTATGTTTCAGGCTCTGGGAACCAATCACATTCAATTGTGGGACAACCAGATACCTCATTCATACTATAGAGTCCCAACTTTGAATCTAATAAGTGTCCTCTTCTGGAACATTTTCTTCTCAGGCTATTAAAACCATACCTGAATCTTCAAAAGATCAGAATACGTATTGCTCTGGCAGACGGAGCAAGGGTGCGACATTAATAAGTGTTGCTGTTGCTTTACCTTTTCTAAGGGTCAGGGGAAAGCCTCAGGCACAGAGAAAACTGCCTAAGACGACCAGATTTAGAGAAAGAGCTGAGAGGTCAGAGGTACTCTCAGTAAAAATACTCAACCACCAAATAATGACCAAGAACGCAAATGGTGAGTTATTCAGAGCTGAAAGAGGGGCAAAGAAAGCATGTAATAAATGACGATTATGGCCCAGGCAATGAATACACAAAATAAAAAAATGAATAAAACACAGAACTTGCCCTTATGGGGCTAATATCCTATCTAAGGGAGGTAAAATAAAAAATTACAATGTAATACACACACACATATACACATACATGAGAGGGTGGAAGATACTGGACAGAAAGGTGACAACACAGCCTTCCTTCCAAGTTGAGATGGAGTTCAAAGCCCAAAACTGAATGAAGGAAAGGAGTCGGGGATGGAGCTATACAGGCAAACCCAGGCTGCAGGCTCTACTAACAAAGGTGCACATCAGACGTATTGAAGACTTCAAAGGACAAAGGACTGAGAAAATGAGAAGAATGAAGAGATTGCAGAATCAAAAATAAAACATTCAATGAGATCACAGGGATAGGAGTGTTCCTTGTGAGAAGGTTAAAAATGCAGCCCTGCCTGCAGGTTGCTCAAGTGGAACAAAGGCTAGAGCCCTTCGAGCTGGGAAGACTGAAAATACCTAGATGGCGCTCTGAAGACTGCAGAAGTCAGGCTGGAGGAAGAAAGCTGGGAGGGTGAAGGGGGCAAAAGACACCCAAGTTAGGAAGAAATTGGAGCTTCCTTTAAAAAATAACTCTGGCAATTTTTTGCTTTCAAATTTGCTAGTTAACAGAGGAGCTCAAGTGATACTATGCAATCAATCACTGTAGACATTCAGCATTTCAAAGGCCTAGAAGCTAGAAGGAAAAGGGATCTGATAAAAAAGTGATTACCTGGTGCTCACTTCGGCAGCACATATACTAAAAAGTGATTCTCTGTTGTTTCATTAGCTCATGCACTATTTCATAACTAGTCCCATCTGCCACCTTGACAAACTCTTGGTCCCTGAAGGCAACACCCTTAATAAAATCTAGAGCAGAAACACGGCATTTCATTTTCACTGATGTACAATGCAGGTATTATTACAATTCTTTTTAACGTGCACCAATACCTTGTCATGGTAAAGAGGTGTCATTAACTAGGATTACGCGTTCCGTACTAAAACCCTCCTGTCTGATATTCTGGAACACCTGCAGTTTTGTTTCCACCTTTGTTACGATGGAGCACCTCACAACAAACGTCTTTCTGACCAAGTTTAACTGCACTAGAGAAGATGTGAGATCAACAACAGAACATTTTACTGCATGTGGAACCAATTTCTCATGGAAGAAGGCAAATATGGGTGAATTTCCACATTTATACATTTCATAAGCTCTCCCAGACAAAGTACAAGTGGAGGTTTTAGTCCGTAGGACGAGCCTGTAATTACACAACTGAGAGGAAATGAACAAAAGCAGAGTAATTCATTTAGGGAAAATTATCAAAATTATAATCTAAGAAATAAATCTAAGGGTGTCCAGACTGATGTTCGGAAGTACAGGAATAAACAAGCAGGTCCAGGAAGAATGAAACCTGAGGCGCCATTTAGAAGATTGTTGTACATAAAACAAACTCCCCCACTATCATAGCACTTGTAACATTAAAAATCACATTTTCGTGGTTTTCACTCCACTTTCTCACACACACACTTAATTCTTCAGTAGTAAGAACCATTTTTATTCATTTATTTTCATAAACGAGTCCCACAGCCTGACTGTGTGCTTGGCAGAGAGCAGATTTAAAAACAAGCAAGCAAAAAATAGGTTTGTTTCTGTGCCCCAATCATGAGAAGCTCATAAAGTCCACCCGTGTCCCAGCTATGACAAGGAAGAGTGGCTACCATGCCTGAGTGTGGAAAATGACCAGCTGTGCCCCGTGACCAAGAAACCCCTAGGAAATCAAGTCTCAGGGGCAAATGACCCTACTACTCAAGAGTCCTGTATAAAAACCTGGAGCTTCTTAAATTTCTTTCTACTAAGAAAGTTGGTATCATCTAACACCATTCCATCCCAACAACGGGGACACCACCACCTACCTCAAAGCTGGCTGGTTACTCACACAGACTGACCCACCTCCATGCCTGTTACAGAAGCCTACAAAAGTACGCTCCCCTCGACTCCAATCATGTTCGTGATTCTGTCTCTCACTACACCATAGCCAAGTGCTAAGGTATAGTTCCAAATATTCGTGTTTTAACAGAAAGAAACATTTATTAAAGTGACTTACCATTAAATGGGTGAGAATTTATAAATACACCTAATTTTTAAATTTCTCAGTCCTAAGGTTTGTTTTGTTTCGTAAGTGAAATAAATAGCACTAATATGGTTTTTATCCAGGACAAACAAAAAAACCTTATTCAAAACAAATTATGGTATAGCTCAAGGCACTGAAACAAGCTTCTACCTGTATACCATGCAGCAGAACCAAAACAGCAGTTATGCATTACTTCAGAGGACAAAACAGATTGCAAGAGGGGACCATCAAAACCTTAACACAATGTAGTCAAGCCTTATTACGAAATATATAAAACTTTTGAAGGCTATGTAGCCTGGCCTGGGTGGCTCAGGTGCTTGGAGCACTGTCCCGTTCACTGAGAGACTGTCATACCGATTCCCAGTCAAGGCATATACGTACCTAGGCTGCAGATTCAGTGCCCAGCTGGGGCTTGTGTGGGAGGCAAACAACGAAAGTTTCTCTCACATCATTGTCTGTCCCACTCATCAATTTTTTTTTTTTAATTTACGTAAATTCAAAAAAGAGCCCTGGCTGGTGTGGCTCGGTGGTTCTTCAAAAAAAAGAGAGGGAAAATTGTATTGTCTAGTTATCAAACCAAACTCAAACATCCTGAACACCACATTTCTGTAACCTAGCTCTGTCCCACTGGAGCAGGCTCGGGCTGGTTTCGCCACGCTCTGGGAACTTCCCACCACACCTTCTCAGAGAACCACCACTTCCATGGGAGGAATCCTGAGGTGTGGCCTGGCCAAGGCCCACTGCTCCCTGCATAGTCCCCAGTACAGCACTAGACACATGACCAGAAGTGGTCCAGCCAGTACAGCGAGACCCTCAGGATCCCTAAATGTGACAGCGAGAATGCCCTCCTTCTGCGCTTAGATGTCAGCCTGGAAACAAGCTGCTGGAGCACGGCTGGAAGCCAAGTTGTAACCACAAGAGAAGAGCTGGCAAAGACAGGGTTGACAACAGAGAAAGAAACCACCCATAGCCAAGAAATAAACCCTCACCCCATCTCTGAGTCCTGGCGCAGGTGTGCTTTGCTAAACCAACTCCAGGAACTAGTCCATCCTATGAGCCAGGAAATTCCATTTTTGCTGAGGTGCTCTGCCTGCTGCAAGACGTACAGAAGGCACCCGAGATATAGTCTTACATTGACATTATATGCACAGTGATGCCTGAAATGACAGATGGATTCTCATCAACGGCATCACACACAGCAGCAGTCACACATGTGGGTGGCTCTGCTCCCCACCAGGTAAGGAGCTTCCTTCACCCTCCCAAGTGTCTACAACCCCAGCAATGTGGCCAAGACACACCTTGCTACCTCTCAGGTGATGGGGCCACACAGCACCAAGAATCAGCCATCTTCTCTGTCAGGACAGCCTTTTCAGGATGACATTCCTGCCCCTCCTTACCAATTGTCAATGATAAAGGAATTTTCTTCAAGTTCCCTGGGAATTTTCAGCACCCTTGATGCCTTTCTTTATGGGTTCTTCATTCCTAAAGGATTTGCCAGACCAAGGTATTTAGCCATCTATTTAGTCTTGCTGAGTCCTATTTCTAGTTATCAGAAGAAAACTAAGGAAGAAACTACATGTACTACTTAGCCTTCCCAAGTAAATTAATGGCAGTCACTCTGACTCCTAACTGAACACCATACTAAATAAGGTCAAATCCAAACCCAACAAAATTTACGCATACAATTGCAATATGCTTGATGTCCTTTTCTGACTAAAATGTCTTTTTACTTCACAAGACTTGTCATAAAATTGCTTATTTTGAAATATCACTAGTCTTCAATAGTGCTTTTATGTTCAAAATTCTTTTGAGGGCATCTGTTAAGACTCATTTAATAATCTTGTTTATTTTTTAAGTTAAAATCCATTGCTTTAATAAACTCAAAAGTAAATGAATAGTAAATAGATTTTGTTGATAAAGAAAACCTAGACAGAAACACAGACTTAACTTTGAGTGAGATAAAAATTTAGAAGTAGATCTTACGCATGGGGGAACATATACAACACCCATGCCCCTCGAAAAGGACAGCTGTGACGAGCAAAGACTTCGAGAGGCAGGCACAGGGCCACTGCCCAACACCCTGAACTTGGGGCTCACCCAGACTGTAGACCTCATTTCATGTGACCTCCGAGAGCCACAAGGACTCCCAGGCCAGGCATGTTCCAGCTCAGAGAGGGAAGAGAGCCACCATGAATAACAATGCTGTTAGGAAGATGGGACAGAGAGTGGGGAAACAGCGCTCTTCATTCCAAACTCAGTTCAACCATAAACTAACGGCTCAGCATTAAATTCTAAGTCCTGCCCAGTCCCCAACAAAAGACAAGCAAGCGCACAGACAAACTCCAAACCCAGCTTACCTGGGTTCAGACCCCAGTTCCCCCACATACCAGCTGTTTGTGAACCTGGCCAAGTTACCCTCTCTGCCCCCTTGAGAAAGAGATAATCAAGAGTATCTACCTCACAGAGGTGTTATGAGAAGCACGTGTGTACAAGGTGCATAGGACAGTGCCATAATATTGGCTATGAACTACAAAATGGCAGAAGAATAAGATCAGGAATTACAATGTTCACATAAAGTCAAGTTAGACAACAATTCAGTGTGAAAACAGTTGTTTTTTTTTTTTTAATTGTAGACTATATGGAAATAAAAAGAAACATGGATGTCAACAGACCCCGCAAAGGCACACGTAGCCCAGCCTATAAATCTAACCATTTTAAGACGTTACGCAATACATGGAACAGGATGGGGAAGAGCCTACTCTATGCAACTTTAAAAATCTATGCTTTGACTGGATAGAGGAGAGCTAAAGATAAAAAAGGACTGTGTGTAAACACTGCACTCAAGTTGTTCAATTTCTCACAGGGGTTCCAATCACAAATAAGCAAGGGATAGACATGGACTAGAGTCAAGAGATATCAGTATGAACTCATTTATTCTAAGATATGTGCACATAGGTATAGAAATATGGACACACACACACACATGGTTAGCTGACATATATTTATTTCCAAGCTTCATCCACAGAGGGCCTAGAAGCGGTGACACTACCATAGCGTGCCCTGGGTCCATATCTTTTTTTCTAAATGCCATTCTCCCATACAAGGGTAAAGAAATGGCTGGTTCGAGTTCATAGCGGCACTATTTACAATAGCCAAGTGCTGGAAACAGCCTAAGTGCCCATCGGTGGATGATTGGATCAAAAAACTTTGGTACATTTACACAATGGAATTCTATATAGCAGAAAGAAAGAAGGAGCTTGTACCCTTTGCAACAACATGGATGGAACTGGAGAGTATTATGCTTAGTGAAATAAGCCAGTCAGTGAAGGACAAATATCATATGATCTCACCCATTACAGGACAATAATGGGCAAAACTAACAACAAGCAAAACAGAACCAAGTATATGAATACAAGGAATAGGCCTTCAGTGGTCAGGGGGAACGGGGTTGGGGGGAG